>BCJJ01000010.1:214422-665478 GCA_039545355.1 Trichosporon coremiiforme
GTGTGTGTGTGTGAGGATGGGTTGGTGAGTGTTGGTGCAGCGTGCGTGAAGGCTGTGAATGGGAAAGCCGAATCTATATTATATGCATGTTGTTACATCTGTGAGGGGGCGGAGATAGGTGGCTCCGGAGCCTTGTTCGTTATCTGCCACTGTGCGTGCCGCGCAGATCTCAGATCCCCATTGCACTGTCTGCGGACTGTGGCAGGTGACCAGGCTCCGATCCATTCCTTACGGTCCCCGCTCAATCTCTATGGCCCAGTCTCGATCTTTCGACGGGTTTGCAGCTCTACTCCGTCCTCGTCGATCGTCTCGCAGTGTCCGCTCGTGCTTCGTCTGGACTTTGTTCCGCTCGTCACCATCCGTGTGCTCGCTTATGCTCGCCGTCGCGATGCCTACTTTGCAAAGTCAATGATGACCTTGCCCTTAGCCCGTCCGCTCTTGAGCGTCTTGTACGCGTCGCGGAAGTCGTCAAACTTGTGAACCGCCTCGACGTTGATCTTGAGCTTGGAGTCGTCGACCAGATTGGCGAGATACGTCAACTGTTCGCCACTCGGGACCATGAAGAAGTACTGGTACTTGACGCCGGCCTTGCTAGCCGCACTGCTCACGCTCCAGGCACCAGCGTAGAGCGCGGCGTTGATGACCGGACGCTTCCACCAGGGGAGGAGGAAGTCGAGGCATCCCGGACTGGGGGGTCCGCCGACGCTAATCACAATTCCGCCCTTGTGGATAGAGGGAATGACGTGGGTGTGCAGCGCGTCCCCGCCGACGGTGTCGAAGCACTTGTCGAAGCTGTCTACCGGA
This sequence comes from Trichosporon coremiiforme, assembly GCA_039545355.1. Lineage (NCBI taxonomy): Eukaryota > Fungi > Basidiomycota > Tremellomycetes > Trichosporonales > Trichosporonaceae > Trichosporon > Trichosporon coremiiforme. Next base: position 215,227 of record BCJJ01000010.1, read on the forward strand.
ATCGTCTCGCTCCTGTAGTTGATGACATGGTCCGCGCCCGCGGCCCTGACGTACTTCTCGCCAGCGGGGGAGGCTGTCGTCGTGACAGTAGCGCCGCGGATCTTGGCGAGCTGGATCGCGAACTGGCCTACACCCCCAGATCCGCCAGTGATGAGGATGTGCTCGCCCGCCTTCAGGTCCATGTGCTCAAAGGCCTGGAGCGCCGTCAGGCCCGCGAGCGGCAGACCAGCCGCCTCAACAAGCGTCACGCTCGTCGGCGCCTTGGCGCAGATATCGGCGGGAACGACGACGTACTCGCCGAACGAGTCCATGCGGTCCTTCTGGATCCGGCAGATGACGGCGTCGCCGACACTGAAGGAGGACACGGACGTGCCGGTCGCAGTGATCACGCCGGAGAACTCGTTGCCTGCGATCGCGGGGAAGGCGAAGGGGAGAATGAGCTTGAGCATGCCATCGCGCTCCTTGTAGTCCAGCGGGTTGAGACCGCCCGCAGTGACTCGGACCTGGACTTCGGAGGGACCCGGCTGAGGGACGGGGAACTCGAGAATGTCCATGACCTCTGGGCCGCCGTAGGACTTGTACGCGATCGCCTTCATTGTCTTCTCGGCCGCCATGGTGGGTCACTGGTTGGTGTTGCGGTTGTGGAGGTAGGAGCGTTGGTGAGTTTCGAGGTCCTGGGGGCAATGTCCGTGAGAGTCGCTTGACTGTCTGTTGTGTGTGAGTGTGTGGATGCGTGAGAAAGGCTTTTGCGGTTCTTGGCTGATTATATACTCTGTTGTCAAGGTCTCAGCCTCACATCCAGATGGAGTATGTTTTTGCGTGCGATCGAAGATGTTCTGCGCTCTTGGGTCGCTGTACGGTGGTTAATGTCATGGTGTGAATCAGCCAGCACGCGGCGCGCGGCGCCATGTGGGCCCCCTTCTCGTGTGCTGATAGGGCCTCGATCTGTGCCCGTCGGCCACCTCCTGTAACCGCCGAGGGCCGTACTGCATCCCACCGCCGGGCGCGCTGTCTCTTAAGCGTGTTCTTGGTCAGCAGAGGCCACACCGAGACCATTGCACGCCTGCTCGCCGGATAATGCCGCTCCGTCAACTCCGGCGAGATGGTCGTCAAACTCTGGCGAATGCGCCCCCTTTGCTCCATTCCTCACATCTTAGCTCTCCCACGGTGGACGGAGGTAGTCGATAGCCCTGGCCAGGATGAGATCAGGGGCGCAGCGTGACTGATATTGGTGCTGCATGACGTCACGTGCATACCGCTCCGACGCACACGCAACGTGTTTGCCACTGGTCCGCGGTGCCCCCACTATCTCGCTCGCTGGCTGGGTTTGGTCGACGCATTGGGATACTTCTTGCTCTTGCTCTTCCTCCCATGGATGCTGTCTAGACTTCCCCGACGCCTCCTCTCCACCTCTCCCACTCTCAGACTCTACTCTACATCCAACATGGGCGACAACCAGTGTAAGTTTCTCCCCGCTTCCTTGGAAGCTCGGCGTGTCGGCAGACGATGATCGCCATTCCGCGGTAACAGCCGGCGTGACTCGTCACCGTCATCCTCCTCCCGAGAGTGAGGGGGAGATGCTGCCTGAGCTCGAGCAGAGAAGCTTCCAAGGCTGCGGTGCAAAACTGACCCCCCCAGGCGTTATCAAGTTCAAGAAGGGTGCTTCCGAGGAGTCGAAGCAGAAGACGCTCGACCAGATCAAGAAGGATGGCGGCAAGATCCTCAAAGACGACAACGTTAACAACCCTAGTGAGTACAGGTGTGTTCGCACCCGCTCCCTACTCCCATTCGCCCTTCCTTCAGCTCGCACACCCCTCGTACTCAACGCTACTTGGCCTAACATCAGTCTTCTCCTACGCTGTCGCCGAGATCTCGCCCGACCAGTTCAAGAACCTGAGTCAGTCGTGCGCCGACGGTCACGACTGCCTCGACCGCGTCGAGGAGGACAAGACCATGTCCATCTAAGTTGTAGCACCATAGAACTATGGAAGCCAAGTCCGAAACTTATGTCATAAGCCATACATTATTTATCTTCCGACACTTCAACTTCTACATAGCCTGGAGGCTCACGTCCATGTCATGCGCGAATCCGCGCAGCGACGTCGCGATAGTCGACTCCTTGCCAAACGCGAGGTCGCAGTAGTCCGCCGCGGCGCGGAGGTCAGCGATCCGTGCTTTGATCTTGCCCTCGCTGATGCCCGGCCCGTTCTCGGCGATGTACACCGCGATCTGGGCTGCGAGGTTTGCGCTCTCAGCCCGGAGGAGGGCGATACTGGGATGGTTCCTCGGGTACACCTTGTACGCGCCTTCAAGCGCCTTTTGCGCGTAGGCGAGGGCGGCAGGCTGCGCGGCGGGGACGTGGAGGTTCTTCGCAATCGTGTGCAGGCGAAGGAGCGGCCGCGAGCTCGGCGGCATGATCTTCTCCAAGCGCGCGATGACCTCAGCCACCCGGGAGAGGTCGGTCGGAGCGAGCTGGTCCTGGTCGTCCGCCTCAACGAGCGACAGACCCTCGTTCACCAGGTGACGGAGCGCGTCCGGGCTCACTGTCCACGTAGCACCGCATGTCTCGCACTTGACTGTCTCCGAGTCCGACATCTGGCGCAGGTCTGTTGTCAACTACATGTCACCTAGCTTTGACCCACCGGGCATACGGGCCAGACCGCCGCACTCATGCAGGAGACAGTTGCGGGGGTCAACCGCGTCGAGCGTGCACGCGGGACACTTGCACTGGAACCCGTACCGCGACAGCAGGTCGCCTTGCCGCGTCTCCTTGTCGTCCGAGATGTCGACGTACGTCGTGAGCACCTCTTCGCCGGCGGCAATGTCCGCGTTCGCGACGGCGACCATCTCCTTCCCACCCCGAGGGAAGACAATCGCCGCGTTCGGGGTACAGCTGTGGTTAAACAGCGCGAGCAAGGGGGACATCGCGACGCCGATCGGTTTCAGGTCGAACGAGCTCAGCGTAAAAGCGTTGAGGACGAACTGGGATCAGCTACAACGGACTGAAATGAGCTAGTGAGCAGAGTTAACTCACAGAGCGCACGAAGGACATCAGTTCATCCTCCTGGAAGCCGTATGGTCCCATGTCGATGAGCTCCAGGTTGTTCGGGTCCTTCGGTGGCTCAGCCGCCCCGACGTAGTAGCTGAGGTGGACCGCCATCTGGTCCGCGGCGGGGATGCCATGCACACCGGGTCCCATGTCCGGTCCCTCGGCGTACATCTTCGCAACCTTGGGCCAGTAGTCCGGGTCACGGCCATGCTGGTCGCGGTATGCCTTGCGCGTCCACGTCAGGAGGCCAAGGGCGCGCGCGCCCTCTGCTTGAATCCAGGAGTTGTTCAGCCCGTCCTTCGCCTTCTCGGGGTAGCTCTGCACCCAGAGCTGGCGCACGCGCGTGAGCGCCTTGCACTCTGTCTTGTGTGCCGGCCAGTCGGCCTGCTGGCACGTCGCGCCGCAGTAGTACACCCCCTTGCAGCCTGAGCATCGCTGCACCGGCTTCAGCAGGTAGCAGTGGTTGCAGTGCAGCTCCATCTTCTGCCCCGCTGGCGGTTCGTACAGAGCGGGCTTGGACAGCACGCTCACTAGCGGCCTCGTCTTCAGCAGCGTCTCCCCTGAAGTCAGCTACGTCAGCAGCAAGAACAGCTTACCAGCCTTGATATCCCGTGTCGCATAGAGACCACGACCTCGCTGAGGGGAGGTCTTGACCTCAAGAGGCGAGCCGGCGAGCTCGTCCCGGAACAAGGCATCATCGGGGGATGTCTCGCTGTTCATCTCGGACCAGAGGTCACCCATCTTGGACTTGAAGAATGGCTCGAACTGCGCGCGCATCTCCTCCGGCACACCAGGGCGCGATGACAGCTTGACCTCCGACAAGTCAGTCGGCATGGCGGCGACCGAGAGTTGAACGGGGGATGAAGGCGACGCCGTCGAGAGAAACGTGAATGAAGCAGAGACCTATGCCGACGACTGAATGGGAACGTGAAAGGGAAGGGGGGAACAAGGAAGACGAAAGTCAAGATCAACATACACGACGCGCAGATGACTGGACCGCGTTTCTGTGCACCAACTCGCAGCGACCTCCACTTTCGAAAAATATGGGTGGACTGGGTGACGCCATTTGGGTGGCAAAACAGGTAGGTACAACAGGATTAGCATGCATCTACGACGTCTACACCTTAGCCCTGGGCTCGGGCTTCTCAGTCTTCTCAGTTTTCTCGGTCTTGTCGATCTTGACCTGGTCGATGAGCTCCGACAGCTTCTGGACGGCCTCGTCTTCCTCGTCCGCCGCTTTCGTTCCAGATGCCTCTTCCTCGACCACTGTCGGCGCTGCCGCGGCCGCCTTCGCCTCCTTCTTCACCTCAGCCTCGACCTTCTCTGCCAGCGCCGCCTCCCGCTCTCCCCATGCCTTGTCTAGCCGCTTCCGTTCCTCCCTGCAGAGCTCCTCAAACTCCTCCGTCCAGCCTAACTCGTCCACGAGCGCCTTCACACCGTGATCGGCGTCTCCGAGCCAGAGTGAGTCGTTCCCCCGTGTCTGGTTATTGCGGAGGTACTCGAACGGACCGACCGCCTCGCGGTTGATCAATAATCGAGGCGTCTTGCGGTGCGCGAGATCCACGAGTCCCGCAAACGGCATGACCTGCAGCGACGTGCCGATCACAATCATTAGGTCAGCTCTGCGGAGTTCCTAATTGTCAGCTGCAGAACACCATCTCAGCTTACAGGCTGCAGGATGAAGAAGTTGTCGGGCAAGCCTTCGCCGAAGAAAACGATGTCCGGTTTGACGAGCCCGTCGCAGTCGTCGTGTGCGCAACGCACGACCTTGCCCTGTCGCACACCGCTGGCTACGACATGCTCGACGGGACAATGCCGCTCGCAGTGCAGGCAGTGCGCTTCGCGGAATGATCCGTGGGCCTCCACGACCATGTCCTCTGGTACGCCGGCGGCCGTCTCCAGCGTGTCGATGTTCTGCGTCCAGACTCGCTGCAGCAAACCCTTTCGGTGCAGCAGCGTCAGGAAGTAGTGCGTCGGCGTCGGCTACTGGTCAGCTCGGAAGCCCTACTTTATGGCTCACGAAGTACTTTCCGGGGTAGAGATCGCGGGCAAGCGTCCAGAACGGCTCGGGGCGCGCCTCGAAGTAGTCCAGACTGAAAACCGCCTCGGGGAACGGCAGGTTCAGCGCCTGCAGGTTGTCGTACAGGCCCGTGCCAGGTGAACGGAAGTCGGGAATGCCCGCTGACGTCGAGATGCCCGCGCCGGTTAGGACAGCGATACGCTTAGCTGTCTGTCAGCTGGAGCCGGGATGCGACAGGCAGCTTACCCTTACCATCGCGAATGAGGCTCGCGATTTGCGATAAAGCAGGTTGCTTCGTTGCTGAGGATTTGGAGCCCATGTTGGAACTAGATTCAAAGGAAATGCGAAGTGACAAGATGGGCCAAGTTTCATGACACTGAACATTGCGTCTTATCTGGAGGCCCTGGTGGCGAATCGCATTTCGATCGTTACGGCCTGGTCACAGGGCGTCGGTCACGGTCACGGACCCACCGCTGCGCCGCCACAGACGCGACAGCGCTCCGGAACACCGGGACGGTCCCCACAGTCAGCAATGCATCTGATGCGCTGAAGCTGATGCAGCCGCAGCACCAGTCAATTTCAAGTCGAGACTGATTTTCGGGAAACGGGGGGATAGTCGCGCCGGGGCGCAAGCGCACGTGATCAGTCCACTACCTCTGTCAAGGGGAAATCGTCTAGTGGTAAGACACAGACTTTGCATCTGCCGGGTTCCGGATAGTTAGAAGCGATTGTCTGCAACCGGTGTTCGATTCACCGTTTCTCCAATCTTTTTCCAAGCTTCCGGCGTCTCTTCAGCCCGGGAGATGCTCAGGCAGGAGTGTTCATTAGCTCGGACGCTCGGAAACTACTAGCGAGCACGGATGAGGATGAAATGATACTCGGCGATGCGAGTTTGGGCTAGGGACCGGCCGGTTCGGGCGCGCAGTACGTCATTCTCTAGGGCCAAGCGGGACCGCGCATGCCTAACGGCTCGGCGGGCATAATTAGGCATGCAGGATCTACCTCCGTTCCGTCTTCTTCCCTTTAGTGCAACCCAATTCACACACCACCTCGGCGGCGCTGTTAGCTCTGCATCTTAACACCTACAACCCCGACATGGACTGAGCAGCCAGCCATGATCATCCCTCCCGACCCAGAAAAGGACCCCCGTCTCTTCGACGCACGATCTCTAGCGTCTGACGGAGACCTTATCACTCTCGACGAACCATCGACGCCCGGCCTTGCCTATCACCCCGCGAACGCGCCAAGCGTCCTTCTCTACGACGGCCCCTTCTCCGACGAATATGGTATCAACAACCAGTGGGACCCTTTACCACCATATGAGGGACGACAGTCAGCGACCCCGCGAGGGTCGCGGCTCGTGGCCACGACGTCCCGTGCGTCCGGCTCGTCGTCTCATGGAACACTGCGACGAATCACCCGGTCATCACCAACAGTAGTTGCGACACTACCGGTCAAGGAAGAAACAGAAGGAAACGAGAAACCCAAGAAGCCATGGTACGCGTACTCTGCCAAGGAGTTGTGGAACAAGCATCGCAAGTGGCACATCGGCCTCGGAATACTGGCGGCGTTCATCATCGCGCTCACGATCGGACTAGTCGTTGGATTCACGCAAGGTATGCACCGGCAAAGCGTCGAGCAGAAAAAGGAGCAGCGGAAGAAGAGTCAACAGAATCCCGTTCCCAGCAATTCATGGTGGGGCGGATTGCCCAATCTCAACATCACGTACGACTCCGACCGCGATGGACCAATGCCCGAGGACGGCAACATGGCGCACTGCAACCAGTTCAGCCCGTTGAACAACAGCAACAGCCTCCGACAACTGTCGCTGTCCTCCGACTTTTTTAACCACTTTGTCACGACGTACAACTTTTCTCTCACGCCCCAGAATGTGACCTCGAACACGACGTGGGTGAATGCCACCGACTGCAACTCGACCCTTACTCTGCCGCACCCGCTATACTTCTTGGCGCGCGGTCTTGCGTCTAGCGGAACACTAGAGTTTGTTGGCTCGAACTCGCCCGACGAGGTCATCGAAGGCGGCAACGAGGATTCCGTGCGCGTCGACGTCATTGCGCGAGTGCCCAAGAATAGGACTCTGGACTCGCTCGCCCGCGTGTGCCACATGTCGCGAAAAGACGGATCGATGGGTATCGGCGTCTACACCCCGATCGAGACGGATGGCGGTGCAGACGGACCATCGTACCTGCTGAATTCGGTGGGAACACCGGCTTTCCATATCATTGTGCGGTTCCCACCATCCATCCTGAAGAACAGCACGGTGTACCCGTCACCTGCATTCATCGGCAACGTCTCGTTTGACCTTGCGCAGATGGGGATGCGGGTCGGCAACATGCGGAACGTTGTCCAATTCGGAGACTTTGATGTGCGAGCCGACACGCGGGGAGGCGGTGTAGTCGTCGATTACCTGGCGGCCGAGACTGCCCGGATCCACGGAGCCGAAGGATCTGTTCAGGGCACATTCAACATTTCGTCGTCCTTGGCGATCAACTCGACTTCGGGCACGATCATGGCCAACGTGATCCTGAACGACCCGGACCTGAAGCAGGACAACTCGACGACAGTAAAGTCAACGATCCCGATGCCGCGCGACGTGTACGAGGACGACAGCGAGTGGGACGACGACGGCAACTACATCGGGACGACCACGTCTTACGACGACGGCGACTCGAGCAATAACTCGCTGAAGGAGGCTGCGTCGCGGGCGGCGCGCATCCGGAAGCTGCAGCAGGTTCCCACGCACGAGGTGAACACTACGTTCATGACGAACGAGGGCTTCATCTTTGTCGCGTACCTGCACCACCCTCCATCGACAGCTCTCAAGAGCTTTGTCGCATCTCGATCCGGCGTCGTCGACGTCGCGATGCACCCGAACTACGTCGGGCCCTTCTCGCTCGCCAACCTCTGGGGCAGCATCCGGTTACCCCCGATAACGCAGCCACTCAGCGACGACCCGTTAAACCTGGGCCGCATCCGGCGCATGCTCACAGGCAGCATCAGCCTGACGAACACGACCTTTTTCGAGGCGCACGACATCTCTCTGCTCGGGGCGAATAATGCGGCCGCCGTCGCTGCGCGCGTAACCGGCGCAGCGCTCTGGGCCTTCCCGAACGACGACAGCTACACGGCGCTTTCGACGCAGGAGTCGCCCGAGGCGCGCGGCTCCGCCTTCGTCGCCATGGCAAACCTCGGCGACTTACAGGTCACGTTCGATGGGCACTAAGTCCATTACACTTTGCAGAACCCTGGCTGTATTATACCACACATCACATACACTCTCTTTGTATTTGGCGCATTTGACATATGTAAATCTATCGAGTAAACGAGCGCGCCCGCAGAGCGTGCGAGAGCGTACTGCGTGTACCGGGTGGTTCTTTGCACAGGAGATGTTAGGGAGGTGTACAGGTGTGCCAACGAGGTAGACTGCACAGCCCCCGCGTCTGTCGTGTCCATTTTCGGTTCAACGGCGACTATTTATGCGCGTCTAACTGACTGCGCGCTGCCAACTTTACTCCGCATTACTCTTTTGTTCCCGACGCACGGTCGACAGTTCGGCCATTCAGCGCTTACTAGACCTGCAGCTCGCGAATAGGCTGGTCGGTCGAGCTGGCAAGGAGGAAGGGTTAAGCGACAGAATGCAGAGGTGCGAGCGGTGACCTTGTTGATGAACTGCTAAAGGGGCTCGGCGGGGGAGCCGTGCAGATCTAGGAGGGATGGCGTGGGTGGCGTCGAGTTGATTCAGGCGTTGCAGCGCCTACAGGTAATACAGGTAACATAGGCGCAGCGACCGGTCTGGTCCTCGCTGGCTCGCTCGCTCGCTACTGGCTGCGTCGAGGACTCCTCCCTGCTGGCTGCTTTGGCCAGTCTCAGCATGTATATCCTTGCGGCATAGCGCATTGGAGGCGCTGGGCCGCTGGGCTGCTGGAAGCTCCTGTGAGGTTACTTTCGTACAGGCCAGCGTAGCCAGCACGGTCAGTCGCCACCTGTGGATGTGGCTCGAAATAGCACCAACAGTGCCCAAGAGTCACCGCATGCATCGCATGCCTTTCTATTCTTTACATGCCGCCAGTACACCGCACTCCTCTCGTCTTGCTGTATAACGTGCGCACATGCAACCCATGCATCCATCGTGCAACAATGAATGGTGGGCAAAAAACTTCTGTCCCACTAACGTCTCTCCCTTCGTAAACACAAGGGTGGACCGGTATTCGGCGCTCAATTCGCAAAGGTACAACACAACGTGCCTCCCTCATGCCTGCAACTGGCAACCCGCGTTGACGCGGGTGGGTCGCCGCTCAGCAAGTGGAGCAGGAATGTACTCTTCATGGCGTCAGCGCTACGTGCTGCGACTCGGAGCTCAGCGCCGGACCCCCACCCTCCTCCGCCAAGCATGTGTTACCCTCCGAATCCAAGTCAAATGCCTGCATACTTTCGGAGGGAGTACTCCGGATACCGTGAGGCTCAAGACGGGGGAAGAGCGGAGTCGGCGGGGTCCGGCTGACTGTCTGACTTTTGGGCCAATGAAAGACAATGAAAGAGAGGTTGTGGGAGCAGGGTGTCTCAACTGAAGAACTAGGAGCCATTGGCCTGCCTTGGCGTTGCACGCGGATGGGTCATGGGAAAGAAAACGATACCGGAGCCGGAGCCGTTACATCCATGGGGGCGCAACACGCACGCGTTTGTTGCTCCGATGCACTCACATCCGTGGTTAATCCCGCAAACAAATGGATCGGAGCACCAGAGAGAGGGGCTCGCAGGCTGACCCCCTGAGACGCTTGCACGTTGTTGTGATGCCGAGCAAGGACGCCGGCGCCAGGTTGCGCTGTGAGGAGGACACTTACGCTCGAGATTTGGCCAGGCACGGTGTCACACTTGTTTAACCTTTTGCTCGGCGTCTCTGCCTGGTGTCCGCGCCTCACGATCTGCTCCCAGCAGACGACCGGAGTACACTGTGCTGCAGCCAGGCTTGGATGTGCCGCAGTGGCAGTTCCGTTCCCCACGCAGGCTCGCCGTGCCCTTCGTGCCCTTCGTGCCTTTCATACCCTACACCGCAGGCAAAAGTCGCCGTGCCTGGCGGTTTTGACTCTGGCACTCCGGCGAATGGTGGACCGTGCCGTACCCCGCAATCTCGCTCTCACTCTTGATATGTACAGCCCTCTTGCCCTGGCCGTAGGACCTGCACCACTGCTGCTACTCTTCCTACGCTCGCAAATCATACACGCTTGCACTGCAATACACCTACCTCTCAACGCCCCGCGCCTTCACCCTGCGTTGCCCCCCTCCCCCCCTGCAATCCTCCAAGCGTAGTGAATCCAACCCTTACTCGAGACGCAGCCGACTCGCAGCAAGACAAGACCACTCCGTCCTCAATCACTCAACCATTTACCACTTCCGACTCTTTGACTCTTGACTCTTGACTCCTTACACACCGCATAACCAACCCGCAAACGCACGGCCCTCCGCAGCCCTCAGTTTGCTTCCTCGATCCTCTCTCCCACTCAAAACATCGATCGCACCTTTCAAGTCATACACCTCAACCACCGCAGACAGCTCGAATTCTCCAAACCTTCTCCCTCCACCCGATCACCGCCTTCAACTCTTCCTCCACCACATCGGACAACCACCTGGCAACAGAGCAACCAGCGACCCCCTGTTATGGGCCTGCTCTCAGTGCCCCGCTGGGCGACCAGGACTCTCTCCAACGCAGCGTCCCCCCTTCCGACCACAAAGCTCGCCCCCTCCTCGCCCCTCTACCAGCTCATCCCCTCCACCGTCGGCGCCCCCTCCCTCTCCAGCTCGGCCAGCGACGACTCCGAGTCGACCTACGCCACCGACCTCGATGAACTCGACCCCGACCACCGCAGCAGCGGGCGGTCACGGCAGCGTTCGCCGTTTGCGCGCCTCGACCCGCTCGCCGTCACCGCAACACTGCTTGCGATCGGCATGTTCATCGCGCTGCTCATCTGGTACCCGTTCCCGACGACCGTACACGCTTTCGTCGCGATTGCCGTCGGTGTTGTCTCTTGGACGATCAGCAGCTGGGCGCGCTCCCTCGCCGGCATCGTGCTCCGCAAACCGAACTTGTACCGCTACACCGTCCCGCAGATGACGGGGCTGGCCGTCGCGTCCATCATGACTATCTACTGGCTCATCCTCGGCATTCACCCGCCGGCCGAGGTCGCGCCCGCGCTCAACCTCGACAGCGAGCGCTTCTTCATCGCCGCTAATCTCTACAACAATGAGGACATCATCCCCCGCTGGACGGGCCAGATCGAGAAGCTGATTGCCCACCGTGAGTTGCCCGTTTTAGACACCCAGACACCCGTAACAGCCGTGACCTTGTGACCCGTGACATCTTTGCTCCGCTCGGCTCTTGTGCATCGCTGACTCCTCCCAGTCGGGCCGAACCGCACATTCGTGTCCGTCTACGAGTCTAACTCGAAGGACAGCACCCCGGAGCTGCTGCGCGACTTCGGTGACCGCCTCGACGCCATGGGCGTCCCCCACCGCATCGTGTCGGACGTCACGGAGCGATGGTGGCCGTACGCGACCTCGCCGGAGCGCATCGGCTTCCTCGCGAAAGCGCGAAACAAGGCGATGGCCCCGCTCCAGTCCGCGAGCAGCGACGTGCGTCTCCCCGAATACGACAGCTACACCAAGGTCCTCTTCCTGAACGACGTGCTGTTCACGTGGGAGGCGGCGGTCCGGCTCCTCGCGACGAAACACGACGACGACCCAGACTACGACCTTGCATGCGGCATGGACTTTGGCTCTTCTGGTGAGTGGACGAGAAACATGGGGCTGGGCCGGGAAGCGAAACTGGCGCGAGCGTGATTCGGGGTGGCTGGTCGCCTGGCAGGCCTGGTGGACGTTTTTTTTTTTCGCCACCTAGGCCCTTGGCAGGGCGGACGCCTAAGGACGCTGTGCCGTGTCGGTCGGGGAAAGGAAATCTCAGCGGTGGTCGAGCAACCGTCCCGTGGCGGTGGTGAGCACCATGGTCATGACAATGAGTGAAGCGACAAGGGGCGGGCCGGGCCGGGTGCATACATATATACTTGTCAGCCGGCGCGCGAAGGAGGATGTGTGGATACGTCTCCCTTGTTGCCCGCGGCCGACGTGGGCTCCGCACATGACTGATAGGGTTTGGCATTCGGTCTCGCCCCTTTGTCCAGCTGTCCAATCGCCCACCTGACCACTACCACGATCCCGCCCGGGTTCCTGGCGCCCATTCCCCATCTCCGCTTTCTCGACAGGCACTTCTGAATGGAATGCTGACAAACATACAGGCCTGTACGACACCTGGGTCTCGCGCGATGTGTGCGGCGCCCCGACGCGCCCGTTCTGGCCTTACGTCCAGGACCCTGTCACGGTGCAGCGCGTGCGCGACGAGAAGGTCTTCCCCCTCGGCGCATGCTGGAACGGCATGGTCGCCTTTCCGACAAAGCACTACCTGTACCGCCCTGGCAAGGCCGCGCCTGCGGAGCCGATACGGCAGCTCTCGAAGCGGGGGTGGAAGATGGTCGACAACTCGACGTACGAGGGTGGACGCATGTCTCCCGCTCTCACAGAGCCGATCCTCTTCCGCACCTCCGGCATCGACGCGTGCGACCACAGCGAGTGCTTCCTGTTCAGCTACGACCTGCACCGGCTGTATCCCGAGGGCTCTGGGGGCCCGAAGATCTGGATGAACCCCTCCGTGCGCACCGCATACGAAGAGCGCTGGTACCGGTGGAACAACTACGTCCTCCGCGTGCCCATGGTGCGCTGGTGGGTGCGCAACTGGAGCCACGGGCTGCCGTTTGAGGCCATCGACTGGCTCTGGGAACGTCTCTCGAGACATCGGGATTTGTGCACTTGGGCAGCGTTTGAGAAACACGCACCCGAGAGATGTCCCAGGTTGCCGGGCGCGCCGAAGAACCCGTGGTACATTGGTTAGATCATAGATGAGGTTGTAGTTCTTGGTTCTTGTATGTGTACGCATTGATGCAGCTTTAGCATGGACTGGAGCCAGGCGCCAGAGGGGTGGAAGCGCGAGGGTGCGAGAGAGGCCGGCGCGGCGAGCGGGGAGACCGAGAGCGTGGAGGTCTCTTGTGGAAGTGCAATGGGTCAGAAACAAGATGACAGAATCAGGCGGCGCTCTTACGGTGCAGAGATAGCTGGCGATCGGCGGGGGCCACGTCAGTCGTTTAATGATGCACCTGAGCAGATGAGTTTGATCATTGTAGGAAGCGGTTGTTACAGGGAATGCGGTGAGCCGCGGGAGGAGCAACGACGCGCCGATCTGGCCGGTCACGGTTCATTCCACGACTAAGGCTGCTTCTCTCCTTCTAGTCGCAGAGGGAAGGGAACGTTGCCCATTGGGTCCTGCATCTCATTCCTTTTCATTGCGACATTACGTAGGCCGTCCGCCTTGTTATAGATTAGGTATGGAGGGCACGAAGAGCAGCATGAATGCAATGATATCGGCTGCATTCAGACTTCTGGTCGGACCGTTTCTCGGGCCGGACCACTATAGGGGAGCATGGAGCCAACACGTGGCTCTAGCGTGCAAGCGACCCAGCTCCCAATCATGGACTGTCGACGCAGCCCAACCCAACCGGTCGCTCGCTACACTCATCGGCCAAGGGCTCAAGGGCTCATCTCGACCATCCCTCACCCATACTCACTCGCTCGACGCTCGACGCCATCAGCCATCTCATCTGGCATCCATCTGACATTTCCCTATCTTTTCACAACACACTGCAGTTGACTTGTCAAACTAGTCACTTTGCTCTCTCCCTCGCCCCGCACGCTCGCCTTGCTCGCCTTCGCTCTCGGCTCGGTCGAAAAGCGCCTTCCACACCTTCCACACCTTCTTCACTTTCCTTCCAACATCCGGCGTCGCCCACACCGACTTCTCCAGCACCTCATCCCCCCCCTCTAACTTGTCTCTTTCCCCCCTCTCCCTTCCTCTCTCCGACAGTACGCTGCGCGCGTCGACCACTCCCGGACATCTACCCACTGACCCCCACCTAACCCCCACCCACCCACCCAACTCCCACCAAAAGGCAGCGCCATGGTCGGGCGCTCGAACACGATCATGGGCGGCCGCTCCGACTACGATAAGATCGTGAAGCTCGCGTGCAAGCCGAAGAACGCGCCGCCCAAGGCCAAGTACCTTGACGCGCTTATTGCCGGCACGTTTGACCAGAACACCACCGATCAGATTGCAAGGGCGCTCGCGCAGAGGTTACGGGAACCGAATGGTATTGTGAGTACACCGAGCGCCGAGGCTCATCCCCCTGCGGGGGATGGGCTGCGGCCGAAAGGGCTTCTTACCGAGCCTTTGGCTGTGGGCCAACGGCGAGTACGCCGAGGACTGACCTATCGAAGGCGGGTTGGTCTGAGGCCCTGGACAGCAGGCGGCCGAGACTGTGGCCTGGAAGGCAACCGTCAAGTATGCCGTCGAGGACTGTTCCCCGCAGGGGAATAGTCCGAGACTCCCATGCCCACTGGGCAATAGGCGAAGATGGTGTCGTTCGCTGCAGCCTGCAGCTGAGGGCGAGGGGCTCGGTCCACCCACTGGCATCTTGCCCACATCCCCAGCTGGGATCGCCCCGAGCTCGACTCGCTTGGCCTGTCCAGCGGCTCTCTCGCCATCGCTCGCCTCCGCACTCCCACTGACGCCCGCGCTAACCCCAGGTTGTGTTCAAGGCGCTCCTTACGTTACACCAGATGCTCCGCTCGGGGTCCGCCGAGAACCTCCTCGCGCACCTCGCGCGGTCGGACATCCTGCACCTGCGCAACATCCAGACAGGCGGCGAGTGGGGCGGCGGCGTGCGCCCGCCGAGCAACATGACGACGTACTCATACTACCTGGACACTCGTATCAAGAGCTTCCGGGATCTGCGGCATGACCTGGTGTTCTCGCAGACTGAGTCAAACCGGCGGAGTACGGGGCTTGGCGCCAACTCGAAGGCGCGGCGGCTGCGGCACCTTCCCGTCGAGAAGGGCCTGCTCCGCGAGGTGAAGCAGGTGCAGCGGATTCTGGACGCGCTCATTCGGTGCACGTTCTACGACGACGACCTCCGCGACGAGAACACGGTACTCGCGTACCGCCTCCTGATCAAGGACCTGCTGGTCCTCTTCCAAGCGGGCAACGAGGGCGTGTGCAACATTCTCGAGCACTACTTTGAAATGTCCAAGATTGACGCGACGGATGCGTTCGAGATCTACAAGTCGTTCATCAAGCAGACGGACAAGATTGTCGACTACCTTGCGATCGCGCGCCGCCTGAACAACATCGTCAACGTCCCCGTCCCGACCCTGAAGCACGCACCGACCTCGCTCGTGAAGGCGCTAGAGGAGTATCTGAACGACCCGAACTTTGAGCAGAACCGGCAAGAGTACAAGAAGTCGCTCGGCGTTGTCGAGGGCAAGAACGTCAAGAGCTCGCCGTCGCCGAAGCCCAGAGCCAAGGACGAGGGGAAGAAGGAAGCGTCTTCAAGCAGCGCGGATGCGCCCGCCCCCGTCGCCGCGGCTCAGCAGAAGATCCAGGACTTCCTCGACAGCATCGAGACGGAGCAGGAGAAACTGCACTCCCTGCAGCAGAACGCGGCGCAGCAGCAGCAGGCGCACGCCCAGCAGATGATGCAGTTTGGCGGCATGGCGCCCGGCCAGCAGGGCATGGGCGTCAGCAGCATCGGCTCGATGGGCAGCATGAACAGCATGGCGACGGCCCAGCTCCACCCGCAGATGACCGGCGCCAACCCCTTCCGCCAGTCCGTCATGTTCCCGCAGCAGACGGGCATGCCCCTCTCTGGCTTCCCCCAGCAGCAGGGCATGGGCATGCAAGCCCAGGCGACTGGTTTCCCCCAGCAGGGCATGGGAACGGGCATGCAGCAGCCCCAGGCTACGGGCTTCCTGCAACCGCAGCAGACGGGCCAGCTCGCGTTCGGCCACGCGCACCCCCAGCAGCAGCAGCCGTTCATGCAGGCCCAGCCGGCCGGGTTCTTGCAGCCGCAGGCGACTGGCTCGAACCCCTTCAGGCAGAGCATGATGCCCGCTTCGGGCTCGATGGGCAACCTCGCAGGCCAGACGACGGGCCAGCCTTTCGGGTCGCACAGTGCCTTCGGCTCTGGGTCTGGCTCTTTCTCGCAGCCGAGCTCCGTCGGCCCCTTCTCCCCGAGCACGATCAACACAAGCGCGTTTGGAGGCTCTGGGCCCAGCAGCGCGTTCGGGCAGAGCTCGCAGCCTAACAGCGCGTTCGGTACCGGCTCGACGCCCATCGCCCAAGCTTCGGGATCGCAGCCTACCTCCGCCTCGCCGCAGCCCACGTCCCCGAAGCCGCTTACGGCGCAGAAGACAGGCAGTAACAACCCCTTCGCGCCGCCTGGCGGCGTCCCCACCCCGCAGCCGCCGGTGCCCAAGATACCGAACCTGAACGAGCTCGCGCAGCAGAAGTACCAGCAGCAGTTTGCGCAGGCGGGCGGACTGAACCCGACGCCGGCGTCGCAGCAGCAGCCCCAGTCCTTCCAGCCTCAGCAGCCGCAGCGCCAGCAATCGTCGCCGTGGGATCCCCTCGGTCCTTCGACTAACGGCGGAACCGGCATGTCGGACATTGCGAGCGCGTTCGCTATTGACAACAAGCAGCAAGGTCAGCAGACGGGACAGAATAAGGACCTGCTCTCGTCCTTCGGTGATCTGAACTTTGGCTCGTCGCCGACTGGCGGATCGGGGTCCGAGTTCCTGCAGCCGCAGAAGACCGGTTTCGGCGGAAGCAGCGTCAAGCCCTTCCAGCCCACGAGCAGCTTTGGCAAGTCGCTGATGGAGTCGCTGCCACCCATTGCCGAGCCGTCGGCGTCTCCGTCGGGCTTGCAGCCGCAGACCACCGGCTTCCCCTTCTCGCACGGGGGACAGTTCACTTCTTCTCCCGCGGCATCTCCGGGCCTCATCAGCTCGGGCGCGAATGGGGCTAACGGCACGAGCTCTCCGGGCGCGGGCGCGGGTGCCAACTCGCCTTTCGGCCAGAACCACTCCAACTCATTCGGCAACTTTCCCCAGCAGAACCAGCAGGGTCTCTCGCATTCAACCAGTTTTGGCGCCTTCCCGCAGCGCGCTAACAGTGTCTCCTCTCCCTCTTCCAAGTCCTTCACGGGCGGCCCCTCGCCCTTCGCGCCGCAGCGTTCCGTCACGACGGACCCGAGCTTCGCCGCGCCCCTACAGCCGCAGACGACAGGCAGCAACCCCTTCCGCCAGTCCCTCATGCCTTCTATGACCGGTAATTCGGCTGGTGCCGGCGCCTTTGGCGCGAACAGCCCCTTCACGACTGGAAACGGCGCCCCGAGCGTCCAGAACGGAGTCATGTCCCACCCCACCGGCATTGCAGCCTTCGGAGCGCAGCAGTTCCAAACCGGCCCTGCGGGCGGACAGTGGGGACAGAGCTTTGCCAGGCCGAATTAGGAGTCCGACCTTGAGCTGCTCGCGGACTTTGGAGGGCCCGTGTCAGCGGGCACGACGAAGCCCGGCATTACGATGACGCCCAGTGCGCCCGGATCTGTAAAGGTGATGAACACGGGAGGGAGTGTGGGAAGTGTAGGCGCAAAGCCGTTCGAGTGGGCGACTTTGCGCTAGCCGGGGAGGCTGGCGGCGGAGCCATGCTCACCCCAGAAATACTGTGAGAGGAGGTGAGGGAAGGGGGGGGGGGGGGGGGGGGGGGGGGGGGGGTTGGGATGGAGGAGCAGGGAGGAACAGTAAGGGGAGGTAAAATTCTTAGAACTGATAGCATTTCTCCATTTCGTGACACGACCGTTTTTTCTCTTTTTCGTAGGTAGACTTTGCGCATGCCAAACGGGTCTTGAGGCAGCGGATCTTGAGACTGCTCACGGCAGCAACAGGTACTTATGCTATGGCCTGTAGATGATCGTGGAACCAATAGGTCAGGTCCAACTTTGATATGATGGCGAATGAGTCTAAAGGTGAGGTGTGTTTCGGAGTCGATCAAGTGTCTTGGCGTGTCTGAATGGAAGGCAGGTTGCGACATGTACCGCTGACTGGGCTCGAACAGTTCAGCTCAGACACATCGCACGAAGGGCTGACTTGGCCAAACAGTTCAGCTCAGAGACATCGCACAAAGGCTGTTTCGCCGCGTGCCCAGGCGTCCGCCAGGTATTGATCTGAGTCTGCCTCCAAACCGCACTGAGGCACTGACGGGACGATCAGCCGCGTTTCACAAGTAATAAAACCACGACTGGTCAACTGTGAATTGTGGCAAACTACCCAGCCCTCTCAAGGCACCACCTATGGTCCACGAGGCGCGGCGCCGACTCTTGAGTCAGCGTTCATGTCGATGCCCACGCGCCAGTTGCGGCTGCGGCTCTGCCCTCTCAGCGAGCGTCGAGCCAACGCAAGACAGCACGGACACGGAACTCGGGACTCGGCCATCACACAGGCGTGTCTCGCCGCCGCCTCGGTGTCCTTTGACGCTCTACGGAGCATTGACCGCGACGCCTCGCCTGCAAGACGAGCCCTGCCATACCTTGCACCACCACTTTTAACCACTAACGCTACCCAACTCCGACATCGTCGCACTGCATGGGCACCCCGCACGGGGCAGACAACTCGGAGACACGGGGCACACGGGGCACACGCGCAGCTCGGACGTAGGACCTCCGGCAACACAGACGGCAAGCCTGATGACCTGCGACCGCATTGACCTCACATGCAGTTTGAGTGAGGCATGACGAACGGATGAACCTCGCGAGACAGTCATGAGGGCCCCATTTGGGACGAGCACGGACTCGCCAACGGCGGGCGCGTACTGTCGCCGTGGTTCGGGGTACTCATCTGCAGACACCGCAGGAACGGTCCCAGCGCGAGTTCGAACTCGTGAAGTCGTGAAGTCGTGAACTCGTGAACTCGTGTCCGAGGGCCGAACACTGTGCGTTAATGGGCGTCCGACCATCCTCGCTCCTAGCGATCGACGATCACCCAGGGCGGAAGACACCGCCCCCCTCAGCGGCGACCTGCGGCAAAGCCTCGGAGATCTCGGCGGGCCGTGAATCTCGTGTGGGGCCATGGGTTGCGGGTCGCGGGGTGCGGGAACGAGGCGATACGCATAAGTGATAGGAGATACTCGTCTCCGTTTGGACCGCCGTCATCCCTGGAGGTATCGCGACGCCAATCGTCGGTGGGCAGCCAGTCGTGGAGCACCGCATACGCCGCAGAACCGAAATAGCATTGGGCCAAGATAGCCTCGGTTTGGGACCTGCTATCGTTCCGCGGCGATGGATACGCTCCGTATCTTCTCGTACTCGTACCTATCCGTGCCCGATGAGTGGCCGACGCAGTGTCCAGTTGCTGGTTTCCAGATACCAGCACTTACTGCACATTGGACATTGGACATTGGACATTGGACATTCGAAAAGTGGAAAACGGCATCGTCCGACACAAATGCGGGCATGGACGTCACCCAACCCCATCCCAAAAGCCAGAGAAGCCAGAGAAGATAGCTGTTGGGGCCACCTGGTGGGCAAGAGCGGTCTGTTAGCACTCGGTCACACGGACATGCTCGCGGCGGTGCCGAACACTGCTATCGCCTTGAACCCCGCCGATCAGGTCACGCGCCAGATCGAGCCAGTATCGCGGGCGTCCATCGTCGGAAACATGGGGGCCCAGCCTCCCCCACGTCCCCACCTTTGATCAGTCGTGGAAATACCGTTCGGAGCAAGGTCTCCCGGTTCGTTGTTCCGCACCGCGCCGCACGACATCAGCGTTGCCTGCTTGTCTGCTGCAGTGCATGCGCGTCGTGTAAAATTAACCGCCCCCTAGATCTTTGGGCCAGCCTATGGGAACAGGACAGCGAGGCGGATCCCCCACGGAGCCCACAGGGAACCCTGTTGCATATCGAGCTGGCGACCTCGACTGGACCAGCCAACTCCAGGCTTTCCCATCCCGTCGGTCCAGCGGCAGCGACAGCGCCGGCGCGCCCAGAACGTCGATAATAGCCCACTTGCCTCGCTCGGCCTTTACCTCGCCTGATTGCACGCTGAATTAGCGCAGACATTCCATTCCAGCGATACGGTATGCCCACCAAACTCCCCAGCCGCACGCGCCGAATGGCCAACCACAACCCAAGCACCGGCGAAACCTGAGCAGACCTGAGCAAACCTGAGCTGAACGTCATGTGTTCGTCGCGCTACAGCCGCCTGACGCCCCATCGCTTACCTCGCCTCAGCCTTTCCAGGTAGCATCCACACATCAGTGAGCCTAGCAACGCACTCCAGCGGAAGGGACAACGGCAGGGACAAGAACTGGGGCTGTGCGGGGCCGTGCCGGCCGTGCCGGTCGTGCTGGCATGCTGGGATGCTGGGATGCTGGCATGCTGGCATGCTGGCATGCTGCCTGCACGAAGCCCGTACAATGACGAACCCATCGCGTCTGAGCCAGTGACGAAGAGGCGTAGGAGCATGCCAGACGACCACAGCGGGCCAAAATAGATTGCCAAGCGGGGCCAATCAAGCAGCTGATACCGCCAGGGCCGCGTGCCAGTTGAGACACTCTGGGCTGAGGCTGGTCGGGTTCAGAGGGGGCCCGCTCATTTCCAAGTACGGCCGCAGATCCCGCACTGTTACACAGATACGCTCGCGATAGCATTGCGCCTGAACCCAGAGGTGGATCAGGCAGGATCACGAAGGAGGAAGGGGGGTTGGCAGAACCCGTGCAATCAGCAGGCAGGCAATCAAGCTCGGCGTGTGCCTGGCCCACAACCCGAGATCCAAGACCGGACAGTACGCGCCCGGCAGTCGTCGTGAGAGCAGCGAGACGACGGTAATGGACCGGCTGGGCAGGGAGCGCCCCCCTTCGCCTCCCACGGACAGGAGTGGATATAAGCCTCTCGCTGGGGAGTAGTACGACCCTCATCGCCCCCACACCCCCTCACCACCGCCAGTAACCATGAGCGCGGACGAGAAGCACTACGTCGACGAGAAGAACGCCAGCCTTCCCTACGATGAGAAGGAGGATGCCGTCGTCACGACCGTCCCCATCGAGGACGACGACCTCGAGACGACCCACGTCGGAGATCACGGCATCAGGCGTGACCTTGTGAGTAACCCCGCTGAGAGATGCGCTGACATGACCAGCCGCCACGCGTCGTGTCCATGATCGCCATCGCGGGCACGATCGGTACTGGTCTGTTCCTCGGCACCGGCACGGCGCTCACCATGGGTGGACCCGTCGGCATGTGGCTCGGCTACACGTTCGTCGGCTTCGGAGTCGGTTTCATGATGCAGTCCCTCGGAGAGATGGTCTGTTACCGGCCCAACGTCGGTGAGTCCGGGCTCCAGCCCACCATTCCGACTACCCGAGTCGGGCTCCACAGCCAGCTGACACCTAGGTTCGTTCCTCGAGTTCGGAACCAAGTTTGTTGACCCTGCCCTCGGTTTCATGATGGGCATCAACTACATGCTGCAGGTCGCGTTCGGTGTGCCCACTGAGCTCGCCGCCATTGCGACCCTCTTCACGTTCTGGGACCCCAACATGAGCCACGCCGCCGCGTACATCGGCGGCTTCCTCGTCCTCACCGTCCTCATCAACATCATCGGCGTCAAGTGGTACGGCGAGATCGAGTTCTTCTTCGGTAAGTTTACGTATGGGGCGGCGGAGATGTGGCTGCGAGGTGCCACGGTTCTACCGTGCCACCATCGCTCAGCCCATCTCCATCGGTTCCGAGCACGCCCACCTCTGGTGAATCTGCCGCTAACGCCACAGCCTGCATCAAGGTCGCTACGCTCGTTGGCCTCATGATCTTTGGTCTGATCGCCGATCTCGGTGGTATCCCTACCAACCGCGAGTACATCGGCGGCCGGTACTGGCGCGACGAGCCGTTCAATGACAACTTCATGAACATCCGCCCCGTGGGCCTGGCTCGCTTCTGTGGTTTCTGGTCCGTGTTCACCAAGGCTGCGTTCTCGTTCAGCGCGATCGAGTCCGTCGCCCTCGTCGCCGGTGAGGCGCACAACCCGCGTCACACGATGAAGATGGCGATCCGTACCGTCTTCTACCGCATTGTCGGTATCTACGTTCTCTCCACCCTCATCATCGGCCTCACCGTCAGCCAGTACTCGCCCCTGCTGTTGACCTCGATGAAGGACGGAGCGGGAACCGCCGGTGCCTCCCCGTTCGTCGTCCTTTGCAAGCAGATGAACGTCAAGGTCCTCCCCCACATCATCAACGCCGTCGTCGTCACCTCCGCCCTCTCCTCGGGCAACGAGCAGATGTACGCCCTCTCCCGTGGTCTCATGGGCATGGCGCGTAACGGTCAGATGCCCAAGATCTTCCTCAAGACCTCGAAGCAGGGTATCCCATTCGCTGGTGTCCTGCTGTCGGCGCTCTTCGGTCTCCTCGCTTTCCTCTGTGTCTCTGAGGGCTCGAACGTCGGCTTCGTCTGGCTCTCGAACCTCTCCGCCCTCTCTGGCCTGACCACCTGGATCTGCATCTGTATCTCCTTCATCCGCTTCCAGAAGGCGTGCAAGGTCCAGGGCATCGACCGCAACAAGTTCGTCTTCAAGGGCTGGCTCCAGCCGTACCTCTCGTACTTCACCATCGTCTTCTTCCTCATCATCCTCATCTTCAATGGCTACACCGCCTGGATCCCCAAGTTCAACGTCTCCCAGTTCTTCGCCTCGTACATCACCCTCCTCGTCATTCTCGTTGCGTTCGTCAGCTGGAAAGTTATCAAGAAGACTAAGATGGTGCCCCTCGACGAGGTCGACCTGTCCGGCGGGCCCCGCGAGGCTATGATCGGCACGAGGTACGACCCCATGTACAACGGCGCCGCCAACAACGTCGTCTACGCATAGATCAGACTCTGGTTGTAAGTTTTATAGGGAAACTAGCCGTGTCAATAGGGCACAGTTAGAATAAGGATAAGTCAGGATAATTACACATGCACCCTTCGTTCAGCACTGCAGCACGGCACAAGTCGTGCAAGGTCCTATGAAACTTAAAAGAGGAGCGTGTTTGTGTTTGTTGCGTGCGGTTTCGTGCCTTGAAGCCACCTCCACCTTCCGGGTCGACCGAGGACGTCACCGAGATCCCACGTTCGATCCGGCCATCGCCTCGGGTACCGTTTGCGCCAGCGGCCGTTCACTCGGCGTAAGCTTCCTCGAAGAAGTCGAGCTCGAGGCCCGTAGCAGTCTTGAAGACGTCCTCCATGCGCTTCTTCGTCTCGTCGTCGGCGCTGGCTCCGACGCGGTTGACTTCGTCGCGGAGGAACGAGACCCAGGCCTCGAAGGCCCGGCCGCGATGCAGGTCGATCCACTCGCTGTACAGCCAGTCGTCCGGCTGGCTCGTGTCCGGCTGCGTGGTCGCCCAGTCGAGGTAGAGCCACTCGGCAACAAGCAGCGAGGTGACGGCCTCGGGGTAGCTGCGCTTGCACTTCTTCATGAGGTCGAGGAAGCCCTTTGTCGCGGGTTTCGGCTGGATGTCGCCTGGCTTTTTGGCCCCGAGGCGCTCAAGCGCGCGCTGGAAGTACCCGTCCTCGTCCGTTGCGATGAAGCCGACCTGGCGCGCGTACACGAGGCGCGCCTTGGCGTCGTCCACGTTCGCAACGGCGGATCCAAGCAGCGCAACGAAGGCGTCACTGAACAGGAAGTCTTGGGAAATGTACTCGCGCATCACGCGCTCGGGCACACTGCCGGCCCACAGGTCATGCACGAAGGTGTGGTCGACGGCGCGCTTCCACGTCTCCTCGTTCTTCTGGCGGAGCTGGTCGGCGAAGAGCATGGCTAGTCTCTAGTCTCGCTTAGGCGCGGGGAAGTGGGTGTACACGGGTCGAGTTTCGGGTTCGGGTGAGAGGGAGATGCGGAGAGTGTAGTCCGTCGGGACTCGGATTTGGCGTTCAGGTGCTCCTGCAGCCGCATGCGGAATGCCATTTGCCGCCTGCCGTGGGTGGGCGAATGGCGTTGAGTGCCTGATGACATATCTAATCGTGGACCGTGCGCTCGTTACGTTGACGTCGCCGCGCGCTTCTGCTTCCTTGCTCCGCGCCAAGCCCGTGCCAGATCTCTTCTGCCGCCGGCGCGGGTGCGCCTGCTTCCTGCTTTTGCGTTGGATCGCTTGTTTGCTTGCAAAGACAGAAAAGGTGAGTTCTTGAGGGTTGCTTGGCCAGGCTTTGTAAGGCGAAAATCTCGTTTTGCTTTGTCAGGCTGAGGTCAGCCAGTAGACGTTCTTTAAGCGAGAGGGAGGGAGCCGGTGCTGCCGGTGGGGTAGGGGCCAAGTCTGAAGCCCTGGATTCTTAGAGCTTCCGCCGTCCGGGGACTGATGCATGTTCATGTATACACCGCACGCACGCCATAGCTGCGCGCGGCTGCACACGGGTCACGTTCGCTTGCCCTGCTTGGTTCCCAAACATGAACGGGCAAAGGATCCGGGTCAGCTTGTCTGAATGGGTGCGACGCCAGACCCGCGGCAGAGTTTCCGCCGCGGGGTATCTCCACCCGGGAGATACCAGATGTCTGGATCCTGCGCTGCGCTTGGTAAGAGAGGGAAACTACCAAGACCTACCGAGACCTATGACGCTCCGTCCCCGGGGGCTTTGGCTGCCTTGCTTGTTAAGCAACATCTGACGCCTGCCCTCCCGCATTGCTTTATAAACAGCTTCCCATCGCTTATGAATCCCAATCACTCCATCCAAAAGTAATAGCACACACCAACAGCCAAAAAGACAATGACCGGCACAATGAAACAGTGGTACATTGAGAAGCGCGACGGCAAGCTTGACAGCCTCAAGCTCCGCGAGGTGCCGAAGCCTACGCCTGGACCGGGCCAGGTCCTTGTGCAAGGTGAGCCCCCTCCCCCCCACCCCCCCTCTCCTGCGCTCTCTCTTGCGTCTCCGCTAACAGCTGAACAGTCAAGGCGCTCTCGCTCAACTACCGCGACCACGTGATTCTGCATGACGCCTACGGCTTCCCGATCAAGGACAACGTTGTACCAATCTCGGACGGTGCTGGCGAGATTGTCCAGGTCGGCGAGGGCGTCACGAAGTGGCAGGCGGGCGACCGCGTCATGGCCATCTTCTCCCAAGGACACCAGGACGGCCTGGTCACTGACGAGGACGGGGCAACTGCGCTCGGCGGAGCGATCGACGGCATGGCGCAGCAGTTCATCGCCCTCGACCAGTCCGGCGTCGTCCGTATTCCCGAGAAGTACTCGTTCGCTCAGGCTGCATCGCTTCCCTGCGCCGCTGTCACGGCCTGGAACTCGCTCTACGGACTCGAGGGACGCCAGCTCATGACTGGCCAGACTGTGGTCACGCAGGGCACGGGTGGTGTCTCGCTCTTCGGTGTGCAGGTGAGTCCGACTAGCCGCTTTATAGGCTCTATAGGCTCTATAGGCTCCTGTGATGAGGTCCAGAGCTAACGCCAGTTCGCCAAGGCAGCCGGTGCCCGTGTCGTCGCCACGACCTCCTCATCGGAGAAGGAAGCGATGCTGAAGAAGATGGGCGCAGACCACGTCATCAACTACAAGACGACGCCCCAGTGGGGTGCCGAGGTGAAGAAGCTGGTGCCCGGCGGCGCGCACCACATCATCGAGGTCGGCGGCCCAGGCACGCTGGAGCAGTCCGTCGCCTCGGTGCGCCGCGAGGGCGTGATCAGCATGATTGGCTTTGTCGCCGGCGAGGGCGAGACGCCCGACCTCCTCCAGACCCTCCTGACGACCTGCATTGTCCGTGGTATCTGGATCGGATCGAGGAAGCAGGCCGAGCAGGTCGTCGACGCTATCAATGCCAATGGCATCGTGCCGACTATCGACCAGACGACGTTCAAGTTCGAAGACCTCCCGAAGGCTTACGACCATCTCGCGAACGCGCGCCACGTTGGAAAGATCATCGTCAATGTTGAGTAGAGGGGCGTACAAGTGTACAAGTGATAGAAGACCACGGACAGAGATGATATGGAACTCTGGGCTTAGCTATTGAGCATATGGGCACTGCGCCCTCTCTGCTGGGAGGGATAAACTAGGGTCACAGGTTAAGTCGAACGAGTGGTGCCACAAACGAGGCCGTGAACTGTCGACCTCGCTGCAACCACGAATAACTCATGCATATGCATGTTTCTTGCTCTATAAACAGTTGTTCCACGTGCATGGGAGTCTTGGTAACCTATATACGAAGCATGGTGCACCTGGGATCAATACTTAATGTGTCCTCCATTAGCAGAGATGGTGTCCTTGATCCTGTTAGGCATGGACATGATAAGTCGGTCGATCTCATTCTGATCATAGGTGTTCCAGAGCTCCGTAGCGGCAGCGAATAGCCCCTCCTGGGTGGTGGGACGAGGGTTGAGACGGGCCAGGCGGCGCTTGAGGTTGCTCCAAAGGTTCTCAATGGGGTTGAGGCAAGGAGAGCAGGGAGGGTGAGGCAGGAAGCGCATGCCAAGTTGCTCTGCCTTGCCACGGGTGGCCTTGGCTGTGTGGACGACAGCGTTGTCCTCTACAACCCAGGGCAAGCCATAACCACGCCACTGAGTCTTGACACGCTTCCAGCAATCAAACAACTCCTTCTCAGTCACCTGGGTGCGATAGATGGCCGCATTGACTCCCTTGCGCTTGGAGGTCGACTGGGAGGTGTCAAACCACACCAGCTTCGACTTGCCGCCATACCAGATAGCCCCCCAGCACATAATCGACCCACAGCTCGATCTGAAGGTGTACTGGATGTACCTGAGTGTCAGCACTCTTCCACAGCATGTAGAACGTCAGGAAAGACACTCACCGCTCATTGGCACGGTCAGAACCGATGGGGCGCGTCACATATGCTCTGTGGAGCTGGTCAATGTAGAGAGGGACCTCGTCACAGAAGATCACCTTCCTCCACTCTTGGAAGAGTCGCTGCTGCTCAAGAGCATAAGCGAGACGCTTCTCCTTGTGAAGGGGGCTTAGATACGGCCGCACAAGAGCCACAAAGCGGCCATAACCAAGCTGGCGACGTGCACGGCGCAGAGTCATGAGAGAGAGGACAATGTCTCTGTCTGCAAGAGTGTCCAACACCTCACGATTGCTGGCGAAGGGCTGAGCCTCAAAGACCTCGTAGATCGCTCTGAGGTTGTCGGGAGTGAGCTTGGTGTGGCTGCGGGGGATGCGGATCCCCTGGACAGGGTTCAGAACAGCCAGAGCAGGTGGAATGAGAGCCTGGAGGCGAGCTAACATCACACAGTAACCCACAGTGCTCTTGGCGATGTTGTACTCCCAGGCGACAGAGGAATAGCTGCGGTAGCGAGCCAAGGACGCAATCTTGGCGCGGCGGCGAGGTGTGAGGCAAGGGCGAGGCATAGCTGCAAGTTCTGATGAGGTAGAGCTGTTGTGGAAGAGAAGTGGCACTCAAGGAGGCTTATATGCCACAAAGATGGACAGTCGGACGGACTCCGCTGCCGATATGCATGGTTTCGACTCAATTCTTGGATTTTCCAAAAGCCCAGCTTCGGAGCTTGATACATGAAAGATTTGGGGCAAGCACAGGCCTCGGTGGCTGAGATCTAGGGCGATAAGGAGGGTGGTGACATGCAGCTTTATTGTGGTGGTGTGGTGGCCAGTATGCACGGTGCGCTCTGCAGCTCCATTTGTCCGAGCTGCCAAGCATTCCTTTCGGCTCTACGCGGAGTTTCTAGGCATAAAGAGTACCGTTGCATGAGTTATGGATCAGAACATGAGCCACGGCGAGGTTGACGATGACGGGACCGTGCGCATCCGTTCGACTTAACCTGTGACCCTAGTTTACAAACTGAGACCCACTGATATCGAGCTGACACTCGTACGCTCGCAGCAGGATAGATATGACCGGTCGCTCAGCTCCAGCCATCTCCTATGTTTCGCCCAGGTCCCAGTATGTCGCAGTTACCCTTTACATGGAACTTATAGTATAGAATAGCTAGATTTAGGTGTTTGTTATTTGTGTGGGGCACAGCGCCCCCTAACTACAGCATTGGTAGCAGTTGACAGTGGCTAAGTAGAAATATAAAGAGATAGATTGGCTATATTTTCAGAATGAATGTGTGCAGAGGCGACCAGAGACTGGGCGAGACGAAGGCTCGCTGTGGTGGCTGAGGCGCGCGACGCCGCGCTTAGAGGCGGAGGCCGAGGGCGCCATAGGCGGTGCGGAGAACCGCGGCGGAGCGCTCGCGGAAGTCGTCGGTGATCTGCTTAAAGTACATGGAGTAGAAGTTGATGAGCTGCCTCGAGTTGGAGTCCCAGCGGGGCCAGTTATCCTTAACCTTGGAGCGGTTGGAGCCGTCACCGCCAGAGGCGTCGTTAGGGTCAAGGTTGTAGAGGAAGTTGAGGTAGTAGTTGTGGATGTTCCTCGAGGCGTAGTTGGGGAGGACGCCGTAGAAGACCTGGAGGATGTCGGAGCCGTGGAACGTGCCCATGATCGGGGTCAGGTAGTCGTATGAACCGAGGTAAGACCAGGCGGGAACATCGGGGTTGAGCGTGGTGCACTTCTCGAGGAAGATGCGGCGGGTGAGGGTGAACACGGCGTCGCCAAGGAGCGCGGCAAGGCGCTTGAAGCCCGGGTAGATTTCGTTCAAGAGGCCCGTGCGGTGGGGAGAGCCGTAAGTGAGCGCCTCGGTGCCGGTGCCGTACGACTTGACGAGGTCCTCGATGTAATTGCGGGGAGCCTGGGGGAAGAAGACTTTCTGCAGGTAGTCGGTCGTGCTCGCGACGGTGGACGACGTGTTGGACTGGAAGAGCGCGAAGAGCGTGCCTTCGTCCTCCTGGTCACCGATGATCATGGGGACGGCGGCGTACTTCTTGTTCGTGATGAGGTTGTCAGGCGAGTCGGTCATGAACACGCCGTCGGGACGGGGGAGGTACTCGAGCGAGACGGACTGGTACGAGAGAATGGCAGGGACCGAGTTGGCAGCGTCGGTGAACTTGTCCTCAGGCAGGTCGCGCAGGCACTGCAGAGAGTCCGGGGCAGTGTCGCAGCCAGCCTTCTTGACGACGGCGTCGTAAGTGCGCTGGCCGCGCAAGCCGTCGACGGGGTCGACGGGAACCATGGAGCCCGAGTCCATGATCGCACCGCGGAACAGGGGCTTGTCGTTGTACAGGTTGTTGCCGTCGTAGGCAGCCATCTGGTCGAAGACCGAGATGGCACCGGCCGACTCGCCCCAGATCGTGACCTTGTCGGGGTCACCGCCGAACGCGGCGATGTTGTCCGCGACCCACTCAAGACCCATGCGCTGGTCGAGGAGACCGAGGTTTCCGATGCCCTCGGCCATGACCTGCTTGCCGGGCATGAAGCCCCATCCGGCGACACGGTAGTTGACTGTAGGTCGTCAGCATGGGCTGTCTTCTGATAGCGGCAGCGCTAAGTGAGATAATGTGGAGATGTGACATCGGAACCGTGTCAGCCGCGGGATCCCGCCAGATAGCGTAATCCTGCGAGGCGGCACGGGCCGTGATCAAAGTTCAGTGATTCTGAAACCGTCCTGAAGAGGGACGAATGGGAGTGACAAGAAGCCGATGTTGGCGTTCTGGGACGGGCACGGGACCGTCACTCACCGGCAACAAAGACGAAGGGCTTGCCGACGTCCAGACCAGACTTGACGAGGAGGGACCCGTCGTACATGGAGCTCCATCCGAGCTCGAAGCCACCGCCGTAGATCCAAAAGAGGACGGGGAGGTTGTCACCGGCCTTGACGCCCTTGGGGCGGATGACGTTGACGGTAAGACAGTCCTCGGAGATCTTGAGGGCCTTCTTGAAGAGAGACGTCTCGGAGACGGTGGAGAGGACCTGGGCGAGGAAGTTGGAGTCGTCCGAGTCGGCGACCTGCTGGGGGCACGCGGCGGCAGCCTTGGTCGCGTCCCAGTTTACGAGCGGGTCCTTGCGGCGGACGGGCTTGCGCAGGCGCTGGGCCGTCTCGGCGTAGGGAATGCCGTTGAAGTTCTCGGTCCAGATCTCCTGCGTACCGACGATGGAGCCGGCGGGGACATTGACGGTGATGGTCGTCGCGCGCTCCTCGAGGCCGCCCTGCATGCCGCCGTCCGAGACGACGACAGGGGCGGGGGAGGCAACAGCGCTGCCGAGCAGCGAGGCTAGGATAATGAATGTGGAGGCGACCTTCATCGTTGGTCGGCTGGTCTCTGGTCGAGCTCGAGGTCGTCGGCTGAGGCGAAGCTGATGGGACTAGCAGAGCTCGTCACGCTACATGTTTATATATACTAGCAGCCCACATGTCCATGGTAGTCTGCTCAACATGGTTAGACCTCCCCGAGTACGGGTCGGGTTCCGGGTAACAGCGGTCCTGGCGTTTGCGGGCAGAATTACGCCTGAGGGCGAGGCAAGGCAGAGCCAATGCCAAAGCCAGTGCAGCCAGTGCAGGTGCATCGGTCTGAGCTGAGATCTCCCATCGCAGGAACCTGAGGAACGAGTTCTGTTCGCGAGCAGGAAGGGGCGAGGGAGAGGTGTATTCTCCGATTTGTTTACGGCATTCAACCATGAAACGCAGGGGCCACTACCCGGGCGGCTCTACCCTCATGTGTTCTGCGACCCTACCGCGCGCCGTGGGGTCGCGCATGGGGACGCGCGCGTGCTCGTCTCTCTCTGTCAGCGTGCCTCGCGCAAGAGGCCGAGTTTGCAGCGGTGCGATCGTGACTGTTGTGACTCGTGACCAATGCGCGTGAGGCAGCGCCGGGACGAGCACCGCTAGACTTGCCGTTTGCAGCCGTTCTGCAGCACGCCACCAGGTCGTTTCTCAGGACACCCATTCACGAGCCCCGGAAAGCGCATCCGGGGGTGCCGAGATTGCAATTGAGTACCAGAGTTGCTCGAAAGCGCTCACGACGGGTTGCATGGCCAACACACAACATGCTCAGAGTTCCAGTGGATTTCATCCTGCTCCACTCAAGGATTGCACCAACGAAGCAAGCGCGCTACGGTTCTCCGCGACCATCAGGACGACCAGGGCTCACCAGGGCTCCCCATGACCCGCGGCACCGGCGTGCGCAGCACATGTGCATCCCGCCAAGTCCGTTAGCAGCAGGCGTGGGCCGAAGGCGTGATCTCGCAGTGCGAAACGGGGGTGCCCTCTGCCTCGTGTTTAACATGCCTTGCTGGGCCTGCTCTTCTGCTATGTTTGGATCAATGTCAGCCGGGATGCCTCCACCGAAGACAGCGTGGGTCGACCCACTCTACTCAATCTACGCAAACAGACATAAGCATAAGCCCCGCATCCGGGGCCAGCGCTGCCGGCCCCACGGGCCCTCGGATTCTCGCTGCTGTTCAGCCTTGTGTATTGCGCCGCGTGCGCCAACGAGTGCGCTGCCAGTTGCTTCTTCCGGGCCGGTTGCTTGGACGCCTGCAGGCTTATGCAATCGCGGCCCTGCTCTGGTGGAGGCGACGCGACGCGCGACGCGCCCAAGCGTAACCAACAACAACTCATGACTTGTTCCTCGGGCATGAGCACTGCAAGTCATATGACCATCCGCGTGGATCGCAATGAGCAGATCGAGCAGATCGCCTTCTGTGGAGCTTGCACTCAATGAAACTGTAACCCATGCATCGCTCACATCCAAGCTGTGTCGGGTCGTCTGCCATAAGACGAACCTTGCCATGGAGATCATCGTCTCCCGTGGACCTGACAATGGAGTTGGAATGGCTTGGGCGTCGGGCATGCTAATGATGAGCTCTCTGGGCACCTACCCGGCGATCTAAGCACTCTCAATACTCTCTCCTCTGAGGCGCACAGCCCGCCGCCGCGTCTGTCCACAGCGGTGGACTCAATGTCTCAGCGTGTTGATCACACCGCGTTGCTCTGACCCAGACCCTCGCTTGACCCTCGCTTGACCCTCGCTTGACCCTCGCTTGACCCTCAAAGTGCCCCTCATGGTGGCCCACAAGTAGCCCTGTACCCCGCACAAAGTCATGTCTCGGCAGGGCATCTTCGGTGTCCTCTGAATGAAGGGTGGGCTAGTTCCCGCAACAATCCTAGAATGCGATGTGTGCGCGGCGGCGTAAGCTTATCAGACGCATGGTTTAGAGTTGCTCGATTCCCATGTCATCTCCTAATCTCTTATTCTCGTGCTCCTCTTCAGTTGACGGGCGATGGGACAAGCCTGGGCCAGTCGGGGCCCTCTCCCTCCGCAAAGCCCATGCATGTGCTCGGTCGACCTCATGTGTACCCCGCGCCCGTCACGTCCCACGGTACCGTCGACTGACGCCAGACCGTCAGACGTCAAACGTCAGACGCCACAGCCACAGCGTGCTCAAACCCTCTCGTTCACCGTGAGGCCCGATGGCGCTGACGCCTCTTCCGGACGCGGAATGCGTTCGGCCGACGTTGTTGCCGACCTCCGTCGGACACGGGTGGGGAGTGACTGCGACTGCCTGTGCGCATCGGGCGGCCCGTGATGAGGCACTGAGGAGGTGATGCGCTGTGATGAGAGACGGGGATCGCCCCGATCTGATCCGCCATCGGTCTGATCTGACCCCTCAAGACTTCTGACATCGTTTCGCTCTGCTAGACCTTGAGTCCACGTTCATGGGAGGGTCAGTGGGAGATGACGGTTTAGATCACAGGCTCGCAAGCAAGTCCCGTAGGGAGAAGACGCTGGTGGTAGCCGCACCTCGCAGATCAGCTGACGTGATACGCTCCTGCGCCATCGTTATCGCCGTACTACTTGGCGTTTCTTCGTTATCTGGTTCTAGCTTCTGAGCTAGCTGTTTTACACCAGTATCGTCATGGACATCTTCGTGCTATTCCTGTCTGCACTGTCTCATCTCGGTAGCGTCTTTGGGTCACTCTTCTGAAGTTGTCTGAAACTAGCGTCACTCGGTGCTACGTCTCCATGTCTCCACATGCTTCTTCCTGCCCGAGTTTACCGGGTATTGACGAGGAGCAGTATCGTACAAGCATACAAGCTGCTCAACCGCGACTGACTTTCGCCACTGCCTTTGCGCCCACATGCTACCACATGCTACTGGAATGCAACAACCTTGCCCTCCCCCGATTAAGTTTGCCCATGGGTTCACGTGTTTCACCATCCCTTCTGCGCGCTTCTGATCCGCGAGACATCACTGAAGCTTGCACGATCCTTTCCTCCTCGCAGTACCCACCCTGTACCAGTCATCTCCTCATCGTGATTCGCGAGTCCCATCCGAGTCATATGCTGATTCGCATTCGCGAATGTCAGTCTCCGGCTACCTCAGTCTGCGGAATCTCCGAGACAACAGTGAGACACGGCGAACATCACCTTGCGCCACGCGGCAGACAGGGCACGCCACAAGGACGCGGTCACAACTCACCTCGCCCGTTGTCTGTGCGCGATGAATGCAGGATCCATGCGGTGGCCCTATTCTCTACCCATGAACCTGCACGCATGCACGCATGCAGCACCGCACTGGCGCAGACCGCAGAAATATCGGATCGGGCTTCGCCATTGGGATTCCGACCCCGCACTGGGTCGTAAACATACCTGAGGCGTGGAGGACGGAGGGCGGAGGATGGACGGTGGACAGTGGACAGTGGACGGTGGAGATACGAGAGACGAGAGACCACCGGATCCGTGACCTTTGACTGCTTGTCTGATTAGATGTGAGTGCCGCTGCCTCTGCGCTCCACACACTCCGCACACTCTACACACTCCACACACTGGGTGGCGAGACAGCATATCAGAGCTGCTGGCGTACGTCACAGGTCACCCGTTGCCGTGTCCCGAGCTAGAGACAGAGCGGCACTGGCGATGCTGAACTCGGCCATCTCCGAGCTTCCGAGCTCCGACATCGTTATCTAACTCTGATAACACACACCCTTCCTCCGCCTCCCGTCCCCTCTCGTCCTCCTCTCATCTACACATTCGCATCTGCACTTGCGACTTTGCGGAGGGCAATCGCTAGCCCCGCCTCGCCCGGACTTGACCTGCATCAGCTCACCCGCCGAGGCAGTGCTGACCAGTACTGACCAGTGCTGACCAGTACTGACCAGTGCTGACCAGTACTGACCAGTGCTGACCAGTACTGACCAGCTCTGACCAGCTCTGACCAGCTCTGACCAGCTCTGACCAGCTCTGACCAGCTCTGACCAGCTCTGACCAGCTCTGACCAGCTCTGACCAGCTCGGCCTCTCGTCGTCGACACCCTGTCCGACTGCGTGTCCCTCTGCGAAGACCCTC
Organism: Trichosporon coremiiforme; assembly: GCA_039545355.1. NCBI lineage: Eukaryota > Fungi > Basidiomycota > Tremellomycetes > Trichosporonales > Trichosporonaceae > Trichosporon > Trichosporon coremiiforme. Next base: position 249,462 of record BCJJ01000010.1, read on the forward strand.
CCAGCACAGAGCCGCTTCAGCCCTCGCTCTCGCCCTCTTCCCTCGGCATGCGTAGCATGCGTGGTGCGGCTCATGCAACGACGTCTCCAGCCCTCCAGCTCTTCAGTTTTCCGGCTCTCCACCTCGCCGGCTCTCCACTCGACCGGCTCTCGCCGGCTAACCGATTGATCGGTCCGCCCCACGCGGTTACCCTCAACGTACCTCAACGCCACCCTCCTTGCCGGCCTGACTGGCCGGATGCCCCACATCCCCCCACGCTCCACCCTGCTTCGCTCATGTCCCCGCACGCTCGCTGCACACCCGCCGCGCACTCGGCAATCGCTCCGCTCGCTCCGCCGCTCCTCCTCGGCGCAGAAAGGGGTATCCATATGCTATACAACTGACTATAGAACTCTAACACGGCGCGAGGGCTCAAGCTCGGGGTAGACCGGGATTCGCTCCACGCTCCGCTCTCCGCACACTTATGAAGACGCGGTCCAGGACTGCAGGTAGATCTTGGCGGTAACGACGAGCTGGATGGCCGCTCCGACAATGGTGTCCTTCATGGACCCGTACTCAAAGTTGTGCTGCTTGGCAAAGTACCCCGAGGCGAGGAGGGCGGCGACGAAGACGACCCGGCGGAGACGTTCCTTGCGGACGACGGCGTCGGCGCCGATCCAGTCCTTATAGATGGGCTTGTGCTGCTCCCACCAGAGACGGCGGACCGATCCCGGGTAGTGCGTGAAGAGACGGCCCTTGCCGTCGTTGCCGCGCCACCAGTTGTTGACCTGGACCCAGGTCGTGTCGTTGAGGCGCTTCTCGATCCACGCCTCGTACTTGTACGTCGCGTCCTTGCGGACCTCGAGCTCCTTGATGTTGTTGTCGCGCATCTGCTCGACGAGCTGGCCAATGTACGCAGACTGGATCTCGATCACGGTCGTGATGCCCATGTGGTTCAGGCCCATGTTGTTGCCGAGCACGTTGAAGAAGTTGGGGATACCAGGGTGCGAGATGCCGCGGTACATGTGGTATTCGGAGCGAGACTTGTAGTTGGCAGTCGAGTCGGTCGAGCCGTGCACCTGGTACTGCGCCGTGTCGGCGTCGTAGCCGGTCGCGAGAACGACGAGGTCGGCGTCGAGCTCGCGCCCATCGTCGACAATAACCTTGTCCTCGGTCAGGGACGCGATGCGGCCATCGACAAACTTGACGTTGGGCTTGCGCAGAGCCTCAAAGTAGCCGTCCTCAAAGATGAGGCGCTTCGCTCCGAACGGGTGCGTCGGCTCGATCGCGTCGTGCATGTACTCGGGAAGCTCGGCCTTGTACCACTTGAGCAGCGAGGCTTGGAGCTTGGCACGCGCACGCTTGCCCTCCTTCTCTTTGTACCAGTACCAGAGCGAGTCCATGATGCACGCCATGAGGAAGCGCTCGGCACCCATCAGGAAGGGGAACATGCGCCAGATCTTGTTGCGCGTCGCCGAGTAGGGGACAGAGTGGCGGGGCTCTCCCGGGTTCGAGGGGACGAACCACTGGCGGGCGCGCGCGAGCGAGACGACCTCAATCTCGGGGTCCTCGCCGAGCGTCGCGACGACCTGGACACCGGAGCATCCGTTGCCGACGACGACGACCTTCTTGCCCTTGAGGCTCTCGACCGAGAGGTCGCGCGGCCAGTCACCGGCGTGTACGACCTGGCCCTTGAAGCCCTCCTCGCCGGGGAGGTCGATGTACTTGGGCTGCGAGAGACCGCCCGAGGCCGTGACGAGAATGTCAGTCTCGACGAAGTACGTCTCGTCCTTGACGAGGTCCTTGACTTCGACGACATAGAGCTTGCGCGTCTCGTCCCACTTGGCGCCGACAATGTTCTGGTTCAGGCGGATGCGCTCCTTCTGGCCCTGCGAGTAGGCCAGGTTCTCCCAGTACTTCTGGATCTCGGAGCGCTCGGGGTGCGTCTGGGTCCAGTTGGGGTTGGGGTGCTTCGAGTGCGAGTAGACAATGGCGGGGACGCTGTGACCTTGTTAGCAAAGTTTGCGGCAAGGAGACAACGCGAGGGGAAGGCACGACACCCGGCACCTTCGGCACCGGAGCCGGTGGCAGCAAGGTCAAGGTTGCTCCGTCGCAAACTCACTCGCAGCGGCAGCCAGGGTAGCGGTTGGCGTGCCAGGTGCCACCGATGCCGTCGGAGCGCTCGAACATGGTCCAGTTGGTGATGCCGCGGCTGTCCAGGTCAAGGCCCATGCTGATGCCGCCGATACCGGCGCCGATGATGAAGACCGACGGGCCCTCGCCGGCCGAGATCTTCTCAGTGCGGGTCTTGGACATTTTGACAGGTGACGATGTAGTGAGGTCGGGTCAAGAGGGATCTCGGGTTATAAAGAAAGGAGAGTGGGGGTCGAGAAGAGGATGGGACGGGGCTCTCCGGTCGATGGGGCTGGCTAATATAGGAAACAAAGGGTGCAAGCTAGCGGTTGCACTGACCGGCGGTGTCACTGGATAGTAACCGATGAGGAGATGTCAGAGAGCATGGGCCGGGGGAGCGCAATGTGGGCGGTGGGTGCGGTGGGTGCATGGCTTCAAAGGCGTACCAGGCGTCAGAGGCCGTCGGACACGGGCAGTGGATGTCCAGACGTAGACGGGCTACATTGACCGGGACGGGCTCCGAACGCGTTAGCTCTTTAGTGCGGGGGCTACTGAGGGTTACCGAGGTACTGAAAACGTGGTTTCGTCTTTTGCTCGACTGGCTGCCCGCGCATGTTGCCTTTGACTCTCCCAATACCCAAGCAAACAATCGCACTACCTCTCTAGCCTTTCTAGCTCTGCTCGTGCTCGGCCAGCAGCATCTGGTGCATGTTAGAGTCTGTGGGGTGCCCGGCTGATACACGGAACGCGGGGCTGGCAACCTCGAGTCTGTCTTCCGGAGGTGCAGGTGCGGTGCATTTACGCGCAATAGCCTACTTGCCTGCGAAAAAGTTGAGCGTCCGTATGCGTATGCGTATGCGCTTGTGCCTTGCTCCCTTGCTGCAGTCAGAGGATGCATGAAGTGAAGGAGATGGCATCAGCAATAGGAGAGTGTCAGAGTACGGACATGAGCGACTGTCCGGTAATGGTGACGGTGATGCTGACTGATCCCAGCCGGGTCAGCCGAGTTCCGAGACCGGACATTGGGGTAATATCTCGGCTACTCCAGTTGGGCGCGCGCTGAGCCGTGCCCTCTTCTCCTATATCCTGATAATCCTGCTGACCATCGTCTCTTCTCTGCACATCTCCTCTACCCAAGCCTTCCTCTACCCAAGCCACCCCCAAGCTCCAGGACGGCCTCACATCACGACCTCTGCTTGCACTTCTGCAGACTCTCACCGGCACACCGGCAAAACAACGAATCTACAAGCGACAACTGAACAACCAGCGCAAGCCGCGATCCGGGCACCAACCGCACACCAACGGCACTACCTCCTTAGCTCGCTGGCTCCCAGTAGCCCAGTAGCACGACACCCCACACCATTCCGTCACTTTACATACTACACGGCGCGGCAACGAGGCAGTAGCGGCCGGCAGTACAGCGGCGACTCTACGGCATGTTGCGCACCCTTTCCCGGCTCAAGCCGGCCTCGTATGCGCGGCCCACAGCCGCACTGCGCGGTAGCACCGGCCTTGCACCCCGGCAGCTGCTGCCCCTCCTGCAGCATCCGGCCCAGTCCACGGCCCCACAACAGCCCCCGCGCCCGCCCCTTCCAACGCCGTCTGGCTGGAAGAGTTCAAGTCACGCGGCACCCGCCGCCTACCCCCGCTCGCTCCCGAGTGCGATCGGCACCAACTCTAGGTCCTCCCACCCCTTCGCTGCCCCCTCTTCTTCGACGTCTTCCGGCAATGGACAGCCGGTGAAAGAATCAAAGGAGGAAAGGAATAAGCGGATCAAGGAGGAGTCTGCCCGCTGCATCTCTGCTCGGCACGACAGCCCCGTGTGGCCCCTCGACGCGGCTCTCAAGGCCGAACACGAGCCATTGTGGTGCGCGGCCGAGCGCTGGGTCAACAGCATGCAAAAGCCAGACGGCCTGACGCTGATCACGACGCACGCGTGCGGCTTCAGTAAGGAGTCCTGGCGGCCCGTGTTCGCCAAGCTGTTCCCGCTCCTGGCCTCTGGCTCGGGGTCCGCGGGGGCTGAATTCGGCACGGGCAGGCCGCTCGCCACAGACGGAGACGGAGCGGGTGCTGGCGCACTGCATATCAACGAAGTGTGGTTCCTCGAGGACACGAACCATGGCGTGTCCGTCGACCTGAACGCGGGGAGACTCGGAGACGCACTCTGCTGGGACGACAGTGCACGCGAGTTGATCAACTTTGTCGAGAACGTGCTGCCGTCTGCAGGCTCTGCAGGCTCTGAGGCGCCGTTCCAGCTCCCCTTCGAGCTGTCCGGCAAGTCGGCGGAGGGCACCGGCCAAGCCGAAACAGCCAAAGTTCGAGCTGGAGCCGAGAGAAGGGTGATCGGAGTCGGGCACAGCTACGGCGGCAACGCGCTCGCGCAGGCTGCGGCGTCGCGGCCCGATCTCTTCGAGGCCATTCTGTTGGTGGAGCCGATGACGGTCCCGTCCCTGGTGAACGAGGGGTCGAAGGGTTCCCCGCTGACGTTGGGGGCGCTGAAACGGCGCTCAGAGTGGCCCAGCCTTCAAGACGCTGCTTCGGTGCGTTCCAACGCCCTCTTCTCGCGCTGGGACGACGAGCAATTCGCCATCTGGCTGAGCCACTTCCTCGTCCCGTCGGTCTCGTCGGTCCCCTCGGTCCCGTCAGAGCGGGGGGTGGAGCTCGCGACGCCGACGTGGGCCGAAGCGCAGACGTTCTCCGAGCCCGACGCGCCCATGAGGGGCTGGGAGTGTCTGCCGAACTTGAGCATGCCTGTGGGCTTTTTGATGGCCGGGGACGAGACGTGGATGACTGGCGAGGAGGTTGCGCGGGAACTCGTGTGGCGGCCGAAGCGGAGTCGGAACGAGAGGATCCTCGACGCGAGTCACCTCGTGATCCAGGAGAGGCCGCAGGAAACTGCCGAGAGTATCGACAGGTTCCTGCGTACGCTTCCAAGCTGGGACGAGAACCCGCAGTCCTAACGGGCTCCGGAGATAGATCAAGTAAATCAAGTAGATCAATAGAAGGTAGACGAAGACGACGATGCAGCAGTGCAAGCAGTGCAGCAGGCAAGAATTTATTATACACAGAAATCCATAAATGCATACAATATATCTTCTGAATGGTGATTTTACGCAAGCATAGCCTCGACGGCGGTCATGAGCCGACCGTCGCGAACCGCCTCGACGATGCGGGAAATGCTAGTCCCCACCGTGGATCCGCTCTTGCCCTCAGCCACATCACCGCGGCGCGCCTTGACGCCGAGCTCGTTGCGTACGGCGTCGTAAATCGTTTCCGTGCGTCCGAGCACCTCGCCCATGCTCTGACCCGACCCGGCGATGGCGACGTCGCGCATCTTGGCGTACAGAACGCCTGCGTCCTTGGCGAACGTGGCCTGCCACCCAGACACGGGGGTGAAGTCCTTGTTGTGGGCGGCAAGGAACTCGACAATCGGCCCGACGAGGGAGCGCGCGGCGTCTGCGAAGCGCGGGCCCGAGTCCATGCTCGGCGTCGCGTCGAGACGCTTGCCCAGGCTCTGGGCGCAGAGCTTGTTCAGCTGCTCCAGCTCTCCGGCAGAGAGGTCGGGGAAGTGCGCAGCAAGGCTCGACTTGAGGAGCTCGACTGCGTGCACGCGGAAAGACACGTCCATCGCCCTCAGGTCGATAGCCTGCAGCGCGCAGTACAGCTGCGTGCTGAGCAAGAGGCCGAGGACGTCGCACGCCTCCATCGTCTTGCGGGCTGAGACGAAGGCCATCGAGTTGACGCTCTGGTTGTGCATCTCGGTCGACTGGACGTGGCTCGACACAGGGTTGGCAAGGAAGCCGAGCTCAGCGCAGTACGCGCCGCTGTGGATGTCGAGACCCTTGCAGTGGTAGTTGGTTGAGGGCTCGCTGCCGGCCAGGTTCGAGGGCAGGCCGCGGTTCATCTCGCAATTGATCAGCTCGGTGACCTGCGCAAAGGCGAGACGGCCCAGGTTCTGGAGCACGATGCGGTCGCTGTCCATCGCGCTCGTGACAGACATGGCCTGGAAGTTTCCGCCGTGGTGGAACGTCTTGCCCTCGACGTCGATGAGGGGGTTGTCCGTGGTGCTGTTGAGCTCGGTTTCAATTTGGCGACGAGACAGGGCGAGGAGCTCGAGCTGAGGCCCGATCCACTGAGCAGAAGTACGAAGAGCGTAACGGTCCTGGCGGAGCACGCCCGCGTCGTCCGCCAGAGCGACCTCTTCCTCCTTGTGCACCGCGAGGTAGGAGCCGTCAAGCATGGCACGCATGTTGGCCGCGACCTGCTTCTGTCCCGCGTGGGGGCGGATCGCGTGGATGAACTCGTCGAACGAGCCGACGTGGCCCTGCAAAGCCTCAACCGAGAGAGCCGTGTTCGCCTGCGCCAGCATGGCGAGACACTCGGCGTCGTACTGCGCCAGTGCGCCCGCTGCAGCGGAGACGGCGGTGCCGTTAACGAGGCCGAGGCCCTCCTTGCTCGCGAGCTTGACCTTGGGGAGGCCGTACTTGTCCAGCGCCTGGGGGGCAGGCAGAACCACGTTGTTCGCAGTGTCGAAGACGCGCACGTCGGGGTGACCGCAGATCGCGCCTGCGATGTAGCTCAGGGGCGAGAGGTCGCCGGAAGCCGAGATAGTGCCGCGGAGGGGGATGCAGGGCACGAGGCCGGCGTTGAGCATGTCGACAATGGACTGGAGGACGGTGAGGCGCACGCCCGAGTGGCCGCGGACACACGAGTTGACGCGCACGGCCATGGCACCACGGACAATGGGGATCGGCATCGCGGCGAGGAGCATGGTGTCATAGTCGCCGCCCTGGGGGAGGAAACCGCACAACTGGTGCTCGAGCAGAGAGAGCTGCAGCGCCTCAGTGTCGCTGGTACGCGTGTCCGCGGAGCCACCGAAACCGGTCGTTACGCCGTAGATCGAGGTGTGCTTCTTCGACTCCTTGAAGTCGACACTCGCCTGGATCTGCGCGTGCACCGAGGAAGAGATGACGGCCTTGGCGCCCTGGCGCGCAACGGCGACGACGTCGCCCATCGTCATGTTCCGACCGTCGATCGTAATCTCCTTCACGGTGCCGGCGTAGGTGCGGGTGAGGAAGGGCTCGCTGCATGTTAGCGCTGAGCGTGGAGTGAGGCGGTGAGAGAGGGAGGGGAAAGGGAGGTGGAGTTGGAGTTGGAGTTGGCCAGGCAGTGCGGGGAGCGGTGCGGTGTGACACCGGCTGGCGCCAGGCACGATGGTCACAGCGGCTGGAACCAGTGGTATCGCCACTAACCGCCGCCGAGCATCACTCAGTCACCCATCTGCACGGACGAGTGACAGCCCGCGTTTGTACGCAGTCACGAGAGGGACAGAGGACAGGGGGTGAATGTGAACTTGGGACACTCACTGGAGACACTTGTCCCAGAACGCGTCGCCCGAGGGCTGGAACGCGCCCTTCATGGAGGGGGTGTCGGCATTGAGGAGCATGGTCACTCAGACGGGGTTCAAGTTGTTGTTGGGGTGCTAAATGCAGGGTTGTAGAAGGGGTAGCTTGCGCTGGTAGGGGTCTTGGGGGTCAGATGAGACTGATGGTGGGGAGGAAACGTTGTTCGAGAAGAACCTCATTATATATACCTGTCATCCGTCCGGTGTCCGGAGCTGAGTCTGGGTGAGTTGGCTGGCTGGCAGGATCAAGTGGGGTGCTGCGCACACGCCTTGGGTTAGTTGGGGGGGAGACACGGGCGCCGCACACCCGGCACATGCACGGCGGGCACAGCAGGAATAGATGTGGAGCGCGAGGAGTAGTGCACAAGGGGAGGAGGGAGGAGGAATGCGGGGTATGCGTCATTGTGAGGTGGTGAGTTTCGGTGGCCAGTTCGTTCCCTTTGTTCCGGCCGGTGTCTTGCTTGATAGGGGGCGGGTGATACTAACCTCGGGAATGGAGTGGTGGTGGTGTGTCTGGGTCTGGATCTGGACATTTGATTTCCGAGGAGCAGAGCACAGCACAACACAGCACAGGACAGCACATGCTTGGGAACGGGGGGTTGGGAACGGTTGGGAAGGAAGGCTTGGGAAGGCTTGGACTATAGTCGTCCATGGTCGGATCTTGTCGTGGCTCGCCGACGATGCCGAGGATCCAGGGTAACAGGCGTGGTGCGTGTTATCTGCTGGTCGGTCCAGGCACGGCGAGTGTACCTGTGCACCAAACGGAGATCGAGTCGTGTCCGAGGGGTCAAAAGTCAGGTATCCAAGCCCCCCTCGCGCATCCCCCGCAAAAACGCCAATGACCGAATCCATCCTCATCAAAAGACGCGACCGACGACTGACAGGGGACTGACCAGTAGTCAACAACAACAACAACATCATCATCATCATCATCAACCGCTGACGACCGACTCGTCGTGTCCACAGCGAATGCAACCCTCCCTAGTACACCACACGTTGTACACCACCATCCCCAACCTTGCACTCGCTATGCCCTGCCGCAACATCCGCTGCACGCTGCCCAACACCCCCTTGCTTTTTGGTCCCGCGCGGGACGCGGGACCCAGCGAGCACCTGAACTGTGCCAGTCACCTACCTACCTACCTACGCTTCACTCATCACGCATTCTAACACTCCTTTCCAGCTTCCAGCGACTCTGATGCTGTAGCAATGTTCCTCCGCATACGACGGACACACTGGCCCTGGGTCGTCGCCGTCCTCTTTGCTCTTTCCATCTCTACCTTCTACTATGCCCAGACGGTGAGAGTTGTTGGCGTGTCGACTCGAGCTCTCTAACTCGCAGGACCTCGTCAACTCCAAGGTCGTCGCGTGGACAGCGACCGACAATGTCCACAGGCCGGCGCCGTACGATGCGCACCCGCTGTTCGCAGACGTCGACCCGAACCCATACCATGCCGCCGGGCCGAAGGAGACCGGCCGCATCCTCGTCGTGGGCGGCATGGGCATGCTTGGTGAGTTACCTTGTACGGAGCGCAACTGACTGACCCCCAGGAAAGCAGCTGATCCGTCGCCTCCTCGACGCCGGCAAGGCGGTCACGCTCTACGACGAGATCGTCTACCAGGACGAGATCGATTCGATCCGGAAGGCGCACCCGAAGGCCAACCTGATCATCTCGCAGGGGCGCGCCGATCATCTCGCGAAAGATCTCCCGATAGCCCTGACGCGCGACGTCGTCGGCATCATCAACGTCGCGGGCATCAGCCGGATCGCCGAGTGCGCGGCCGATGTCGACCGCTGCCGCCGCCTCAATGTTGACCACGTGCAGGAGCTCGTATCCCTCTCCGCAGCCCGGGTGCGATGGTTCATCGAGGCGTCGACGACCGAGGTCGTCGTGCCAAACGACGAGGGCCTGATCAACGAGCTGGCGCAGAGCAAGCTGGACAGCGAGAAGTGGCTTGCTGATTTCGCGAGCAACAACGCAAGCGCCGAAGTGCACGCCGCTGCGCTCAGGTTTGCGACAATCTACGGCAGCGTCAACGACCACAATGACCGACTCGCGCTCAGCATTGTGCGTAACGCGCTCTCGCACCGCACGATCCAGATGGTCGCTGGCCATCAGACGGTCGACCTCCTCCACGTCACGGACGCCGTCAGCGCAATCGTGCTCGCCATGGACCACCTGGCGTCCAAGCGCGGCCCGAGCTCCATGGAGGTCTTTACCGTGGCTCCGAACCAGCCCCAGACAGTCAAGGCGCTCATCGAGAAGGTCATGCACCTCGCCCGTTCCAAGAGCCCCGTCATGACCGTTCCCCGCGATGGGATGTACCCCGAGGTGGCGCCTGCGGAGATTGGCACGCGTGTGCCGGGTTGGGAGCCAAAGGTGACGGCAGACGACGGGCTGCTGAAACTCGCGACAAAGTTGACAGAGGAGAGCGTCGCCTTTCTGCACAAGAAGAGGGAGGCGAGCTGCCACACGAAGCACAGTTATAGCATCGCGGATGTGTTCGCGCTGGACGGGTGCAGCGGCTCGCTGGCGATGGAGAACAACGGCTACGTCGCCTTTGCGCACATCAAGGAGGGGCAGGAGAAGGACGGATCGTGGCCGGAGCCAGAGAGCGTGTGGCGCGAGACCGACATGCCGACCGACTGGACGTTCCACGTGTCTCGCTCGGGACGCGACTTTGAGCTGTCGTTGACTGGAGCCACACGGAAACGCGAGCCAGCCATGAACGTCACGTTCGAAGGGCACGCGTTCCGCATCAAGGCCGTGGACCCGGACACGGGGTACCTCACCTTGTCTCTCAGCACTGGTGCTCCGTATGCGCCGCAGAAATTCGACAACGACTGGGAAAACGCGCCCGAGGACACTGGGCTTTCCAGCACCGTGTTCCGCTTGACGCCATGGTGCTGTCCGACGGCGCCGCCGTGGCCGTTCTATGAGGACGACCCGCTGAGCTCCTTCATCATGGACGAGCGGGACGAGTACCGCATCAAGTGGGGCAAGACGCGGCGGGACGAGTTCTGCTCCCGGCTCGAGAAGGCGCACACTCTCGCCGAGGAACGCCTCAACGTCCTCCGCACAACGCAGGTGCCCCTCACTGGGGGCGAGATCCCGTCCTCGCTCGCGGGCGACTGGAAGAGCCGCAAGTACGACCGCGCGTGCACCAACCTGTGCGACCATCCCACAATCTGCGTAGACACGGGCGACTGCATGTGTGTCGAGGCCGCCTGCCCGGTGCGCTCGAGGACGTTGCCGGGCAAGCTCGGCTGGCGCGACGTCCTCCGCCCCAACGCACGGCGGTACTTCAACCTCCGCCCCGGTCTGCCGGCCATCAACGTGACCCGTGTCCCCGAAGACATTGAGAATCAGAGAGAAAAGGAGGATCCCGACCACTTTGACCGGCTCCAGACCGAGTGGCACGGGTGCTACAGTGCCGATTCAGTGGCCGAACGCGCCGCCAAGCTCATTTCGAAACCCTTCCAAAATGACATGATGGTCTTCCTCCCTCACTGGGAGTACACGCTGCGCTTCCCGCCCGTCGTCGAGTGGGCGAAACAGGCTGCCGCTAAGCACCTGCCCGAGTCATTCTACTGGGGTCTGCTCCAGGTTCCCTTCACGTTCGACTGGGGCAAGTGCAACACGATCCTGCACCATCTGACCAACGTACGCGAAAAGTCGCGCCCGGCCGAGGAACTGAGGCTCGCGTCCGCGTGGCAACCCATGGGCGACCTGAACTCGCCCTGCTACTCTCCGGACCAGGACGTGCTCATCCCGCCCAGGACGTGCAAGCAGGATGAGCTGCGTGCTGCCTTCGCCGATCCAGGCAAGGTGAAAAAGGTGGTCGAGCGCCAGACTCTGGCCACGTTCAAGGGCAGCCCTAACGGGCAGGGCACGAGCCTGCGTCTGAAGACGACTTGCCCGCGTCTTTTGCCCCCCGGAAATCTTGAGCCCGTCTGGGCCCACATCCCCGAGGGCAAGACGTACCTGGAGCTCCTGGGGGACACCCGGTATTGTCCAATCCCCTTCGGCACAGCGGGGTGGACGTATCGCCTCAGCGACGTGGTTTACTCCGGGTGTATCCCCGTCCTGATCGGCGATCAATCACACATGACCTTCTGGTCGATGTTTGACTGGTCTCTGTTCTCAGTGCAGGTGTTCGAGCACGAATTGGACCATCTGGAGCGGATCCTCTCCGCCATACCTCCCGACCAGGCGCAGGCTAAGCAAGATGCGCTCATGCTCGTGCGCGAGGCGTTCCTGTACCCGACAGAGGGGCATGTGGAGGACGCAATCAAGGAATACGGCGTGTTGAAGGATGGCAAGGACGGGAAGGAGGGGTGGCGGAATGGAGCGGTATTCTATGCCCTCCACGCGGCGCATTTGGTGCAGAAGACGAGGTACTATGCGCAGTGGCCTTGGCACCGGGACGAGTAGCACACGAGCGAACACGAGCTGCGGAGCAAGTGTGAGGCGTACGGTGTGAGCGAGAGGGGAAGGCGCCCCCCTCCAAGGAAAGCATAGGAACATGGTTGTTTTGGTCTTATACGCATACATGCATAGAGGTATACACTACGTTTGATGGCGCAAGAGTGCTGTCAGTGGCGACTCGGAGGATACATGAGCTGCTAGTGGCTGGCATGCTGGCATCTAGCCGTGGCGACGAGGCCAAGTCTATTCACCCTTCGCACCTGACAGTCGCTTTCTCCTGAAGGTTGGACGGTTGAGGAGTTGACAACTCGGACAACTTGGATATCTACGACCACTTCGTGATAAGATGGAGGAACAACTCAGGTCCGTCACAGCCTCTGAGGGCTTTATGCCCGTCCACCAGCTCCGCCCACCAGCTCCTCGACTCGGCCGGTGCGTATCTCGACAGGGTCATGCCGCCCAACTCTCAAGCTATCCCGTCTGCGAGCCCGCTACTCGTCTCGCCTCCCGTCCCTGGCAGGGTGCCCCTGCTTCAAACGGGATACTGGGCACAGCCGAGATCGACGACGACGATGGAAACGACCAAGCTGGCCAAGGTGACCAAGGTGACCAAGGTGTGGAGAGGAGCGGCGCGTGCGCAGATGAAGGGCGCGAGTACACTGGTTTCCCGAGTGTTGGGACTTAATCGCTGGACTCTAGGGGTGGCGCGTGGTTCCTGTGTCGACGCGAGGAATTGAGAAACTCGCCGACTGGGTGTGTTCCGCTACGACCGATGGCGGGGTATCTAGCCTCCGCTAGAAGCTCAAGCACATAGCCACATTGACACATAGGTCATGCCACCTCAGTTAGCTAGTTAGCTTTGTGTCAGTGTCGTTCCGCCGCACGAACCCTGCCGTTTGCAGACCGCGCCAGTCGTCAGAGTCAGATTCACATCAAACAACATGTTATGGCTTATGACTGGGCCGCCTGTCGGCGTTCGTTTTGTGTAGTGATACAGATTGCGTTTGTGGGTCTTTTTATCGTTACGTCTTAATCCGTGGGCGGCTTGAACTGCCCATACCCCTTGGCCTCGTAAAGCAGGTCCGTCCTGATGACGAGCTTGCCTCCGTCTGGCCCCACGGCGCTGCCCTCGTGCAGGAGCGAGCCGTGCGTGTCGCCGTGCGGGAAGCAGAGCACTGCTCCCTGGACAGGACGCACCGAGTGTGCGTCCATGACGCCCACCTCGGCGCTGGGAGTGAAGAAGGTCGTGCACCCGGTCTCGTCGGGGATGTCGCTGCCTCCGTTCAGATAAACCAGGAGCGTGTAGCGCGACCACAGCGTGTCGTCCGCCGGCTGGCTGTCGTGCATGTACTCCCCCGTCGGGCTGAGGCCTGCCGCGGGCCAGGCGCCGTCGATGTGGGGCTGGGCGTTAGCTGAGTCATGCCACTGAAGTAGCTACGGCGGTGCCAAACGGGGGCGGCTCGTCGCATCTCTTAAACTCACCCTGTAAAGCTGATTCTCAGTGTACTGGTACACGCGGAACCTCCTGTTGATCCCCCTAACTTTGCCGCCCTGTCCGAGACGCCCCTCCTCGTCAGGGGCGCGCTGGGGCACGAAGTCCTTGATCTGGTTGTAGAAGTGGTCGTGGAACTGATGATCCGCGAGCCAGACAAAGTTGCGCGCGAGGATGCTCGTCTTCTGCGTCGCGCTGCCCTCGGCCGCCTGGTCCTTCTCCCATCCGTGCGCCGTCGCCGCACGCACAATCTGCAGGCACTCATCGGGCGTGAACACGTCCAGCACGAGGAAAGCCCCGGGAAGCCCGGGCACGTCGAGCTTGGTCGGTTTCCGCCGCTGCTCGGGGGCAGTCAGGCGGATCGCACCGTTGTCGGAACCCCACACGGTTGAGTCGTAGAGGTTTGGCGGGCGGCGCTCGTGTGCGCGCAAGAAGTGGACGGACTTGAAGCCGGGATAAGGCAGCGTCGGGGGCGTGTCGAACAGTGTCTCATTGCGCATGAGGGGCCACAGGCTGATCTCGCCCTCGACTGGGCCGCGGGCGGTCCACACCCTCGGCCGCTTCACAAGCGCACGCGAGACCTCGCCCTCACCACGCTCGCGGGCTTCGGGACCCGTGTCGCCAGCAATACGCAGAATCATGTCGAGGCACCGCAGCGCCTCGGGGTCGCCTGGCGTTCCGTCCGGGTTTGATGTGGCGTCACACTCACGCACCCAGCGCTGGAGCGCGCCGAGTTTCGGCGGCAAAGCCCTCGCGTGCATCTCGAAGAGGAGCACGAGCGCGTCCGTGAATCGGTAATCGCGGAGCGCGGCCGAGATGCGCGACGTCAGCGACGCGCCAAGCGTAGCACCCTCGGCCATGACGCGGTGCAGGTCGTACACTCCCCGCTTCAGGTCCTTCATGTCCTTGCCCTGCAGCAGGCTCGGGTTCGCTGCCAGAGTACGCAGGACGTCGACGGCGGACTCGATCTCCTCTTGGAGCAGGAGCTCCTCGGCCGGCGGGGTGGGCAGGTCGTGCGCGGGCCGCTTCACCGGCGCCGCGGGGACGGGGGCGGTCTGGCGTTTCCGCTTCTTGGCTTGTTCGGCGCGCTTGCCCATTGTCGCTTGTGTTGTGGAGGAAGGCTATCGGCGTCCGACTCTTGAGGAAGAAGTCTCGGACCATGACGGCGGCAAATTTCGCGAGGCACGGCAACCTCGGAGCAGGCCTATCTCTCCACGTGGATGGAGGTGGCTCTATGTCCGCTGAGCCCACCGCAGCCGCCCCAAAGTTGCTGCGGTGGGAAGGCGCGTGTCTAGGTGGACGCCATTTTCGAGGGTTTCCTGAATATTCCATCTTTCGGGTCAACTTACTGCCCTCCAAGTTCATGCCAATGGTGCGGGAGCCAGGACTGGAGTGTGAGAAGAAGCGTTCGGTAGCGTCTGACATCACCGACGAGTAAGATGGGAACGGCGTTGCTGCGACGGCATCAGCGCAGCTCGTGCGCCGACCCCTCTCCTGAGCTCCGTCCTGACTCTGTGCCTCCTGCCCGCCTGACAGTCCGCCTGACTGAAGAACGGTCTGCGGCTATCACCATCACCGATGCCCGTCGATGCCCGTCGATGCCCGCTGCCCGCTAGACGCGCTGGACCGTGGGAGCTCGCGTGCCTGCGCGGGCAATCCGAGGCAATTGTTCGCCCGACTCGTACCTTCTTCCGACATGGTCATAGCGACGAATTGGGACTGCCTGCCCGAAAGTCGAGCGGGGGGAGGTTCGAAAGCGAGGGCGACCGAAACTTGGCCACTCAGCCAATCAACATTGCTCCGTGCGCGCATGCGAACTACCTCGTGAGGCAGCAGATAGGCTCAGAGGGTAAGAGGGAGTACGTGATCTGTACTTGCAACGTGAGAGGAGCTAGGAAGACGGCAGAAGGCAGAAGGCAAGAAGGCAGGCTTGCAGGCGTCGGTCATCTGTTTGGGGTGGGTTTCATGTTGGCTGTACGTTGACGCTTCTCGCAGTCCTCTCCTCCCTTCTCTTCACACAATCCACTCGCATGCATCATAAGCTCAAGGTGTTGCATAAGCATACTGCGAGGGCAATTCGGGCGCGTCGAGCGTCCCAGGTGACGAAACATGCACAGCAAGGGAGTCACCCCGATCAGCCAGCGCCTTCTGCGCCCCTCCTTTGGGCGTCATCTGCGTGCTGGAACCACCACAGCTCTCTCAGCATGGTCAGCTCGTTATAACCCAGCGTTCGACTTGCCTTCTTTCAACTTAACTGACTCTAAACCCATCGGGGATGCTCCTGCTCTGGAAGAGAGCGCTGCTCCTCACCGCCGCGGGCCTGCTCGGGCTGTGGTCACTGTTCACGGCCACCACGACCGAGAGCCTTCACTCGCTCCCCGCGCTCGATCGCCTCAGCGCGCTTGGCAAAGACAAGCCGAAGCCGCGAGTCGCCATCCTAGAGCCGACGTCGTACCATTCTGGTGAGTCTGCTCACTGTTGCCAGCTGTGGGGCGTTTGAACAGCTGCTCGTCTTCGCTATCATTGTGGTATGCCTGCCCCTGTGTGGATCTTGCCAGCTGGCCGCTACGAAACACTCCGCCTTCCCTCTCCAGCTATGTCTTTTGCCTTAGCGGGCAGTGTACCCTCATAGCGATCTCGTCATCGCTAGGTGCTTGGAACGGCATGGACGAAGCTAACGTTCAGAGGTCTTCGGCGCGCTCCTCTCCATTCTCCGCGGCCTCAACATCGAGCCGCACATGTACCGTAAGCTGCTCGTCGGATATCTGAGCTGACATCAGGCTCTGGCGGGGACTGGGCCGAGCTCGAGCAGCTGCTCCAGGAGCCTGAGCCGACCCGCATCGAGGCGGCCCAGCCGCTGCTTGAGGCGGACGCGTTCGACGTAGTCATCGTGAACACTTGTGAGTCCTCTCCTGCAGTGGTGCATGGCAGCTTTGACGGTGCCGACCAAAGCTGACACCCAGGCGACGACAAGTTCTGGCACAACCACGCCTCCATCTGGGCCGCTCTGGGCAACAGCTCCGCGCGCGTGCTGTGCACGCTGCACGAGGGCGAGTATTTCGGCAGGGACGAGGGGAAGGCGCACCTGCTTCCGATCCGCGATCGCGTGTCCATGCTGGCTCTGGGAGCACATACGGCGCATCTCCTCCGCCATGAGCTGAGGAATTGGGCCAAGGACGAGTGGGAGTGGGAAGGTGTGCAGGTCTATGATTATGCGCCTGTGAGTCTGCTCCTCACAATTGGTCTCATTTGGGGGGAGGGCGATAGCTGGAGGGATTCGGGAGGGAAGCTGACAACACAGGTGTTCACCCTCCCGCCCAGCGTCAGACGACACGAGCGGGTAAGCTTCGACAATGGGATCCGAGCTGACAGCAGCCTCAAAGGAAAGTGCGCAACGCAGGCGTGCTGGGGCGTATCTCGCAGGGTAACCGGGACTATGAAGGTCTGCTCTCAGACCTCGAGACGAGCATGATGGGTGAGCCACACTTCCAAACAATCCATCAACCCACTAGAGACACGTTCTTTCAGCTGTGAGGTCGGTCATATTGAGCTGACGCCAGATTCCCCCGAGGCATGGGGCTACGTCCTGACGAACGGGAAGCTGTCACCCCAGAACGACTCATTTACCCTCCACCTCGTCGGCATGAAGGAGCAGGACCTCCAGTTTCCGGCCGCACTGACCGGGTCCGGGGCGCTGAAGCTGCACGAAGGCGTCAATACTCTCGAGTACTACCGCCTCATTGGTGAAATGGCAAGTTCTCTGCGCTCAGCTTGACCACGGGAACCGCAGAGCTGACGAGCAGGACATCATCGTGCCTGCATTCCGGAACGAGCGGTATGTGACGCGGCGCGCGAGTGCGTCCATTCCGGCGGCCGTCATGGCGCAGGTGAGTCTACCTTCTTATTCCTCAGCTCGCTGATCGCATTTTCAGGCTGACGACAGACACCTCTCCTCGCGACCGAGCCAATAGCAGAGGCATACTCGTACCTCGATCCAAGTGTTTATGTCCTGCGCCCGATCGGGATGAGTCCAGTCGAGGCACTGAAGCACCTCCGTCTCGGGCACAATCCGTGGGAGGCCGCCTTCGGCGAGGACTCTGCCGACGGCGAGAAGAAGAAGGGCAGGACGCGATGGTGGACCCCGTCTACGATGAAGCGGGTGCAGAAGGACAATGAGAGGCTGTTCCGGAAAATGCTGTGCTAGTCATAATCCCTGTCTTGCCATGTTACCTGTCTTGTTTTTGCTGTTCGAATCGAAGCGAAGCGGGCAAGAGTGCGTTTGATTAGGGGGGTTAGTTGCCGATAGCTTGAATCGCGGCGAATTCGCCATGATGTCATCTCCACCCTGTTCTACAGGCCCTACTCAACTGCGGACTGCACGGAGGATCTTGCGGCTGATGCATACATGCACACCGCGGACATGCTGAACAAGCAAGGGGTCCGTGCAAGACACCAGATCTAGCGGCGAGGGCGCGCGTGGTGATGATGACCAAGCGGGTATAAGCTAGTGATGGCGATGACCAAGCAGCCGCGTTGTCAGGTGACTTATGACGCCGCGATCGACGAGTCCACGCCGCATCCGATTCCAACTGTTTTGGGTTGGGTTCGGGTTTCTCATAAGACCCTGCTCGGAATGCCCACCCCCCAGACCTTCCTCATCCTCCTCTCAACTCCTCACCATCCCTTCTTTCCACCTCACCCCTTACCAAGTCCTACGAGACCGGAAGAACAAGTGAACCCAGAATGAGCCACACACCCACAACCTCCGCGAACGTGCAGCAGAACGGCTGGACCGCTGTCCCCGTTGACCCAGCCAAGATCCTCCACGGCAAGGAGTACGTCCACAAGCCTGAGGCGCTCATGGCCACCGACATCCCCTGGCCCAAGTCCGACGTCGTTGACAAGGTCCACCAGCACTGCAAGGACAAGCTGCCCGAGAAGGTGTACAACCACTCGATGCGCGTGTACTACTATGGTGAGTCGGCGCAGATGCCAGAAGCGCCGAAGGCGCTGGAGGTGTGGTCTTGCACCCAGGGCGTGGTTTTCGTCCAGAGGGTGGACTGGGGGTGTTCCCTCTGCTGCATGCACTTCGGCTCACTCGTGCTCGCTTCGCTCGCACCGCTCACCGCTAACGCCAGCCTACACCATCACCTCTCAACAGTTCATGACCTCGATCAATGCGGACACTCTTGCGCTCGCCTGCCTTCTGCATGACATCGGCGCGACGCCTGCGAACATGCACTCAACTCGTATGTCCTTCGATCTGTACGGCGGTATTCTTGCTCTGAACATCATCAACGACTCGGGGGGTGACAAGGACCAGGCCGAGGCCGTGTCCGAGACTGTGATCCGTCACCAGGACCTCGGCACCGAGGGCAACATCACGCTTCTCGGGCAGGTGATCCAGCTGGCCACGCTTTACGACAACATTGGTGCCCACCCTGGCATCATCCACGAGGAGACGAAGAACAGCGTCATTGAGAAGTACCCCCGTGACGGGTGGCTCGGATGCTTCGCTGATACGATCGAGGAGGAGATGAGGATCAAGCCCTGGTGCCACTCCACCCACGTCAAGGACTTCTCTAAGACTGTTCGTGGGTGCGAGTACTGGAAGCAGTACGGATAGAGAGACCGCAGAGTGAGATGCAGTGAATGGAAGTTTGGACCGGTGCAGGTGCAGCACGGATCACTGGCGCTGACACACTGATCTGGGACACTTAACACAACCCTGACAGGAGACGAACGTCGAAGGAGCAGCCCGAGCAAGCCCTGAGCTGGCAGAAGATTCAAGCATAGCCAGAGCTGGTTCCCAGATCCGCAGAAGGTGTGCGGAGACCTTCTCACCCGGCCTCGCTCGACAACGGTCTAGAGCCGATGACGAGCCTTCCGGCGTTGCGTCAGCCCCGGCGTCGGCTCCCCGCTCTCATCCCAGCCTCGGAGGTCCGAACACAGCAGGCGAGATGGCCGAGCGGTCTAAGGCGCTGTGTTAAGGTGTACCCCGACTCCGAGCAATCGGAGCATCGGAGCTCCTCCGCAGTCTTCGGACGTGGGTTCGAATCCCACTCTCGTCAAGCGGGCATTCAGTTGCCTCCTTACGCCAATCTTTTGGCTCTGTTTTCGAGTCGAAGACAGAGGAGTAGGCTGACGAAGTTGGTTGGTGGAGAAGGGGGCGAGAGGGAGGGTGATGAGGGTGTGCGGAGCCCCATCCCTGCCTCCACTTGCATGGTTCACTCGAGCTTTCATGTGTTTGGCTTGTGTTCTCTCATGAGCCTGCCGTCACACCTCGTCAATGTCAACACCATTCCCCTCGCCACTGGACTTGAAGCAATGCTGGGCTTCCCATCTGCGTCGATCCGCGTTGGGAATGACTCTTCAGCGCTCCTCGAACCCGCCCCAGCACACCGGGTACTCCCGGTGCCACCCCGAGCCACAGTGGGCGATCACGTCCGTTTCCAGTCGGAGGAGGATCTCCGCCCCGAAGTCCAAAGCTACGCGCAACGGGCCCTCCATCGAGTCGTGAACTTGCCGAGCTCTATCCTCAGAAGAGCGTAGCCAGCATCAATGGAGAGCTTATGGCGATTCGGAATTGGCATGAAAGGGACGAGATGCCGTGTCGCTGAGAGGCATTTCTGGCCGTTACGAGCTGATTGATTATCGGGGTATAGGTAAGTCTGCGCCACGGCTTGGAGTTTTGGGTTTACGAGGATGATACGTCTCATTGCGGAGGCACTAGGGGACTGGAGAGTCGTGGCTGTCAGTCCCGGGTTGGTTGAACAGCTGGCTGATCTCGTCACGGGAGTGATGTGGCCTCATACCTACTGTTATCGCAATGCATAGTATCATGAATTCCGTCGAGGTTATCTGTCGGTGTCCTTCTCCGTGGTACCACCTCCACTCACATGTAGCACCATTCCCAACAACCTCATCTCGAGTTTTCAACGCAGCGACAGCGTCTCACCCCTCTTCAGAGCATGCGCACTACTCGGCCTACCCCTCAGCATCCTCTTGTTAGCTCTGCGCCGCAAGCTATGTCCCAAACAGCGGAGAACGACCACCACCAGCCGAAACTGACCTCGCCAATCATCCATCCGTCATCTTCCCTCGTTTCCATAACTCTTGTTCGATCTTTCAACCCCTCCTGACCTTCTATGCATGCGCAAAGACTCAAAAAGGTCACGACGGGGATCGAACCCGCAATCTCCTGATAAACGTCTTCTTGAGCTCTCGAAAGAGCTGTGAGTCGTAGTCAGACGCCTTGCCATTGGGCCACGCGACCGGAGATGAAAGTCTTATGGGCCGCTCTGGTAGGTCGTGCGCAAGGTCCAGAGAGCCATGCAAGTGTGCAAGCGGAATACGCACGCCCCGCAGCTCTCTGCGAGTGGATAGGAGCTGGGGGGGCGGAGAGAGGATGGATCGGAGTAATGTGGAAAGGGGGGTGAGCCTCAGGGTGGTGAAGATTTTCGGGGTTGGACGTTGGGGTGGGTGTTCCGACACCATTGTCGCGCGAGGTCGTACCGTAACCTATGTATGCGAACATTAGACAGCTGTCTGTAAATACGGGCTTATAGCCATGATCCAGAGCTGCTCTGACAATGGGTATGACGACCTGAGGCACAGCGGCCTCCTGCTCAGCGATGAATCCGCATCGTCAGGTCGTAGCTTTTGAGCCACGTCGTACATCGCTCCGTTGCACGTGGGCTGAGGACCGTCCGTCCAGCGCCTCGCAGCTGCAGTTTTAGAATAAGTCGGGCCTGATCCCAATCGTCCTGTACGCGTCTCGGAGAGCTCCGATACGTCTCTGCAGGGCGCCCCAGTGTGTGAGCGTATGAAGTTCAGAGTCGGTAGATTGACATGGTAACCCCGCGTTCTAGGGCTCTGCATCAGCCACCCCCGCATCGCCAGATCGTCAGAATATCGTCAAGCCGAACATCCCGAGCCGATTGCGCCTTCCAGTCCGTCAACTCTTACTCCCTTGTCGCCAGCACTCAGTTACCGCTGCCGCTGCAGCGGCAGCAAAAGCTGACGAAGGTGGGATTCGAACCCACGCCCGAAGACTAGAGAGGCCTGCCGGGAGCCCGTGCGAGCCCCCCAGATATGGTTCCAGATTCGCCTGGATCTAGCGCCTTAGACCACTCGGCCACTTCGCCGGCTACACAGTCGGGGCGGTCAGCCCACTCCAGTGTTAGGAGACGACATGCTCGAGTGTCAGTTCATTCTCTATTGTGCTCAGGTTCTATTGTTCGTGGGGTGGCCCGAGCGTCAGAAGCAACCTGCAGCTTCTGCGCATTGTTCTGGTACGACTCTTGTGATATGTATACGCCAGTGTGAGCGCCATGCATCTACAGAATTCCTACCAGTGGCAGTTATCATACTGCCGCCTGGTTGCAGCTATCACGCTGCTGCACGATCGCTCGAAACCACAGTCTCCACAGCAGATGCAACAAGTACCCCGAAACTTAAATCACCACACTTTTGCATTGTGGAGCTCCGCGTCATCGATCATGAAGCACGCACGCACGGGTGAGCGAACCCCTAAGCGGCAGCCTGCGACCATGCTCGGAGTCGTCATCACGTGACTATAATGACATCAATGAGCCATCTATGACGCGTCGTGCTCTCTCAACCTCAGCATCCACCATGAGCGACGTCAAACAGCCACCCGAGCATGAGCCTGCGGGTTCGCCTGCGGAAACGAAGACAACGTCAGCCGAGTATCCGCCCGCCGCCCCCGAGGTGCCCGCCGCCGATGCTCCGGAGGACTCACGCTGGGTCAAGGCGTACAGCAGCGCGCGCGAACGACTTCCCCCTTCCCTCTCCAGCCGCCTTCCGACGTCCGAAGAGGCCAAGGCGTCCGTAGACTCCCTGTCGGCCAGCTTTGCGTCGTCCTCAGCCAAGCACTCCGAGTCCTTCAAAGTACGCAAGGCGAAGCTGCGTTCCGAGCTCCTCTCGCACGGTTTCTCGGTCGCGAACGCTACCGAGATCCCCCTCTACATCTCGCTGAATCAGGTCGGACCCCTGATGTACGAGGCTGTCGAGCCGAACGGCGTCTTTGAGCGGCGTGCGCCTGGCCTATTCTTCCTGCTCGAGGTCCGTGCTTCGGGCGATCCGTACACGCCCTGGTCTGTCGCCTGGCCTATCTTGGCTGTCACCGGCCCGGCTGTCGCGCTGACGTCCCTCCTCGCCATCCCCTTCGCTGCGGCCATCACCGGTAGTGCGGCACTTGCTGGCGTCGGGACAGCCGTCATGTCGGGCATCGCTTCTGCTTCGTCTGCCGTCACCGCAGCTGGAACAACGGTATGTCCCTCCGACTTCTTTGCTGACGTCAGATTGCGACGACTGCAGCTCGGATCGCCCTCCTCCCCGGCGGCAAGAAGCTGCACGGCAAGCTCGTCGACGCTGCAAACAGCCATATCGCCTCTCTGAAGGACAAGGGCACGCAGGAGGTGCTGCGCTACGTCACTGTCGCCGTAGCCGCGGTCAAGAGCAAGCTGGGCAAGGAAGGGAAGGAGCACCTCGCGACGGAGAAGGAGGAGCTCGCGGCCGAGGAGCCGGCAAAGATCCTCGCCGAGATCGACGTCACAGGCTACCCGCTCGAGAAGGTGCTGGCCTGCAAGACGGGGAAGCGCAAACTCGACTCGGCGCTCGAGGCAGCCTTCAAGAAGCTCGACTTCAAGACGAAGGACTTCCAGCCCAAGACGGACCCGGTGCTTCGTGTTGTTGGCGGTCCGAGGCTCGACGAGCGCAGTGGGAAGCAGTTCCTCGTCTTCCACCCGCTGAAGCTGGAGCACATCATTGATCTCAAGGGTGGGTACGCTGACGGGGGGGAAAGCTGACGTCAGCCGAGCCGCTGCCAACCGATGAGCAGCCGCCGACGGCCGAGGAGGAGCGCCTCGCACACGACGCCCGAGTCGTTGACACGTGGGAGGAGGCGTCCGTTACGAGCGAAGACGCTCCGCCGCACGCAGGAGAGGACGACGAGAAGAAGCGCAGCTGGCTCGACTCATGGCGCAAAAAGAAGTAGCATGGCAGCGTTGTACAATACACGAGTTTACGAGTATTTAGCACTTGACGCTACCCGTCAGCTACATCCATCGCTACTCACTCACGGATAGAACTTGACGTTACTGACGGCCCAGAGGTCGGTGCTCGTGATGGAGATGGAGACAGAATACTTCGCCCCCGGATCCAGGAGGACGCTATACACAGGAACGTTGAGCTGGCCAATCATGAGCTGGATGTCAGCCGGCTGGAGGTCGGGCATGAAGGTCTCAAAGGCGGGGCTGAGGGGTGGTGGCGGGGAGATGCAGACGTCGAAACCCCCGAAGGGCGTCGAAGGCACGTCGACTAGGAGCTCGAGCATAGCCGTGCCGGAAGGCACGTCGATGTGCAACCCCGCGTCGGTCGAGTTGGTGCTCAGGCGGCTGGAGTCACTGTTCCAATCGCCCGATGTTGTCACGCTCGAGGCATTGACGGCATTGACTGGCTCCGTGTCGTTGACTGTCCACCTCTCGCCGTCGCTGATGGCGCGGACCGAGTTGAGCGTGCAATTCCCCTCCGAAACCAGCGTGAACTCGTACCACCCGTACGGCAGATGGCTGATCTCGGCGTATTCTTTCGTGATGTTCGTGGGTATCGCGGGTTGGGACCCGTTGACCAGGATGGACATCGCGTCCGATTTAGCGGTGAATGTGATCCCCGATGCAGCGACGGCGACCGACACGTTCCCGCCCTGGGCAAACGCGTTCAGATTGTTCGTCTCCCAATTCCCGGCGAAATCGAGCACGGGGCTGAGGAACGTGAAGTGCTGCTGCACGTCTGAAGCGACGGCCAGCATAGCAGCAACGCCGAGCGGTAACAACAGGCGGAAGAACATGGTGATGGTTATTCAGGCTGGACCACGAGCTGCCGCTTGGCATCCATATATCTATAGGACCTCGGATCCGAAGGAGCTGCACTGACATCACGCGCCGAGGGGAGCGGAATGCTGCAAGCAAGCTGCTGCGCATGGATTCGGTCCTTCGGGGTATCATGGCTGAACCCCGCGGACAACATATCGGCGAGGGCCAGCATGTCTTAAGTCCGCAGTTAGAAGCGTCCGCTCCCGCAGGGCGTGCGACGTACCGCTGTCTGCTGCACACAACCCAGATGTACTGCGTCATGCACGAGTCGACCCGGTTCTCCTACTCAGGCTCGTACATGGCGCAGTTGTACGCTGCCTTACTCTCGGGACCTTCCTTCTGCGTCCTGTAGGTGCCATGGCCCCGGACCAGCCCGTGATAGGTCAGCCGCCCGTCTGCCTCTCCGCTGCAAGTGCAACGAACCACCACATGTCCGCGGGGCCATATATCTTTGCATGCGAAGATCCGCTGCTCGCGTCCCCCAACAGCTAGCTCGGTCTCCACATCGTCCGGGCGCCATGCCAGGAACTCGGTGAATGGCCAGCACCGCGAAACCACCGCCGAGCTCGTGCGTGCAGTTCATCCAAAACTCACTGTTCGCAGTGGTTTTGCAGCATTCGGCTTCGGCACTGAATGTAGTTGTCAGGATCTGCTATGCCCGACGGATAGCGGTGAGCAGCTCCGACCCGCGCTCCAGCTGTTCGTGCCGCAACCACCTCTTTGGAGCGATTGGAAGTGTGGCGCTGCAGAAGTACACCAGGTCCGCTGACGTGCCGCCGTAACAGTCGGAAGGTTTGGCTGATAGAGGCGTTGCGTGTCGCCCTCTGCAAAGTGGTCTTGGACCAGTTGGGCCGCAGCGGCAGGGCCGGGATGCTCATTGTTGATGCGGAACGGAGCAAAGAGACTGACATGCACAAGGACAAGGGTTCATGTATGGAGCGGGAATGTCTTGGCACAATGTTACAGCACCGCAGCGAGCCCGGCGGAGGCGAGGAGCACAGCAAGTCCCGGTCTCATGACCCGTCCCTCACTTGAGACATTCGACGGCGTCGGAGCCGACATCCCCATCACCGGTACCCTTCTCAGGAAGCGCAGCATGTGGCGCGATATCTTCTGGAAGGCGGACGTGATCGGACTGTTCCTGCTGTCGGTGGCGATTGCACTCACGCTTATCCCTCTTACCCTCGGAGGAGGCACGTCGGCAAAGTGGAAGACGGCTCCAGTCTTCGCTCCATTCTTAATCGGCATCGTCGTTGTGGTGCCCGCTTTCATTTACTGGGAGACGAAGGCACCGTACTCGATGCTGCCCTTCTCGCTTCTGCGGCAGCGCCACATCATTCTGTCCCTGCTCTCGGGTCTCCTGTCCACAATCACCGGTGCCCAGCAGAGCACGTACCTGTACTTCGCCCTTCAAGTCGCGTTCGGCCAGGGTGTCGAAGGCGCTACCCGTATCTCCAAGCTCTCGACATTCTCGTTGTCGCTACCGTTGTCATCCTCGGCTCCGTGATTATGTGGGTCCGACGCCCCAAGCCGTTCGCTATCGCTGGCGCAGCCCTCTAGACCGTCGCGTATGGACTGCCGCATCACTTCCATGGCGGGCACGACAGCGGAACTCTTGGTGATCTGATGGCTGGAGGGATCATTCTGGGGATTGGCAACGGTCTGAACCAGAACACTGTCCAGGTCGGTCTGCAGGCGGCCGTGCGCCACGAGCACTTGGCAATCATGACCGCCATGTACTTCTGCACGTACTAGGTGGGAGCTACCCTGGGAGCTGCAATCACGGGAGCGACCTGGACGAACACAATGGAAGTCAAGATCCGAGCTGGTCTCGAGAGTGTGAAGGCGCCGAACGCTGCCACTCTCGCGAAGCAAGTTTACCGGAACCCACTTGCTTTTATTCTGCAGTACAAGCCCGGGACACAGCTTCGGACAGCTGTTGATGAAGCCTACCTCTCTGAGATGCGTCTGCTGTGCATTTCCGGCCTTGCGTTCAGCGCCGTGCTCGTCATCACATCGCTCTTCATTGGCAATCCAGGCTCACCGACAAACGTCCCGCCGAGCGTGACGACATCGACGACGAACTCCCCGAAATCACTGGCAGATCCCCGACTGGCACGCACAGCGACAAGTATGCGATGGAGAACATGAGGGTCACGCACCTCGCTAAGACGTGGGGCGGGCGTGGAGCTCTTAAGATTGGCACTAGGCAGTGCACAATTCGCAGATTGCACCATCATTCCAATGTGCGGTATTCACGCAATGCACGCAATGAAAGAAGAGGTCTTCACAGCCCGCTCTTCCTTGCAGAAGTCCGGCGGCGGCAGCGTTGACGAGCGCCTTGTAAGCGTTGGTTTCAGCGGGGACGAGACCGCAGTCCCACTGTGCAGAATCGCAGCACATGGTGTCGGCAGAGGTCAGGTCGGCGCTCAGACCGTGATGATTTCAGCACGAATGCGCTAAAAGGCCACTAAACTGACGAAACTCACCAACTTTTCCTGTCACTGAATTAGTCCGGGGACGAGCCCGGCCGTCGATCCGCATGGCCGCACTCCGAGGGTACTGGCCGGGGTCGGTGATGCGGCGCACTCGCCGCTGCCGGCACGTCGGCACACAGGTAGAATTGGCTAAAGTTCAAGCCACTGACGCATGCATGGCATGGGATGGCACCACGAGCCCATGTTGTCCCTGCTGCGTGATCATCATCGGTGCCTTCGGCGAACATTGATAATGTCAGCTATCAGAGATAGAACAAACGTGACGGATATACGGCAATCATGTATGCTGTGTCCTGATCGAACCCTAATGCTAAACCCCCGAGGGCGCTGCTGGCCAAACCCACGATAACGACGCTGAAGTCTGGAAAGGCATACTCGCCGGTTTGGAAATGCCTGCTGCCCGCGCGGGACACTGTGCGCCACCCTCACTGGATCGTCGCCGTGCTAATGCATCTGTCGTGAGCACATCAGGCCAGCTTGTCAGCTATAAAAGACAGACGTTTAACAACGTCAATAACTTCAAGCTCCTCCAACTTTTCGCTACACACCCAGCTCACATCCCAACAATGGCCCCTCGTCTTTGGCTCGCTGTTCTTCTCTTCCAGCTCGCGACTGCGGCGCCCACCCCTGCCGACGGGGTCGTCGAACTCATCTCTGAGGCCCGTGGTCTCGAGGTTGTCAACGCCCCTATCCCTCGCGACACTCTTGAGGAGCGCGACGACCAGGACTGGTCCAACTACGGTACCAACAAGAACTCTCCTTTCATCGGTTCCCCTGCACGCGAATCGCGTGCCGGTGTCGACTACGTCAAGGCCCTCCTGGACCCGACCAAGCAGCCGGCTCTCTTCAAGTCAGCCCACTGCGAGTATGGCTACTCGCACCAGGCCAAGTCCGGCCCCCTCACCATCTGGGAGAGCGGCTCTCCCCTTGTCGACACCGACGTCGCGCAGGGCGGTATCGGTGACTGCGGCTTTGGCTCCTCGATCGGAGCGATCGCCTTGACCGGACACTCCCAGTACCTCAAGGACCGCTTGAAAGTGAACGGCACCACGTACGAGTTCAAGTTCACGTACGAGGGCAAGGACCATATTGTTCGCGTCGACGACCAGCTCCCGGCCAATACTGGTGGACCCAGTGGCTGCAACCCCTTCCTTGGTTATCGTCCCGCGGGTCCTGCGAAGTCCTGGTACGTCCCGCTGGCCGAGAAGGCTGTCGCCAAGCTCCTCGATGCGTACCCCGAGATCAGGAGCTCAAGGGACGACGCCGGCGGCTACAACGCTCTCCAGGGAATCTGGCCGCATCGTGCACTCGAGCTGCTCACCGGCAAGACGGGCACTCAGGTTTGGCGCAAGTTCCGCGGTCTTGACGACAACCTCGTCAAAGCCCTCGAGAAGTGCCTGACCGATCCCGAGCCCTGCGTGCTCGGCACTCCTGGCATCGCGCAGGGTGACAATCTCTTCGGCGACCGCCTCCAACCCACTGACGGATGGGATGCCCCGCCTGGAGAGCTTTATGTGTCTGCCACCTTCCACAACTCCACGGACAGGCCCAACTTCTGGGACTCCGTCGACCACGACCTGAAGGAGTCCCACAACACCATCGTTCCCAACCACGCCTGGGCCGTCGACAAGAGGAACACAAACTACACTCCTGGCGCGGATCTTCGTAAGGTCAAGGTGCGCGTGCTCAACCCCTGGGGCATCAATCCCAAGCCCTGGCAGCAGGTTGATGCTGACAACGCCGTGGACATCTCCTTCACGGCTCTTGCCAGTCTCATCAGTGCTGTCTTCAGCGTTGAGAAGATCTAAGCTGGCCAGTTCTAGTCAGTGTAGAGGTGTCCACACGGCCATCTAATGCCTTGAACCGCCAGAGCAGCTCATGGCTGAAGTTAGCAAAAGTAGGAAGTGAGAAGCAAATGTGAATGAAGTGTAGCGGGACTAAGGTCATTAGCAGGACAGAAGCAATTTGGCGCATTCGTCCGCACTAGTAAATGGGTCAAGAGCAGCCCACCGTCGCGATTGAGAGTGTTACCGAAGTACATGGGGCGCTTGTGACGTTGTACATCGACGGGAGTGGGGAGAGCGAGCACCAACCACCCCAATGAATCAAGGGAGACGTGGGGGAGGTGTGACTCGAAGGAGGGTTATGTGACAACGCTTCGGAGAGTTATGAGTCGGACAGACGGTGGTTGAACGGCTGGAGTGTCGGTTTTGGTTCACGTGGATAAAGTGAGTTTGATCCGATTGTTAAGAGAGTGTGACCCGGATGAAGAGGAAAAGTGTAAGTTGGACAAAGATGAGAGGGAAGAACAGAAAGCGAGGAAGACGCAGGCGGGGCGACGGACCGGACCATGCGCCGTGCCTGCGCCCCACCAGCCCTACCCCAGTCTGTGGCTCGTGGCATTCGATTTCTGCGAGTTTACGATATACGTCGCCCAATCTGTGCATCAACAGCTTCTCGGTGCATCATAATCACATGCGAAATATTCCGTAATTCGTTAAGTACAACTTTGCTCGATAAACCTAAATGTGCCACCTGAACGCCGGGTTCTTCCAATCGAGGTCCTGGATCTCCTTCGGCGACTTGCCCTCAAGGAACTGGTGCACGTCGACCTTGGAACGCCTCTTGTTGTCTGCCTTGAGATAGATGAGGAGGGCGATAGAGGTGAGGAGGATGGTCGCGTTGCCAGCAAGGTTGAGGCCGTTTCCGATGGGGTAGTTCGGGCCGTCGTGGGGCAGGAAGGACCAGGTGGAGATGAGACCGCCGATGTTTCCAATCATGACATTCCAGCCGATTGCGGTCGAACGCGCGCTGTCACTGAGCACGTTGACTGCCGCTTGCGCGTTGCACAGGCAACCGAAGGGGAAGGCGCCGCTGACGATGAGGAAGACAGCGGCGTAACGCGCTTTCCCGTCTCCCGTGTCCGTCGCGAGGAACATGATATAGCCGATGATCGGGAGACAGGCTGAGATGATGAAGATCGGAAGACGCTTGTTGATCTTCCAGCTGATGAAGGGGACGATGAGGTTGATTGCGAAGCCGACCATGTATGGCGGCACGGTCCACAGCTGTTTGCGGATAACTGATGCGTTCGGGTAGATGGTGGCGATGATGGTGGGGGTGAAGAACGCGATACCTTGCACAGTGATGTTGACGAACAGGAAGATCCAGGAAACGGCCATCGTGTTCGGGTTTACGATGCCCCTCATGAGCTTCGTCTTGTCGAGTTTCTCAGTGATCTCGGTGGTGGACACGTTCTCGCTCTTCACTCGGGCGATCGCGAGCGCCTTCTCCTCCGGAGACAACCACCGCGCGGTCGACGGGTGGTCCGTGATCGTGAAATAAGAGATGATAGCGAGACCCATGGTGATGATTCCCTCAACGAGGAAAAGCGACGGCCATCCGTGCAGGCTGCCGATCTTTAGGGTGACGAGACCAGACGCGAGCAGACCTCCAAACCCACCAGCGAGCGGAGCCATGGAGAAGTAGAGGGCGAGGCGGAAGACGAGCTCGGCCTTGCGGTACCATCGGGAGAGGTAGTAGGCCATGCCGGGGAGCACTCCGGCCTCAAAGACTCCGAGGAGGAAACGAACGGCGATGGCGGCATGGAAGTTCTTAACGAAGGCTGTAGCAAGAGACATGAGCTAGTAGTCAGCATCGCAGACCTGGCATGGGCTGTAGAGGGGTGGTAAAGAGGAGTTTGGCGATTAAGATCCGCCACACTTCACGACAATAATGCCACAAACAACAACATCACTCGTCAACCTCTGCAAAAAACAACTTCTGCACCCGAAATCAACACTTACGCCGAATCCAAAGCACAGGAAGGGAATCCAGATCTTCGGGCCGAAGTACTTGCACGCCACGTTCGAAGGAATTTCGAAGAAAATGTAAGGGACGTAGAAGACCGTGAGGAGAATGTTGTAGTCATACCCCTTCATTTTAAGGTCTTTCTCGAGCCCAGCGATCTTCGCGTTGCCTATATTAGCCCTGTCGATGAAGCAAAACAGATAAAGGCATGCAACGGTGGGCACAACCCAAAGATCTATCTTGCGTAGAAGCTTTTTCTCGGCGACAGGGTCGAAGTGGAAGAGGACTTGGCCATTTTCGTCAGTGACGGCGTGACCGCGCTCTGCCAATTCGCTGAGATCCGCAGTGAGGGGCGAGCCCTTCTCGTTCTCGATCTGCAGGTCCTCGGCCTTGTAGTCGGGGGGCGAGCTGTCCACGGAGAGCTTAGACATGTTGAAGAGTGAACAGAAGATGGTGATGAGCGGCGAACCGGGTCAGGCGGTGGCTTTATACTCCCTCCACCGGGAATTGCGAGTCTAGAGAGTTTACCGAAAGCTGGAGAAGGCGCGACGCGGCTCCGCAGACTCCACTTTGAGTCGGTCGCCTGAGGACCGGTCCATTGTCTGGTGGTCAGCTGTTTGGTGATGAAAGCGGGTATCAGCTGAGAACCTGGAATCAAAGGGGACATCTTCCATGACTCTGCGCCCGTTCTCGGTTACTGCCGTGTGCCCACCTGCCAGATCTGGAACAGCGGAGAGGGCGTCATCCGAGTGTCATCCGAGTGTTTTCTGGGTCTGAGCGCGTCCACATCTCGCATCCGCATCTCCACCTTCCCCGACCCGCTTCCCTGGCTCCCATGGTCTTGTTTCCCTGCTTGCCCTGGTTGCCCTCGCCTATGTCGTCTGGCGATTGGCCAAGGCACCGGCACCCCGGGTCTTGGCACCCCACCCTTAGGCGGCCCCGCTCTTCTCCTCATCGGCCCCAGAATTTCCAGGCATTTTCATGACTTCCAATACTTCAACAATGGAGCCCCCGGCGCCTTCGACATGTCTATCCTATCCGCTTGCTTGAGAGTCCGCAGAAGCACAGGTTTCACCTGCGTGGGGGTTCCCGGAAACGCCGTCCTTATATCGATGCATGGAATGTCGATAGCCCTGGCGGCAAACGCGATTTCCACGTGTGAGAACCCTGCCCGGAAACGCCGGCTGTTATCTCAGTTGCCCGCGGCAACGGAGATCCCTCGGTGCTACCATTCCTGCCCACCATCGTCCGGCGTCTCGGCGATCCCGCGGCCCGGCCATGGCTTGCCACCAGGGGCCGCGCTTTTTCCAAGCCATTTCCAGAGTTCCAAGACTTGTCACGAGATGTTATGACGCCGGATCATGTGTTCTGCGAAACATCTGGGATTGCATAAAGTGACAGCGGGGTGAATCTTCAAGTCCCCATCAACCAGCACTCGAACACTCGAACTTCAACAACAGTCGACAACTCAATGACAATGGCTATCGACAACAAGAACCCCGAGTTCAAGCAGCTTCACGTCGCCAGTGAGTGAAACTTGGCCTACGGCGCCACTCCACAGTCATTCGCCACTGTTGGATCTGCGCTTTAGTGCGACGCTAACGGGCAGTCGTCGGTGGCGGACTTGGCGGAATGGCTGCTGCTCTCGCCCTTCGCCGCGCGGGCCACAAGGTCTCCATCTTCGAGCGCCGCGACTTCAAGGTCGAGGTCGGTGCTTCGATCTCGTGCGCTGCCAACGGTGGCAAGTGGCTCCGCGAGTGGGGTGTCGACCCTGCCCGCGGCCGACCGGTGGAGCTCATGAAGCTTGTCATGCGCGACTGGGAGACTGGAGAGATCCTCAACCTCTACGACCTTCACGAGTACGAGAAGACCTGGGGAATCCCCTACTACATGTTCCACCGTGTGGACATGCACGAGATGCTCCTCGAGGCCGCTACCTCGCCTGAGGGACCGGGAGAGCCCGCTTCCGTTGTCGTCGACCACATCGCCAAGCGCTGCGACCCTGAGGCTGGTATTGTCGAGTTCGAGAACGGTGAGATCATCAAGGCCGACCTCGTTATCGGCTCCGATGGTATCCGCTCCATCCTCCGCCGCGAGATCGGCGTCATCCCCCAGACCCACTCGGCCAACCAGACCTGCTACCGCTGCAACGTTCGCAAGGAGGACCTCGAGAAGTTCGGCCTCATGCCGGACGCGACCGACCCCGCTATCCAGTTCTGGGGTGGCTTCGAGAAGGGTGACATCAACCGCTATTACAAGATCGTCATGTCCCCCTGCTCTGGCGGTGACGTTGTTTCCTTCTACTGCTTCATGCCGACCGAGATGACGAACCACACCCAGGAGGGCTTTGTGTTCGCCGAGGTCCCCGTCTCGGACATCATGGCCGGCGACTACAAGCGCCTCGACCCCACCGCCCAGAAGCTCATCGAGCACTCGATCGAGCGCATGCCCTGGCGTCTCTACGTCCACCAGCCCTACCCGACCTGGCACAAGGGACGTGTCTGCCTGCTCGGCGACGCCGCGCACCCCATGATGCCCCACCAGTCGCAGGGAGCGTGCACTGCCCTCGAGGACGCCGCCGCTCTTGGCATCATCTTCTCCAAGGACTACGGCTTCACGAACAACGTCCAGGCCGGTCTCGACTTCTACGAGCACATCCGTAAGCCTCGCGCTACCCGCGTCCAGGCCGCCTCCGCCCGCGCCACCGAGAACCTCAACGAGCGCATCGGCTTCACCTCCCTCTCTGCCCCTGACGCCGCCCTCGCCGCCAAGAAGGGATACCTCACCGTCAACGAGATGAACGAGTACGACATGAGGGCTCACATCGCCTCCGAGGCTGGCAACTACGGAAACCTCTTCAGCGCCTCCCCCAAGAACTCCCAGGCTGCCAAGCTCACCGCCGAGGCTGCCGTCCCGGCTACCGCTACCGCCTAATCGCCCCCATAGCATTGCATAAAAGTTCGCCATTGTCATAGTATGGAAGAAGTCTCAGTAGCCTCTCCTGAATGTATTTTCGGTTTTCACGTTCACTCCAAAGTTGCATCACTGACATGATGCTTGGATGTTCGGAGCTTCTCTGCTTCATTCCTTCAACGATGTCTCATGACTAGCAGTGTGGAGCGCACCGATGCGGCACCTTTGAGTTTGGTGATTGACCGGACCTTGGATACATGGCGGATACGCTCCACACGCCTCACTCATTCGGTTCTGGACTCTCGATGACCGAAACCGGGTCCAACTTGGAACGGACCTCCAGGTACCTCGTGCCGAGATAAGCATGTCACGTATGTCACTCATGCATCCATATGTAGACACGTGTGCGTCTCGTGTCGAACCGAAGTCTGGCGCACACGAGTGTCGCATGCATAGCACCCACTTGCGCGAGCTCTAGCAATCGGCACGCTCGGCAACGCCGGGAAGACTGAGGGGCCGGGGACTCGGCGGCTCGGCAACTTTTCGGATCATGTTATCAATGGCCCAGGAGTGAGGATTCCACGCACGGCCTCGTGCGAGCCCCATAGCCTATAGCCGCTGCATTCCTGCATTCCTTGCAGTCAGTGCCCACCCTCGGAGCTCCCGCTGCGCCACTGCACGGCAGCTGACCGTGGTAACGACGAGGTACCCGGGGGCTTGCCGCACATGACAAGGCCGCGGTAAAGGCGGGCATCCTGGGAGCCGATATGTGGGCATCGGAGCTCCCGCGGGATCCCCATCAGGTACCCGGTTGGCGGGCCTGGCGACCTGGCGGGGTCCACCCCGTACAACCTGTACACCCAACTGATTTCGAATCGCGGTGATCTGGGGGCGACTCCCAAGTCCGGCTTCGTGCGGCTTGGTCGAGCGCTCTGCAGGGCCGGGGTTGCGCTGGTCGCCGGGGGCTGCAGCCGGGGCTGGGGAGACGTATAAAGTGTCCCACGACGACTTCGAGTGCCGATCAACCAGCCCCACCGGCACATCACTCACCGTCTCTCCCTCCTACACTACATCGATCAATCATGCGCGGAAAAGTTTCGCTTGAGGAGGCTTTCGAGCTCCCCCGCCTCGCTGCCCAGACCAAGGAGAAGGCTGAGCTGTACATCGCGCCCCAGAACCGCGAGCGCTACTTCGAGGAGATCACGAACCCGTGCGGCAACCGCCTCGAGCTCTCGAACAAGCACGGCATTGGCTACACGATCTACTCGGTCTACTCGCCCGGTCCCCAGGGCTACTTCGACCGCGCCGAGTGCGAGGCGTACGCGACTGAGGTCAACGACTACATCGCGAACGAGATCAAGGACCACAAGGACCGCATGGGTGCCTTCGCCGCGCTTTCGATGCACGACCCGAAACAGGCGTCCGAGGAGCTCCGCCGCTGCGTTGAGAAGTACGGCTTCCTCGGCGCCCTCGTCAATGATGTCCAGCACGCCGGCAAGGACGGCGAGCAGTACATCTTCTACGACCAGCCCGAGTGGGACGTCTTCTGGCAGACCTGCGTCGACCTCGACGTCCCCTTCTACCTGCACCCCGAGCCGCCCTTCGGCTCCTACTACCAGGAGCAGTACAAGGACCGCAAGTACCTGATCGGTCCCCCCGTCTCGTTCGCGAACGGCGTCTCGCTCCACCTCCTCGGTATGATCACGAACGGTGTCTTCGACCGCTTCCCCAAGCTCAAGGTCATCCTCGGCCACCTCGGAGAGCACATTCCCGGCGACTTCTGGCGCATCGACCACTGGTTCGAGCACTGCTCGCGTCCCCTCGCCGAGTCCCGCGGCGACGTCTTCGCCAAGAAGCGCCTGCTGGAGTACTTCAAGTCCAACATCTGGCTCACGACCTCGGGCAACTTCTCAACCGCGACGCTCAAGTTCTGTGTTGACCACGTCGGCGCCGACCGCGTCCTGTTCTCTGTCGACTCGCCTTACGAGCACATCGACGTCGGATGCGGATGGTACGACGACAACAGGAAGGAGATCGCCGAGGCCGTCGGAGGCGACAAGGCGTACAAGGACATCGGACGAGACAACGCCAAGCGCCTCTTCAAGCTCGGCGACTTCTACGACTCGAACGCCGACTAAGCAGAGTAGAAGCGGTGATTCCACAGCATTCGCACGCATAAAACTAGCACCACCAATTTGTAGCTTTTGGTTCATGAACATCTATACCCAGTCATCCATCATCTGCTGCATCTTAGCACTGACCCGATATGTCTCGGAGAGCTGCATGCCTGATATCCGCATTGTCTGTGTTGCCTGGCCGGTGCCGGAGCACCGCTGGTCGACGGACGAGAGAGCGTCGTGCTTGCGGACGTGTGCCTGCCAGCCGCAAACAGGATGTCCGAACTGTGTGCGGTGTGGCCCCCTTGCAAACAATGTTTCCAAACTCCAGTCTGGGTCAGCCCGGATCTTTTAGTCATCGTGATATGGTGAGCGTACTTGGCTGCGTCATTGGCGTCTGAATCGGCAACCTCACGAGCGGGGAGCCGAGATAGTCTCATATAGCCTCATACCGCTCTTTATCACATGACCCCGCGGCGTTCCCCACGTCTTTTAGTGGGCAGACTCTTGAAGTCGGTTGTGCCGTGGGAATGCCGCGGGAAGAGCGGGAAGAGCCCTCTTCTTGGTCAGGGAGATACCGGAGCTTGGCCAGGCGCCCCGCAACGGCGCCGAGCGACAGCAGACGCGCAGAGGAATGCATGCGGTCGGTACTCACCTGGTATTCACCGGGGGAACGGCGAAGAGCCGAGGCTCCACTAGTTATGCACCGGGCTGTCGCGCCTCGCCGATCCTGCATACGACATACGACAGGGAGCGACGTCGGTTGATTACTGGAACGGCTCTTGCTCAAGTGAACAGGCGGACTTGCCCACCAGACGACCCGGCCACCAGGCCGTATCTGTACAACCGCCATGCCCTGCGCCACTCGCTCGTCGACGCCCAGACCGCCCTGACCCCACCCTCCCTTCTCTGGCCCCCCTCATTCTCCTCGCTACGCTCTCGTTTCTAGTCGCAGCAATAGCGCAGGGTGTTCCAAGCCTCAGCCCCGCCAAGGCACGAGCTATCAGCGAGCGACCACCACGGCTGAACTATCGCACTATCATCTGACTTTCAACCAACGTCACCATCGCAACAATCACCACGACCATGGAACTCGACGATCTCGACGATCTCCTCGGCCCACGGCAGATGCGCAACTGCCTGCCGTGCAAGCAGCGCAAGATCAAGTGTGAGCTGACCGGATAAATCGATCAGCGTGCTGACGCCAGGCGACCGCAAGATCCCATGTGCGTATCCGACAACACGATGAGGAAGTCATTCAACTAACGACCAGGTGGACCATGCGCGCTGCGCAAGGACGTGAAGAGCTGCTCGCCGGAGCTGTCGAAGCTGAAGGACATGGCGTCGCGCGACCTCGGAGGCCTATCGGGGCTGGGTGACCGGAGTGTGATGGCTAGCGAGTTTCAGGTACTCGTGAAGCGCGTCAAGAGTCTGCAGGAAAAGGTCGCCGAGCTCGAGAGCACAGTGAAGGCGGGTGGGGCGCGCTCAGCCGCCGGGACGCGGGAGCACACGCCCCCGCTCGGGTTGTCGCCGAAGGCAGCGACGGTGACATCGCGTCGGCACCAGGGCGAGGACGAGATGGTGTTTGCGCTCGAGGACTTCCAAATGTCGCACCGAATCAATGCGATGCGCAACATCGAGTCTCCCGGCGGTCCCGAAGCCAGTCGCGAGCGCGACACGATGAGCACCGTGACAGCAGACCATCCCATGGCCTTTCTCGTCCCGCAGGGGTGCGACTACCTCGCAAAAGCAATGCAGGCGCTGCCGGACGAGCAGACGTGCCAGTTCCTCGTGCAGCAGTACTTCGACCATGTCGAGTGGTTCCAGCGCTGTCTGCACTATCCGACCTTCATGCGTCAGTGCCGCCAGCTGTGGGCGCGCGAGGCGCCCCTCGACCCCGACTTTGTCTGCACGTACCTCATGGTCGTGTGCCTTGGCCTCCGGACTGTGGTCGATACGCTGCCGGGCATGACGAACGCGCTCGGGCTCGCCGACAACCTCTACCACGTTGCCGAGGGCGTGCTCTGGATGTCCCGCTTCCTGCACCGGCAGACGTTCGAAAGCCTCCAGGCCATCTCCCTCATGACGGTGTACGGCTTCGGGCTTGAGGATGGGGCAGACGCGACGTGGGCGCTCTGTGGAAGCGCGGTCAAGATCGCACAGAACCTGGGATTGAACCGCCTCGAGGCCGAGGCGCCGGGCAAGGTCTGGTCGCCCCTCTGGCGCTCGCGCCTCCGCCGCGAGCTGGGCAGGAGACTGTGGTGGACCTTCGTCGCGCTCGACTGGTCCAACGCCATCGCACACGGAAGCACGTACCAGGTTGTGCCGATGCAGAACCTCTCCGCGCTGCCGAGCAACCTGCGCGATGACCAGCTCGAGGACGACGGGGCCGTCGCGGAGCCGATGTCGGTCTACACTGTAAGTTCACCCGAGCTGCTTGCACTGACATAAGCCTATCTCGATGCAGATTTTCCGCTTCAAGTTTGTCAAGCTCTACCGCGAGATCGTCGACCACATGATGCAGCACACGACGCCGTCGTACTCGTTCATTCTGCGGATGGACGACTCGATTATCGAGCTGGCGTCCTCTCTGCCCCGGCACTTTGAGGACCCGACAGAACTCGCAGATGGCGTCGACCCTGCGCTGCTCGTCGACTCCGTTTTCCTCAACATGCAGGCGAACATCCGTCTTCTGCGGCTACACCGCCCCTTCTTCCTGCGCGGCTACCAGGATCCCCGCTATGAGCGCTCGAAATCTCGCTGTGTTGAGGCGTCCCGCCTCGTCCTGGGACTCGTCGATGTCGCACGCAGGCGTGCGCCGAACCTGCTCTCGTTCTGGATCGTACTCTTCTTCGCCTTCTCGGCGGCGGTGCCGGTTTGCATTGATCTCTTCTTCGACCCCGCGCCCGACAAGCGCGCTGCCGTCGAGCAGATCCTAAACACGTTCCGGGAGCACGCGTCCATCTCGTCTGCTGCCCGCAACTCCGTCTTTGTGCTGGAGCGCCTGCTCGAGCTCGAGAAGCAAATCCGTGAGGACGACTCGCCGCGTGACGGCGCCGGACCCTCTAAGAAGAGGAGGTTGAGCGGACACAGCGGCCCATCGAGGAAGCACGCGGAAGTGTTGAGGAACAGCATCAGGAGCATTCTCGAAAACGCGGCGTTCTCCCAGCACCAAAGCTCTATCCCTATACTGCCACAGCCGACTGCGCCGAGCGAGAGTGCACCCAGCGAAGGAAGCTTCCCACTCGCGCTCACGCCGACGTTGGCGCTCGACGATATCTGGCCCACGAACTCGAGCTTCGACACGCTGGACACACTCTGGGTCCAGAGCGAGGGCATGACCTGGCCAGCTCTCTAGCTTCGTAGATCATCTTCTTTGCGCCCTCCGACTCACGCCTGTCGTTGATCGTTGATCATTGCTCCCGAGACGTGAGCGATGCGACACGAGGGGCGAGATAGCATCCGTACTTGTCTCACCACATCCGTTGTATGTAAACTATATTCCACCTTGGTGGGCCCCGCCGGCAGAGGACGGTCCGGCTACTCTGTGCCCCTACTCCTTCATTTAGAACAAAAGACGCCGCAGGGGGCTCACGTAGTGCGCAAACCCGTGGACGTGGGGGTACGCAAACCCGAGCACCAGTGTTGCCCCGGTTCCCCGGATCAACGGGGTGGAGGAGATCCAGCAGGGTGCAGCGCGGTGGCACCGCGATGTCTCCGTGTGGTGGGCAAGAGCTAAGCGCTGAGCGAGTGAAACGATCGTAACGAGAGGGAGAGGGGGCCATTGAGGGGCCCAGCAATTTCCCGCTGGTAACCACAGATTGCTCAGGACTCTGCTCGCGTTGCTCGATCGCGCAGTCGCGTAGGAGTTGGTCTGAGCGCTATGCCCGCTCTCCGTCCAGACTGGCCAGGCGGTACCGAGCTTTAGGGAGGTATTGTGTCAGTCTGGTATGCCAGTTGCTCCGTGGGGCCGCATTCCTTAATTAAGACACCAGACCAGACGTACATGCACACAGAGAGAGAGAGAGAGAGAGAGAGAGATTCAGGCGGGGGCCGAGTGCATTGTCGTAGGTGTGTTGTTCCGCTGATCCACGGAGGACGGAGCAGGGCTAGCAAACGCCCTTGGACCACGGCCAGCATACCGCTCGTTCGGCTTGCACTGCGCATGTCCAGGAGAATGCCAGGAGAGACAGGCGGAGGGCGCGGGGTAGGGAGTAGGCAGGCAGGGAGCAAGGGACAGACGGCTCGTCGCATCCGAGTCGGGAAAACTGCGCACGGCGCGCGGCGACTTGTGCACACGCTGAGTGGGCGATCTGGCCTGGATGCCTCGTTACGGCACCCCCCCCCCCAATGCTGCCAGGCCCGGCGAACTGTATCTCCGTCCAGTACGATGCTTCACCGTGTGCCCGTACGACCCATACTGTGAGCTGCCATGCCAGCACTCAAGGAGCGCATAACGGTGCAGTGTAAGTCCGGCACGGTGGTGCGGCGTAATCGTACGGACGGCGGAAGTGGCCGAGAGCCTGAGAGTGAGGGGTGCACGTGAACGCGCAATGGACGGAAAAAGACACCCACCGCGTGAGCTGCCCTTCTTGGCTCCCTCGCCGCCCTGCTGGTCCCCGGCTGACTACGGCTGACGGCGGCAGTTGCTGAGGATATCGAAATCCTAGGAATTCCTTGGAGGCTAACTATAGCCCACCCCAACTAAACCAGGTCATGTGGGATAGCCACTCGGGGCCTTATCTCTGCTTCCCACTACTCTGTCGTGCCGTCAGCGTTACGCTGGCACCAAGGTACATGCGAGGTACATTGGATAGGTGTCTGTCTGGGTGTGGAAGCAGCGGATAATTGCGGTCTTTGAGGTGAGGGCAGCATGAGGGTTCTCTGTGGAGCATGTCAGGGGCACATGGGCACCTGAGCCCTTCTGCGCCGCAGGATTGGTCCAGGGCCAAAATTTCGCTGAGCCAGCGCCGGTCGCTTG
This sequence comes from Trichosporon coremiiforme, assembly GCA_039545355.1. NCBI lineage: Eukaryota > Fungi > Basidiomycota > Tremellomycetes > Trichosporonales > Trichosporonaceae > Trichosporon > Trichosporon coremiiforme. Next base: position 290,117 of record BCJJ01000010.1, read on the forward strand.
ACCACCTGCCTGCAGATCCACTAGAGTAGTCGCCGCTGGCCCTGTCCTCCGCCGCCCAAGCCGAGGCATCGGCCGTGGCGCTCACCACTGACCGTTTGCTGGACCACTCTGTGCTCAAGTAAAATTCAGGCTCACTCAGGAATGCAGGGCAGGACAGGGACCGGCGTGGGGTCCACTCCAAGCTGGACAGTTCGTAGATCCGTGGCGAGCTCTGACTCAGACCAGATTCACCTTCTAGGCGCTGGCTCAGCGGCTCAGCGGCGGCATCGCGGGCTTACGTCTGTCGGCAAAACTTCACCCACCTGGCACAAGACCGCTAGACAGCTGCCGCTAGCGCGGCTTTGGGTCGGTCGAGCCCCGCGCTCGCCCAAACCGATACGAGCCCTTCGAGTAGGACCCAAACCAACAAAAGTAGTGCGAGCATCCCTACTCCTCTCCCCACTCAACTCTCTTTTCACCACCCACCCTCGTCCACCTCAGACGACAGAGGACAGATACGGCTCACCCTAGCCCGTCTCCTCATCTCGACACACTAGTCGGCACGCCTTCCGACCTCCGACCCTCACTTCTTTCATTCTCTTTCACTGACACATCTGCGGACACTCCAACAACATGTTCGGCTTCTCGTCCGACAAGAAATCCGACAGCGGCGGCACGACCGTCGAGCCGGCATACCCTGCCGCTGACATCGAGAAGTCGTCGCCTCCGTCTTACGACCCGAACGAGCTGAACGAGCGCGGCGAGATCGAGGGCGGTGTCAAGCGTCAGCTCAAGCCGCGTCACATGGCGATGATTGCCATCGGTGGATCCATCGGAACTGGTTCGTATAATCAACGGCAAAGGGTAGTTGGGGGCTTCGGCTTACCATACTCGACTCGTCCGGCCTTCCGGTCAGAGTAGAAGAGTAGGGTAGTTGGGGGCTCGGCTTGCCATGCTCGTTCGCGAGTAGCTGGGGGCAAAGCTTACCATGCTCAGGTCTTTTCGTCGGATCAGGCGAGGCGCTCGCTAACGGCGGCCCCGTCGCCCTCTGGCTCGCGTACTGCCTCATGGGCACGATGGTGTACGGCATGATGGTCGCGCTCGGTGAGATGGCGACGCTATTCCCCGTCGCGGGCGCGTTCACGCACTACGCGACTCGTTTCGTCGACCCGGCTCTTGGTTTCGTGAGTATATTTTTCTTGGCTTGGCGCATGGCATACCCCGCTCGCGCTCAGCACTCCACCTCGTCGATCTGGCACGGCACCTCGGCACCCGCTCTTGACTCGAGTCCGCGAGCAGTATGACTTGTTAGGAACGGGCGTCTAGGGGTCTAATTTTCCGCCCCCCGTAAGCCCCCGGATCTCTTCTCGGATCAAGGCCGAGAGGCGTGAACGAGGCGTTCCCGCACTACCAACGACGAGAATAGAACTGCAGATGAGGACAGAGCTGACAAACAGGCGACTGGATTCAACTACTGGTACTCATGGGCTATCACACTCCCGACCGAGCTCGTCGCCGTGGCCATCATCATCGCGTACTGGGATGCGGACACGAACCCCGCCGTCTGGATCACGGTGTTCATGGTTGTGTGCTGGATCGTCAACTTCTTCGGTGCGCGCGCGTATGGTGAGACCGAGTTCTGGCTGTCGACGATCAAGGTCATCACCATTGTCGGTCTGATCATTCTCGGCCTGGTCCTCATGTGCGGCGGCGGCCCGACCCACGACCCCATCGGATTCCGATACTGGCGCAACCCCGGGCCGTTCAACCAGATCACGATCGATGACGGGGCAGGGGTAATCCCAGGAAGCTGGGGCCAGTTCCTTGCCTTCTGGTCTATCCTCGTCCAGTCCGCGTTCTCGTTCATTGGTACTGAGATCCTGGGTACGACGCTCGGTGAGGCGCAGAACCCTCGCAAGTCGGTCCCCAAGGCCATCCGCCGCGTCTTCTTCCGTATCCTCCTCTTCTACGTCTTGGGCATCTTCTTCATCTCGGTCCTTGTCCCCTACAACGACCCCCGTCTGCTCGGTGGCACTGGTGACGCCTCGTCTTCGCCCTGGGTCATCGCCATCGACAACGCCAAGATCAAGGTCCTCCCCCACATCGTGAACGCCGTCATTCTCTCTGCCGCCTTCTCGGCCGGTATCTCTGACGTTTACGCCGCCTCGCGTACGTTCTACGCGCTCGCGCTCGAGGGTCAGATGCCCAAGATGTTCCGCTACTGCACCAAGCGCGGCCTGCCCATCAACGCCATCATCGTGACGTGTCTCTTCGGCCCGCTCGCTTACCTGAACACGGGCGGTGAGAAGGCGCAGGAGGCGTTCAACTGGCTGTACAACCTCGCCGCCATCGCCGGTATCGGAACCTGGTGGACGATCCTCGTCTCGTACCTCCGCTTCTACTACGGCATGAAGAAGCAGGGCCTCTCGCGCAACGACCTGCCGTACAAGGCGCCCCTCATGCCGTACCTGGCCTGGTACTCGCTCATTTGGTTCACGCTCATCCTGCTCTTCAACGGCTTCCCCGTCTTCCTCAAGGGCAACTGGGACACGTCGTCCTTCTTCGCCGCCTACATCTCCATCCCCATCTTCATCCTCGCGTACGTCATCTGGAAGGTCGTCAAGCGCACGCACACCGTGCGCCTCGAGGACATTGACTTCTGGACCGGCCGCCGCGCCCTCGACACCATGGAGCAGGAAGACGAGGCTACCTACAAGCCCGAGGGATGGGTCCAGAAGGTCTTCGCCCTGCTCTTCTAAACATAACAACATATTGCCCGTAGACGAGTGTCTAGTTTCTCTCTTTCTTGTACGGTGTATCTATCATTATGCACAATCTTTGCATCACTGCGAGTACGACGAGCGGCGCGAATCAGACGAGCCGAGTCAGGCGGGCGAGTCGAGCAAGGCGGGCAGGTCGGGCGATATTCTCCACAACAGACACGATTGCACCGGCTACTTCCGACCCGCTTTTCTCTCATCCGTTGTCTCATCTGTTCTGCACCCTGGCCCAAGGTTCTGGGTTTGCCAGCAGCAGCAGCACTGTGCACTCGGTGCGACACCTGGGCAAGCCAGCATGCTCATCAGTTCGCTCTGCGACCCACAGCGACGAGAGACACGCCAACGGCGTTCGGATCATGGAAGCGTGTGAGGGTGTCCTTTGCCACACGACAGAGTCGGAGGACGTACGGCGTCGGACGTCACTAACACAGTTTCTACGCCTGGGTCAGCTGCGTGTCCCAGATCTCGCGAGGTCATGGGAAAACAGCGTGGGGTATGCATGCCAGCTTCCCACACCACTTGCAGAGGTACCTACCATTGAGGAGCGACGTGATTTATATTTCTAAGACTCACAATGTTCCTCTCGGGCACCTTGAGCACCACACGACTCCGCCCTTCGAGATACGACATCTTGCTGAACGACTTCTCACGACTCGACAAGACGCGATCTTGCAGAGCATCCAGCAGCTCTTGTACACTTGTGGCCGACTGCAGACATTGGCGGGGTGTATAAAGTGTACGTTGAGCGCGGCCACAAGTGCACCATTGTACAGTACCTCCTTTCCACCGTTGGCCCTTTCACACCTCGCGCGTGACCATTCTTCCAATGGTTGTCGGAGGTAAGTACACATGCGCGCGTACCAGTGAGAGTTAACAGCTACCGGGGAGACGGCGCGGACAGCGGGACAGCAACGGCTGATGGTATTCGGCTGCAGATGCCCGGATGGACTACAACTCAAGTTCTGCGTGCTCTGGCAATCCGCTGTGTAGCCGGTCTTCATCATGCCAGCTGGCTCCAGCGATTCTTTTCGGCTGGCGTGGTCAAGCTTTCAGCTTCACCGCCACGCAGGCGCTCTCCACTTGTCTCAGGTGAATCGGACGACGAGGAGCAACTGCGCGAACTGCCCGTGCGACGCTTGCACGCCGGGACAGCAAGGGCATAGACATCTGGCCTGGCACGCCCCCCTCTCACGCCTTTTCGGCCAGCTTCACCTCAGCCGCCTGCACCAACTGGATCTGAAATTAGCCAGTGCCGCCTGGATATCGGTCTCGCTCGGAAATACGCTGTGGCGCCACACACACATTTGACGTCACCCATCCACACGACCACCTGTCCCCGTCCAACCAACGTCCGTTTCTTCGCCTCCAATCACTCCAGCGTCACGTCGAATGCGTGCACAACTCGCAAAAACGAAACCTGCCCCCACTCAGAATCGAACTGAGATCTAGAGATTGCAACGAATGCTTATGAGACTCGCGTACTAACCATTATACTATAGGGGCCAAAGATCCTTATTCGGATAAAAGCTGAGAGCCTCGCCGGATGCTCATTTATAAACCGCGTAAGCTTAACTTATGGATTTTGGGCGGTTTGTTTACTCTGACGGAAGGCGGGTTACCGCAGACACATCGTAACAGAAGTAGCAAGAGAATGGAGTGGAGTATGCATGTCTATGTAATGGTACAACAGCAGATTGGTCGGGCTTGCCAGTAGCAGCTTTACTTCTTGGCGATCTGCTTCTTGCGGTAAGCCTCGATCATCTCCCTCTGGACGTTGGGGAGGACGGGGGCGTAGCTCTTGAACTCCATGGAGAACTCTCCCTTGCCCTGGGTCATTCCGCGGAGCTGGGAGCTGTAACCGAACATGTCGTTGAGCGCGACCTCGGCCTGGAGGGTGAACTCGTCGTCGCGGACCTCGGAGTCGAGGATGGTGCCGCGGCGCTGGTTGACGGAGCCGATGACAGCGCCCTGGAATTCGATGGGCGCAATGACCTCGACGGCCATGACGGGCTCCTTGATGATAGGGTTGGACTTGGCCATGGCCTCCTTGAAGGCGCCGATCGCGGCCTGACGGAACGCCAGTTCGCTCGAGTCGACGGCGTGGTGCTGTCCATCCTCGAGGACCATGCGGACGCCCTGGATCTGGTGGCCCGTGAGGAAACCGCGGGCCATGGCCTCCTCGAATCCCTTCTCAACGGCGGGAATGTAGGCAGAGGGAATGTTGCCACCGACGACCTGGTTGACGAACTCGGTGTCCTTGCCCGTGTCGGCGTCGAGCTCCATGGGCTCAATGTAGCCCTTGACACGACCGAACTGACCGGCACCACCGGTCTGCTTCTTGTGCGTGTACTCGAACTTGGCCTTCTCCGTGATCGTCTCGCGGAACGCGACGCGCGGCTTGCCCGTGATGCACACCGTGTTGTACTCGCGCTTCATACGCTCGACGTAGATGTCGAGGTGCAGCTCGCCCATGCCCGAGATGATGGTCTCACCCGACTCGTCGTCGACGTGGACACGGAACGTCGGGTCCTCGCGCTGGAAGCGGGCGAGGGCGCGCGAGAAGTTGGCGCTCTCGGTGCCCTCGGGGCGGATCGAGAGCGAGATGACGGGCTCGGGGACGAACATGGACGTCATCGAGTAGGTCGAGTTGCCGTCCGTGAACGTGTCGCCCGAGGAGCAGTCGACGCCGAACATGGCGCAGATCTCGCCGGCGGCAATGCTCTCAACGTCCTCCATCTCGTCGGCGTGCATGCGCACAAGACGCGGCACCTTGACCTTCTTGCCCGTGCGCGCGTTGAAGATGACACCGCCCTTACGGAGCTCACCCTGGTACACACGCATGTACGTGAGCTGGCCGAAACGGCCCTCCTCGAGCTTGAACGCGAGACCGACGAGAGGCGCGTTGGCGGCGGGAACAAGCTCGACAGGCGCGTCCGCCTTCTCCGTGTCGAGCGCGATCGCCTTGACCTCGTCCGGAGCAGGGAGGTACTGGCACACACCGTCGAGCATGTGCTGCACACCCGTGTTCTTGATGGCCGATCCCATGAAGACGGGGATGAACTTGAGACCGACGGTCGCGCGGCGCATAGCCTGCTCGATGTCCAGCACCGAGATCGGCTCCTCGTTCAGGAACTTGTCGCACAGCGTGTCGTCCGCCTCGGACAGGTGCTCGATGAGCTCGGCGCGCTTCTCCTCGGCGAACTCCTTGAACTGCTCGGGGACCTCCTTCTCGACAATGACGTTACTGCTTGTCAGCTCACGAAGATATCGTGCTAGCTTACCCCTTGACACCCTCGTTGTAGAGCGCCTTCATGTGGATAATGTCGATAACACCGGCAAAGTCGCTCTCAGCGCCCATCGGGATCTGGACGGCGGCAGCGTTCATCTTGAGCTTGGTGCGGAGCTGGTCGATGACACGGAACGGGTTGGCACCAGCACGGTCCATCTTGTTGATGAACGCGACGCGGGGAACGCTGTAGCGGCGCATCTGGCGGTCGACCGTGATGGTCTGCGACTGGACACCGGAGACGGAGCACAGAACGAGAACGGCACCGTCAAGCACACGAAGCGCACGCTCGACCTCGATCGTGAAGTCGACGTGTCCCGGCGTGTCAATGATGTTCATGCTGTACTTCTCCTTCTCGGCGGCGTCGCCCTCCTTGCGCTCGTTCGGCGGCGGGAGCGACATCCAGTCCGCGAAAGTGGCGGCAGACTGGATAGTGATACCCTTCTCGCGCTCGAGGTCCATCGAGTCCATCTTGGCACCGACGTTGTCGCGGCCACGCACCTCGTGGATGTCACGGATACGGCCGGTGTAGTACAGCACACGCTCAGTCAGAGTCGTCTTGCCGGAGTCAATGTGCGCCGAGCTGACGTTAGCTAACGGTCGATCGCGTATCGTAGCCGAGATACTCACATTCCGATGTTCCTCTGGCGCGCGAGCTTCTTCTTGTCGGCGTCAGAGAGCTTGTAGCTGAGCTTAACGGGCTCGTTGGAGGCGGCAGCCTCGGTGGACTCCCACCGGCGCTGGGCAGGGAGGGCGGCGGGGACGGCAGCGCGCGCGACACAGGCGACGGGGCGGATCGAGGTCGAGAGCGCGCGGGCCTGGATGGCGACGCGGGGGCGGATGACACGCGCAGAGCGCACGATGCGTGAAACGGCAGACATGTTGGCCAGCCGCGTTTTGCCTTTTGGGAGTGGTGGTGGGGAGAGAGGGAGAGGTGCTGGAGACTTGCACTTGAAATCGCGAGCTGCAGACTGGCCGCCCACTGTCCGATCGTCAAAAAGACCGCCGTTCCGACTTTTTACGCCCGCGTTTGCCGTTGCACGTGGGAAGCACGCGCGGAGTTCCTGGCCTTGTCCATCTCCGAGAGAGTTATTCCGAGGTTAGCGCCGCGCCGGACTGCTGGTGGTCATGAGTACATGCATGCTGGCGCGGACAAGCTCTACAATTGTTGTATCACTCTATTACTGTTATGCTGAGATTCGTAAAGGGAGGCATGAGACAATACATGTGCTTGTGGATTACACCTTCCATCGACGCCCGATAACGACGAGTCCGACCGCAGATACGATCGCACAGATCCCGGACACGAGGAAGGTCAGATCGAAGCACTTGTGCCCGTAGCACATTGTCGGGGCGACCTCCTCGATCTTGCTGCCGCGCTCCGAGTTGAACGCGTACAGATACTATTGTCAGCTTCCGTCAAGCAACCGCGCAGCTTACCGAGAAGAGGACACTGCCGAGGGCAGGAAAGTACGAGACCATGCCCCACGTGAGGCCGAACGAGGTCGCGCCAAAGTGCGCCGACACAATGGCGGGAGTCAGCGTGAAGATGGCACCGTACAGGGCGCCCACGCCGGCACTGAGGACCCACAGCCGGCTCTCGCGGTCCAGGAACCCGGCCGTCCACAGGAACACGAGGCCTAGGAGGACACAGCAGATGGCGTTGAAGGACGTGCGCAGGAGGTGGAAGCCTCTAGCCCTTCGGGCGACCGGGCCGTCCTCCGTGGGGTCGGTCGCGAGCGCAATCGCAGGCGCAGGCGGCGCAAGCATGTCAGCGAGGAAGCCGGTTGCGAGACGCGCGACGGTCGAACAGATCGACAGAATCAGGACGTGCTTGTTGCGCAGCGCGAGGGCCGAGTTCTCCGCAGCGCTGCGAGCAAACGTCACAACCGTCGGGGCGGCCTTGAGAGCGTCGAAGAGCTCGATCGGCAGCGTGTCCGGTGGCAGGAGCGATGTCAGGATGTTACCAATCGAGGCGATGACCATCTCGCTGGGACCAATGCAGAACGTGATGACCATGCCGAACGCCCAGAAGCCGGGGTTGTGGACCAGCTTCCACACGGTCCAGCGCACGTCGCGCCCGTGCTGCTCGGCCGCGACATCTTTCCTCGCCGCCTCGATGCCGCCGATGAGCAGCGGCGCGCGCTCGTCGAGGTGCAGCGACGATGCGAGGTCCGCGATCGTGAGCGAGTCGCCGCCATAGCTGCCTTCGTACTCGCTGTCGCTGTCCCAGCCCTGGGCGTCGTCCATCTCGTCCTGCTTGGGCGGAAGGATGCGCATGAACACAGAGCTGAAGAGGTTGACGCACAGTGACAGCGTGCCGAGGAAGCCGAGGTACTTGACGACGTTAAGCTCGCCGTCGGCGTCCTCGAAGGTCGAGAGATTGGAGAAGCTCGAGAGAAAGAGCGACGACAGGCCCATGAACGACAGCGGCACACTGAGCGACAGTGTCGGGTGCCCCGGGAAAGAGAGCGAAGCGGTCGTGAGAGCGGCGAAGTACGAGCCGACGGTCGCGGCGCCGACGGAGAAGTAGCACGCCGTGAGTAGCAGGTACGTGTTGTCCCACTCGGCGGCCCAGGGTGCTTTCAGGACGGCGGCGAAGAGGTAGTATCCCCCCGAGGAGAGGAGTGCGGAGATGAGCGAGCCGACCCGTGGGCCAAGGTGGTCCGTTAGCGACCCTAGTGGCGCTGCACACAGGTACACTCCAAGGATACCACTATCTGTCAGCTCGTACCGACGTACAGCAAGCTCACCCAACAACAATCGTCTGCGACTGTGTCCCGTTAAGTCCCAGTCCTCTCGAGACGACGGGTCCACTGTTGTCAGCTGCTGGCTAACCTTGGCAGGTGCCGAGTTTGGGGTGTCACGCGTTATGCCCTGCCCCTTATCGGTGAGGGGCAGCGATGGCTGAGTGGAGGATGCTCACTATGTGGGCCAGCAGTAGACGCCGTTCGCCTGCACGGCGCTGATGCAGATGGAGATGCATGTCGTGACGGTCTCGATGGACCTCGCATCCCACAGCCTCCGGTACCACCTCTTGCGGCTGTCGACGATGGCGTCAATGTCAGGCGGCGCGAGGTCGTCCGGTCGCGTGCGCTCCTCGTCGTACTCGACTGTCGGCTGTATCGTCGTCATTACGTCTTCCTGGTCACTCCGCTGCTAGTGAGTATGAAGGGGATGGCGTGGTCAAGAAGGTGTGCGGAGAGAAGAGGGATGAAAAGAAGGTCAAGGCATCTGATGGGTGGCGCGACAGACTATGCCGCTCAGTAGATGCGCTTAGCGGCCGAGTCGAGGAGTGACCGTGACCGAGCCAGGAACCGATGACGGTGATCAACGGCACGGCCACCGCAAGGCGCACGGAGCACACCACGTGACTAAACACCAGGTCCATTCCTCCCGATACACTCCCCGCGACGGACTCTACCAAAACCTCCACCCAGCACCCAGGCTCAGCCTCCACTAGCGCGCCAATCGTCAACCTTTCCCCGTCGCATCCCACATCCACGGCACACTCCACACACTCCACACACTCCACACACTCCACGACACCAAACAAACATCACAACGATGCCCGTCGAGAAGCGCTGCCATGTCGCTCCGCTGCTCTCCGGAGACGAGACGAAGTACAGACGTGAGCTAACTACGTAGGGGCTGAGCTGACGTACCCAGGCCGGTATCGAGTGCTGAAGGATATGGTGAACGACCTGAGCGACGTGGGTGTCCTTTCTCCGTCATGGCTGTGTGGAAGTCTGCACACCTCCTCTGTGCTATATGATCCTCTAGCTGTACGGGGTGACAGTTCCCGACGGCTAGAGATATTCATTGCGCGCGGCTGTTCAGGCGTGATGTCTTCCTCCCCACCCACCTGACGGAATGCCCTTCTTAAGCTAACCCTAGGAATCCAACCTCCTCGCTTTGCGCGTGCACAAAATCCAGCGCCGGATCTACGACCACTACCTCAGTGCATACGGACATGCGCCGCCCGTGGTGCCTCTGCCAGCTGACGCGTCCTGGTCGCCCCTCGTCGGAAACAAGGAGGAGTATCCTCTCGACGTTGGTGCGCCTCTGGCCAACCGCGCGCCAAAGCGTCATGTCGGAGACGCGGAGGAGCCTCTGCGCCGCAAAGCTCCCGAATCGGAGCATGCCGAGCAACCGCCTAGCGATATGCCGGAGCCTTCGGAGCATGATGGCGATCGGGAGGAGAGGGAAGATGATGAGGAGGGCTCGATGGCGACTTCGAGAGCAGGGACTAGTGTAGGTGATAGAGGGGAGAGGATTGAGAGGCTCCATACCCTGCCTGCTGGTGCTAAGCAGGAGTTCCAGCCGCCGCCTGATGAGTGGACTCTTGACCGGGAGAGGGCCGAGAGGAGGAGGGGCGTCAAGCGCGAGAGGGAGAGAAGTTATGAGGACGACTATCCGCGCGAGAGGGAGAGCGTCAGGGGTGGATCGCCGCGGAGCGATGTTGATGACTACTAGTCTGCTGCCGGCAGTCAAGTCGTCAAGGCAGCCACGGTGGTTTTGTGCAGTAGACGGAGGAGCAGACACGAGGATATAGCTAGAGATTCATTTCATGATGTATTAATACGAACCATCATTGTTTCACTATTTGATACGAGAGAAAAAAAGGAAAAGCGTAAAATGAGACAGAGAAGGGGGATGATGTTGAGGGGTGACATCCACGCACCACGGGATGGATACAGATATTGAGGAACGGATGGAACGGACGGATCGTTGATGAAATGATTGTACGGTGTTCGGGGTTCTACGGTTACGCTTCGCTCTGAACCACAGCTGTGAATGGTGTCAGCCTCAAGTTCCCTCTCTAGTTACGGTGTATCAAAAGTTCGTGTGTTATCGTTAAGCAAGAAGTTGAAGAAAGATCAAGAAGAGAGGGGTTCTGTCTGTGTATGGTTTTATTATGATGACTCAAGAAATCAAGATGAAGTCCGTCTCGAGAGACGAGAATGTTTTGGCGTTGCCGTTCCAGCTAAGATAAGAGAAGAAGCAGAAGGAGAGAGGACGGTGCCGTATTACGCCGTCCCTGCCGCCTCTCCCTCGGTCTGGACAATCGACTCACGTTCCCTCGTCTTCTTGCGGCCGGGGAGGCGGTCCTTGATGCCTCTCCCGATCCACTTTGCGCTGCGGTAAGCGCCGACCTGGGCCATGCCGCGGCCCCTGGACTCGAGCTGGCGCCTGTGCGCCTTATCGATTTCCTTCTGCTCGTGCTTGTCGATGACACCGTCGTCCTCGAAGTGTTTCTGCATCTCCGAGATCTCGCTCTCGCCCTCAGTCGCCATCCAGGCCTCGAACGCGTGCCGGCGGCTCTGGGACAGGCGCAGCTTCTCGTGCTGAATGTCGAGACCCGCGCTGAACGTCATCTTGGCTGTGACGGAGCCGACGAGCTCGAACTCGTGGTGCTTCAGCGTCTGGTCGTTGATCACGTTCTGACGCAGAACCTGCATGTCCGGGCCAGTGATGACGGGGATCTCGACCTCGCCCTCGATGTCATCCGTCAGATCCTGCAGCCACAGAACCGCGATCGCCTCGGGCTTGCCCTGTCCGATAAGCTTGCCGATGCCCGACGCGCCAAACTCGAACACAATGTGGGACTGGTACCGGTTGTACACGGGGAAGTACTCGGGTTGGTCAGTGTTCCACTTGACACACTGGCCATCAGCCTCGCTGTGTCGCTTGCTGAGCTTCTCGGTCCACTCCTGCGTCGATACGGTGAGCGCCATGCGCTCGGCCTCGAACTTGTCCTTCTTCGAGGGGTCGGCGCGCAGGACGATATCCTGCACGGCGACGGTACCCGTGTTCCAGCCACGCATGTTGACCGGCAGCTTGGTGCGCACGGAGCGGAACGCAAACGAGATGTTCGCCTTGCCGAATCCGACACCCTCCTGGATGGGGTAGGTGGCGGTGACAGAGGACGCCTCGCAGAACACGTCGGCGAGGTTGACCGATACGACGCCCATGATAGGGTCATTCTCACGCAGACGCGAGTCGCGAATGACGACACGGACCTCAGTCGTCGTGTAGTCGCGAATGAAGATCTCGGTACCGGCATCGAAGTAGGGGTTCGTAGTGTACTGCTTGACACGAGTCTTGTAGCACAGCTCGTCGTTGACAATGAACTCGCCGTAACCACACGGAAGATTCTTGGTCTGCTCGCTGGGGTCGTCCGTGTCCTGGCCAGCCTCACCCTCGCGGTCCGTGCCGCTCTTGCCCTCGAGCTGCTGGCGCTCGAGATTGTTGACCTGGTGCAGGATGATCGAAAGAACACCCGAGGGCCACGCGTCGTCGGGGCGCGTCTTGGAGACGTCGGGCGGCGGGGGAGGAGGGTAGTCGCGAGCAGGGTTCGGTCCTTTGTCGCCGGGGAGCATCTCGGAGCGAGCAGCAGACTTCTGACCAGGGTCCTGTTTAGCCTCCTTGGCAGTAGGCAGGCGCTCGTTGGCCTTCTTCAGCGGAACCTTGTCAAAGAAGCCGATGGACCACGTTATGGTACCCGGCATGTCGTTGCCGTCTTCGAAGCCCATGAGTCCGTCCGTGCGGTCGAACATCTTGTTGGGGTGGCGGATCAGCTCCTTGACGGGGATCTGGACGCGGCCCACGAGGTCGCTGATGTCAGTTTGTTACGGTTTGTTCAACTCACTCAGCGCTCATCTTGTCACTGTCCCAGAGCATGACGGCGAGGTCCTCGTCGGAACGGATTTCGTCCTCGGTTAGCTGCAGCGCGGCAGTCTCCTCGTAGACGGGGTTCAGGTCCTCGATGATGATACGGGTCGAGTAGAGCGGGCGGCCGTACTTGGCGTACGCGAGCACGATGTACGGGTCCGACTTGCCGTTGTTGTCCTGCGCCGAGAGGCCCTCGCAGTAGTGAACCGTAATGATGAATACACCAATAGCGCGCGTGTCGCCAACAGCGGCACCAGAGAGCATGTCCTTCAGGTTGATCGTCATACTCTTGGGCACACAGAGCTCAGAAGTACCAGCGGCAATGGCCTCCTTGACGAAGCCGGAGATCAGGGGCAGGTCAAGCACGTTGGGCAGGTGGCGCGACATGGGGATGGCAGACACCTCAACGCTGGGTACACCGCACAGCGCGAACGTGCAGTTACGCACGAAGGGCGGCTCGGGAATGAACTGCAGGCGGACACGGGCGATACCGTGGATCTGCTCGATCTGAATCCTTGTATTGTCAGCTCCAGCGTAACCGAAAAAGCTTACCAGATGGGGAAGGGAATGTGGAACCAATCGTGGGTGCCGAGGAAGAACTCGATGAGCAAGTGAATGTTCTTGTCACGGTCGTTCTGACCAGGCTGCGCCGAGTACTGGAACGCAACCTCAAAGTTGTAGTAGTCACCAGCCTGGTCCTCCTTCAGGACGTCGCCGTCCATCTCCTTCGACGGCGTGTCGGTGCCCTCGTCGATCCAGTTGGTCCTGGGGTATCCGTGGTCGCCGGGCTGGTCGGGCAGCGCACGAACAGAAGACAGCCTCAAGGGGTTACGGCCCTGTCCGAGGTCGGTAATGCGGACAGCGTCGACAAAGCTGGGCAGCGAGGCCTGCAGAATGTCCTCGACCATGTCGGCCATGGGGACGAAGAGGGAAGGGTCAATGTTCTGCACGTCAGTTTCGTAGGCTACCGTCTTCGAAACTTACACCCCAGACAAGCTCGATCAGACCGTTGAGCCACTCCGCGCTCTCAGGGTAGGGCGGGGCGAACGCCTGACCGCGCGCGCGCGTGAGGTCGAGACGGATAGCGTCGACCTCCTTCTCGAGGTTCTTCAGCAGAAGTCCGGTAGCCGCGTACAGTCCAATGCCAACAAGCATGAGGAGGAAGGTACGCCAGAGGGCGGTCATGAGGCCGTTTCCAAAAGCCACGAAGAACCAGAGCACAAGACAAGAGCCGATGATGAGGTACTGCAGCTGCTGGCAGCGCTGCAGGAGGTCGTTGATGCTCGAAGGCGCAGGCGGCGGGAAGGGGAAGTACGTGACGTTGCCGCCCGAGATGCGGGTGCGCGACGGCTCAAAGTCTGCTGTCAGCACTGCGAAAAGGGCGGTAGTAACCGTAGTACAGTGGATCGGGGAGCATCTCTTCGCGGCGCTTGAGGATGAGCCGCGCAAGCCCGAGCGCCTGGAGCAGCTGCTCGTGCCGCCGCATGAGGAAGGATATGATCTTCCCCAGGAGCCGCTTGCGTGTTCGTCTGCCGCGAGAGAAGATGCCCATACAATGAGAGGGTGGTGTAGTGTGGTCTAGTAGGGAAAAGCAAGATGATCGCCGCAGCAATCATGGCGACATGGCCGTGCATGACCACACCGCGCAGCGCCGGCGGCCGGTAGCGCACACGGCGCGAGCGGCACAATTGAGGGCGTGCACGGCGCAGCGGTGCAGGGGCGCGACACCGCGCGCGACTCGCGCTTCGCGGACACGCGGCAGGAAGGAAAGGAAAGCACGTACCTTTCGGGTCTGCGTCCTTGACCACGATGACTCCGCCTGTGATGGGGTCCCGCACTCGGCGTTCTCCCTTCTGGGCCTTCTTGATGCGGTCGGTCGGCTTCTCTGCACTCTGTCAGCTTCGCCTCCACGCCTTGAAGCTCACCCGTGAAGGAGGTCATCTGGTCCATGAGTCTCTGCTTCTCGTTGGCCGCGTTCTTGGGGTCGGCCCTCTTGCGGCTCTGGCCCCCCTCACCCGCGACCTTGTTTCCAGCCGTGGTCGGCGAGTCCTGAGGGTTGACTGCGTCGCCGTCCCCGTCTACATGGACGTAGGCCGGCTGTCCCTCTTCCTCAGACGTAGGACCTTCCTTGGCGAGCCGATCCTCGTCCAGCTGCGCCTGCTCGCGCATCTCCATGATGCGCGCATACTCGTCGGCCTGCTGCTGGTGGCGCTGGTTGATCTGCTGCCAGTCCTGGGCCTTGGGCACCTTGTGCTTGGCCGAGTAGCCAGTGCCGAAGACATGAGGCGCGGGGGCGGGCGGGAGGACGGGGAAGTCGGCGGACCGCTTGGCCGTGCTGTTCTTGGACGGAGACGACCCTGTGCCGGTCTTGGTGGTTTTGGTAGCAGTCGGCGTCCCGTTGGTGGTCGTCGACATGGTTGCTTCACTCGCTTCACCGGTGTCGACGGATGGTGAGGAGTTGACAGTCGATGAGCGATGAAGTGTGGCTGTGATTGTGCTTGGAGTCGATCGGGAGGGGTGTCAGGAGCAAGCGCCGGTTTAAGAAAGGAGGGTCAGCGCCAGGCAGCGTCAGCGCCGAGGGTACGAGGGTAGGGGGTACTAAGAGACCACCACCCCGAGACGTAAAATGGTGTGCGACAATCCCCTACGTCATACCTCATACCGCCCTCCACCACTGATCCACCACGCCGAGCCAACCCTAAGAGGGAGGCACCCAGCCATGGAATTGGACGCTGCCCGCCCTCTCTGCCCTCTCCGCAGGCGCCCCATGCTTGCATCTCCGCGCCTCCGCCCATGCACACTACGGCCCTGCTTGGCACTGTCACTATGCTTCGTTCCATGCTCTTTTTCTGGTTCCTTCCGAGGAGCGCGACCGGAGCGATTATGCACTGTCGAATGACCGCGCCGGGCCAGACGTCGCGACGACGCCAGCGTTCCTTGCCTCACGACAGTCCTGAACCCACATTTATCTTGCTATGACGTTGATGTCGGCACCTTCCCTCGTGCCTCTCCCATCTCTGCGCGCCCCGCACCGTTCCTCCAAAAGCTGCGATCGCGTCAGATCAGATGTCCATATGTCTCGGCGGATCCATGTAACCTGCTACGCGCATGACTGTTAGTGCTATTTAACCGTCTCCACGGATCTATCTCAGCTCTGCATGCTTGCCTCGACATCATCAGTTCAATGCAGAAATCAGTTTCGAACAGCTGCAACTTCTTTTGGAGAACTCTAATTACCACAAATGCATACAGTAAGAGGGACATCTATTCAAAACCAGCAGTGACACAGTAAAATCAAATCAGATAGCGACGATCACCAGGCTGCGCAACGGTGGAAGAACCTTGATGCTATTTTTGAAGGGGCGCCTTAACGGCGTGTTGAGGGAGGTAGATTGTTACGTATATGTTTGGAAAGGCGGAGGGGAGGGAGGGGGATTTAGCTTAGTCGAAGGTGACCTTCTGGCCGGCAGACTCGACAATGCCGCCGGTGCGGGCGCCACCGCGGGGAGGGCCGCCACGGCCACGGCCACCGCCGCGACCACCACCACCACGGCCGCCGAAGCCGCCGCGGCCACCGCGGCCACCACCACCACGGCCACCGCCGAAGCCACCGGCACCGCCGTTGTCGGGCTTGGGAGGAGCGAAGTCGATACGGATGCGGCGCGAGCCGAACTCAGATCCGTTGAGGGCCTCGAGGGCGGCGGTAGCCTGGGCAACGTCACCGAAGGTGACGTAGCCGAAGCCCTTGGCGGCGCCGGTTTCCCGGTCGGTGGGGAGACGGACAGACTGGACGTCACCGTACTCGCCGAAGGTCTCGTAGATGTGGTCCTCAGTCGTGTCGAAGGGGAGCGAGCCGATCCAGAGGGTGTCGGCAGGGGGCGAGCGCTTGTCGTTGAAGACCTTGGCGCGCTTGTCGGCGTCGGGCTTGCGGGCGTTGGCAAAGTTGACACGGACGGCACGGCCGTCGAGCTCCTTGCCCTCGAACTCGATGGCCTTGATGGCAGAGTCAACGTCGGCGAACTCGACGTAACCGAAGCCACGCGAGCGCTGGGTGTCGCGGTCGAGAACAATGCGGGCAGAGATGACCTCACCGCACGAAGCGAACTCGGAAGCGAGCCAGTCGTTGTCGATGTTCCACGAGAGACCACCAACGAAAACCGTGTTGGTAGCCTCCTGCTCACCCTCAGAGGTCTTGACCTTCTTGACGGGGGCGGGAGCGGCGGCAGCCTCGGGCTCCTCCTCAGCCTTGCGCTTGTTGGAAGCGGGCTTGCCCGCCTCCTCCTCGTCGGACGAGTCGGAAGAAGAGTCCGAGTCGGACGAAGACGAAGACGAGGTCTCCTTCTTCTCCTCCTTCTTCTCGGTCTTCTTCTCCTCCTCGTCGTCGGAGTCAGAGTCAGAGTCCGAAGAGTCAGAGTCAGACGAGTCGGACGAGGACTCCTCCTTCTTGGCGGCGGCCTTGGGGGCGGCGGCCTTAGCGGCGGGCTTCTCGTCCTCAGAGTCAGACGAGTCAGAGTCCGAAGAGTCAGAGTCAGACGAGTCGGACGACTCCTCCTTCTTGGCGGCAGCCTTGCCCTTGGCTGCGGGCTTCTCCTCCTCCTCAGAAGACGAGTCAGAGTCGGAGTCAGACTCGGACTCGGACGAGCTGCTTTCGGGGGTAGGCTCCTTCTTGGACTTCTTGGACTTCTTCTCGACCTTGGCGACCTATTGGGAATGTCAGCGGATGGATCGAACAAATTTCCTGTGCTCGTGCGATCTCTCACATCACCGGTGACGGCGATGACAGACGTTCGGCAACCACCATAAACGTACCTTGGCGGCAGCGGCAACGGCCTTCTCGTCCTTCTTGGACTTCTTGTCAACCTTAGCGGCGCTCTTGGAACCCATGGTTGTTTTTGTGGATGGAGGGGTATGGGGTGATGGACAAGAGGGATTGCACCACAGCCTTGTTTATGGGCCTGACCCGCTCGCTATCCAAAATTCTGTGACCAGAAGATTTAATCAATATCGCGGCATCAAATCGGCTGATAAATTCCACGTGGGATTGCACCCGCTCGGCAGACCAGCAGAAAAGAAACTCTGTGAAGGCTGGCTCAAGCTGGCTGGAGTTGGCGTACGCTGGCGGTCATATCCTGCATGCGTCTGGTGACTTGCCCAGAGCTCAGGTGGCTACCATTGCTGAATGAGGTTTGGCTCTTTGCTGAAATGGAAACGCTGAAGGGGCATGGACATTTACTTGTTAGAAGCATGAGTGCATTGTCAGCGACCAGAAGGGAGATGATAAGAAGCTGGAGCTTCTAGTTGCCGAATGGGACGCAAGAGTAGTGCACGTTGCGTTGTAGTGAGACAAGAACAAGAGGGTGGTTACCGCCGGCAGTGGAAACCCTACTAGACTAACGTCTCGCTGCAGGACATGGTGCGCCTCGTTTTGAATCTTTTGTCCTTGGCTGGCTACGTGCGCATTCATTGGCCTAGTTGTCTATTGCCGCAACCCATCGGCACTGCTCGGCGAAGACCGACACGTCCCTGCCTTGAGCGTCCATCTGCTCATGTTGGCTGGGCATGTGGACTTGCCTGTCCTTTGGATCCTCTCTGTGGACCGAAGATGTGGGTCACGTCAATCATAGAGCCCAACCGAGTTGCGCAGCACACTCGCGAGGTGTGTGAAGAGACGCTCTGTGCGAAGAAGGCTGTTCTGTGCATTCTATGTGTTCCCTCGACGTGATAGATCACCGCACAAGCAGAACGTCCATGCATCGGAAATATCGCTGGTTATCGCTGCAAGGTGTCGTCTTGCGGGGTTCAGGAGCAGGACAGTCACGTGTATGGCGCGTCGATCTCCATCGGCCGACAACGCCGCCGGTTTTCAGTACTTTACGTAAGCATTTTCATCGCCGTTTTGGTGGAGTTGTCGATGTACGCACAGGGTGTGACGTCGTCCTGGCTGCCAGTCCTGCCCAGTCCTGAGACACCTGATCCTGATCAAAGTAAAGCTTTCGTCGTGTCCCCCTTTCGCATCTGCATCCTCCTTCACCACATCTTTTACAACAACAACCTCCCTCCACTTCCCTTTCCTCCCCCCTCCTCCGTCACCATGTTCGCCGCTCGCCGTGCTACCCGCAGCGTCATCCCCACCCTCCGCGCCTTCCAGGTGAGCGACCACGCGCAACTGTCAAATTTGAACGGCCACTGACGGACAAGGCTTCGCGCGGTTACGCTTCCACTGCCGATGTCACCTCTGCCTACGCCGGCAAGAAGGACGCCAACGTGAGTTGCAGATGTGCATAGCGGCAGCTAACATGCAGGGCAACTACACCGTTACTCTAATCCCCGGTGACGGTGCGTTCAAGCCGTGAGCGGCCGCTCGATGCCTCTACGAGGCGGGGCGAGCGCGCTCTGTTTATTCTTGTTTTTACTGACAGACAGGTATCGGCCCCGAGATCTCTGAGGCTGTCAAGAAGATCTACACTGCTGCTGGCGTAAGTTTCAGCCGCTGATCGGCGGCCGAGCAATCGCTGATAACCAGGCCCCTATTGTTTGGGAGGAGGTTGACGTTACCCCCATTCTCAAGGACGGCAAGACCACCCTTCCTGCTGACGCCGTCGCTTCCGTCAAGAAGAACACCGTCGCCCTCAAGGGTCCCCTTGCTACCCCCAGTGAGTACCTCCGCGATGTCTAGCGCTATGCTAAGTCGTCAAACCTCGGATGCATTCAGAGCTTACCTTCTCAGTCGGCAAGGGCCACGTCTCGATGAACCTCACCCTTCGTCGTGCCTTCCACCTCTTCGCCAACGTCCGTCCGTGTGTCTCCATCAAGGGCTACAAGACCCTCTACGATGACGTTAACACCGTCCTCATCCGTGAGAACACCGAGGGAGAGTACTCTGGTATCGAGCACGTTATCGTCGACGGTGTCGTCCAGTCGATCAAGCTCATCACCTACGAGGCTTCCGAGCGTGTTGCCCGCTACGCCTTCCACTACGCCCAGGAGTCCGGCCGCAACAAGGTTCTTGCCGTCCACAAGGCCAACATCATGAAGATGTCCGACGGCATGTTCCTCACCGCGTGCCGCGCCGTCGCCAAGGAGTACCCCAACGTCCAGTACAACGAGGACCTCCTTGACCGTGTCTGTCTCCGCATCACCCAGGACCCCGCTCCCTTCTCGCAGGAGGTCATGGTCATGCCCAACCTCTACGGTGACATTCTCTCCGACCTTTCCGCCGGTCTCATCGGTGGTCTCGGTCTYACCCCCTCCGGMAACATYGGYAAGGACGCCTCCATCTTCGAGGCCGTCCAYGGYTCCGCCCCYGACATTGCCGGCAAGGGCCTCGCCAACCCCACCGCTCTCCTCCTCTCCTCGCTCATGATGCTCCGCCACATGGGCCTCAACGACTACGCCAACAAGATCGAGACTGCCGCTCTCTCGACCATTGCTGAGGGCAAGACCGTCACCAAGGACCTTGGCGGTAACGCTTCCACTCAGCAGTACACCGACGCCATCATTGCCAAGCTCTAAGAAGGGGCGATGACTGGTGTCTTGTATCTGTACTGTAAAACAACAACATTCGGGATAAAATAAACCGTTTGTGTATTGCTTAGACCTGTGATGCACAAAAATAATCAAGGCAACGGGCGCCGAGTAAGGCTCAGAATTGGCTTAATGATTAAGGCTAATGTTGCATTTGCACACAGGTGAGATGGTTGGGGACAGTATTCAGCAATGCCAGCGTCTAGCACGCCAAGCAGCAACGAGCGCTGCTCCACTGCGAGTTCGTCTAAACTCCCAGGAACCTGCGCCTGCGCACATGTGTGCTTCCCAGTGCTGTTTCGCACGATCTGCACGGAGAGTCAGTCCTATCTCCGATCCACAGCGAGGCTTGGAGGCCGAGGCGAGGGTGTCGGGATCTGATAGCCAGCAATCCGCATCACCATCGGATCGCATGTATGTAAGCATCAATATCTGTACAACCGGCAGCCCATGCACCTGTGTAGCAATGCAGTAACCCATGAGAGGTGTGCCGGGTCCCATTGAGATCTTCGACTCGCCGTTTAACGTTCAGCTCATACTGCCAGAGCCTCGCCGTCAGTGAATATCTCACACTGACCTCGCCTGGCACAGTGACTGTGCAATGTTTTGACAAGCCACATTCAAGATGCACCTACTGTAGGTGCCCTTCTATTTCCACACTCGTTCGATACACGGACATGCTCTAGTCATCCATAAATCATCACTACCTAGTCCTGCCACACACCGTAAATGGCTGAGGGGCCGTGGGTGTTGTAGTCAGCTTTCGAGATCGAGTGCTTGCCCTGGGTCTCGTTGAAGATGGGCTTGGCAACCATGCTGGCACCAAGAAAGGGCGCAAGGTCACTCGTCTGGCCCTTGAAGTTGGCCATGTAGTCGGGAATATTGAGGAGGCGGAGGCGGGTTGGCTGCGAGTCGGACGGAAGATCCGTGCTCGTCAGAAGGTACGGCGAGAGGTACGACACGATGGCGGGGGGCAGTACTGTCTGTCAGTTTCAGTGTCTGAGCCACTGCAACTTACACTTGAATCTGGCCATGTTGCCGATGATACCGATAGCGTCCCAGATCGTCAGACGCTCCCAGGTGTTGAGACTCTCGTGCTCGATCGCACGGCCGATTGCCTCCCACACCGTGTCGCCGCCCTTCTCGGTGCCAAAGAGGAGCGGCTCGGCAAGGCGATGGCGCACGCTGCCGACCGTGATCTCCTTCTCAGGCAGAGACGGGATCGCGACGACGATGACGTCAGCAGCCTCTGCGGCGGCAGCAGCGTCCGCCTCTGCCTTGGAAGCGGCTGCTGCAGCAGCAGCAAGCGCCTTCTTCGACTTGTGAGACGGGTTCGGGATCGCCTGCGGCACGGCATCAGCCGTGAGCTTCTTAGCGACATCGAACGCGTCTTCCTCCTCCTCCAGCTTCTTGTTCGACGTCACGACAGCGGCCTTGACAGCCGTCTTGGCGATCGGCACCTCGATGTCATCACCCACGCACTCGGCAAAGATAAACTCCCGGATCTCCTTCACGTATTGCTCCTTCTGGCCGGGGGTGAAGGACTCTATGCCAGCGACAGACTTCAGCTCCTTGTCCAGCTTCTCGTCTGCGAGCAGGAGCTTCTCGAGATGCTGCTCGCAGTCCACCTCGCCGACGTCCACCGTTGCCGTCGCCTCCCATCGCACGATCGAGTCGTAGACAATGTTCACCTCCGACGCCTCACGCCCGATGTGCAGCACGGCACCGGACACTGCGTTCATCGCGAACAGGGATGCGAGCGGTGACGGGAGCACAGCGAGCTGCGGGACGTTCAGGTTCTCGAACGCCATCTGGCAGTAATGCTCCTGAACGGAGAGCGGGAAGTCGACAGGCGCTGCTGGCGGGACAAGCAGTAGCGGAGATGTGTTGTTTGTTGGTCGCAGGTCCAGCAGCGAGTACATGTACAGTCTGGCTGTCAGTTTCAGCTCTGCTATAACAACTCACAGGACAAACTCTCTTCCCTCCCAGTCTTCTTCTCCCCGCATGCTTGTGAACGGCCATCGTACCTCGATCCGCTCCTTCCCTCCATCCTCCTTCAGCGCGCTCTCGAGCCGATCTCCAATCAGCCATTCTGACCGGTTGGACGCCGGGGGCTCGCTGCCATTCACCCCATTCATGGATACATCGCCGTTAGCGTCTGTTGGTGCCGATGCAACGTGGTTGCTCGATCCTCCGGCCCGCGGCACGCCATAGCATGCCTTGATGGTCTGTTTGTTAGTTATTGAAGAGTCACATGCAACTCACAAGTGTAGGCAGCGAGTACAGATCTGTGACACCCCTAGAGGCATGGATGATGTCACTGTCGACGTGCACAATGACTGGCAGGTGGGCCATCTCTTGTGTCGCGAAACTTCGGGTCGACGGTGTGGATGGATGCAGAGTCTGGTGTAAGGAACACAGCGACGCGTGAATCAACATTGAGCCGCGAGCACCCGCCTCACCGCGCAACTGGAACCAAATTCACCTCCACCTACGTCATGTTCATGGTGGTCCTGTTATCATCTCCGACTGCCAGTCCGACCATCTGTCCAAGTCCACTGCTCATGCATGTGTTCCGGAAAAAGCTCGATCATAAACGTTTTCATGCATCGCGTTACAAAATCTTCACAAATCAATGAATCTAAACCGGCACTTCCTTCTTTCTTCTAGAGGAGAAACGGATCGAAGAAGGGGATGAATAATGTTATAAAGAGTTAGTCAGTCCTCCAGGACTGGATCACGTGATCTTGCAACACACCGTGGGAAAATGCGATTCTCCCGGCCCGCACCTCCTTCCATTCGAGAATCGTGATACTTCCAGCATAATCCTATGGACGTTTGGTTCCGTCGCAGTGTCGTCACCGTACGAAACCGAGGTGGACATGGCAGCCAGCTATGTATAGGACCACCGAAGGAGACTTGCTTCTTGATCATCTCCAAAACAACTCCGTGAATCGTCACACAAAATGTCTGCCGGTAAACCCATTCACCCCGAGGTCATGTACGCTGAGCGTTCGTCCGACTCGGACCCCGAGAAGGTGAGTAGCTTGGGATCGCTCGTGGTCTGAGCGCCAATGTGGCTGTCTGTTGGTGAGGGCAGAGGGTAGTGATTGACAGCAGAACTTCATCTACCTCACGTTCCGCATCGACGACCTCAACCCGGGCTACAAGGTCGACCTGAACTCTGACTCCCTCACCTTCACTGGTACCTCTGGAGAGTGAGTCCATCCAGCTGCGGAGTACTTGGGCGTTAGCTGACAGCCAGCCCCGCCAAGGGTCTTCCTGAGAAGCAGTGGGCGTGCAAGCTCAACTTCTACCACGAGGTCGACCCCGAGGCGACGAAGCAGATGCCGTACACTGGGCGCGACCTGCTGCTGATCATCCGCAAGAAGGAGCTCAATAAGGAGTACTGGCCGCGCCTGACCAAGGAGCCCCTGAACCGTAACTGGATCAAGACCGACTTCGCCCGCTGGGCCGACGAGGACGAGCAGGACGAGGTCGCGGGCGAGATCGACGCCGACGACGGAGGCTTCGGCAGCGCCGGTGGCGGCGGCATGCCCCCTGGCATGGACATGGCCTCGCTCATGGGCGGCATGGGCGGCGGCGGTGGCGGCGGCATGCCCCCTGGCATGGACATGGCCTCTCTCATGGGCGGCATGGGTGGCGCGGGCGGTGCCGGAGCCGGCGGCGTCGACTTTGCCAAGCTCATGGAGCAGATGGGCGGCGCGGGCGGTGCCGGAGGTGCCGGCGGCATGCCCGACCTCTCGGCGCTGATGCAGCAGGCCGGCGCTGGCGCTGGTGCCGGCGACGATGCCGATGCTGACGCCAAGGACGGAGACGACGCTGATGCCAAGGTGAGTTCATAGCATGGATTTTCGGCAAGATCAAGCTGACATGCAGGCCGCCGACGCTTCCGCCGACGACTCTGCTTCCAAGTAAACAAACCATCTGTAGTTAATCCGTAGTCGATGAGCATGGTGTATGCAGGCAGCAAATTGCAGTTTGATATTGGGCTGGCCGAAACTTCGCTGGTGGCTTTGTCCCACCTCCGAGTCCGGCATAATGGCTATTTCAGGTCATGTCGTCATAGGTTGGGTGTGTTTCTGCCGGGTACACGCCCGAAATCTCGTGCTATCCGTAACCCTCTTCCTCGCTTGTCCTCGCTTGTTGTTTTGTGTTGCATCCTCTCTTTACTCCAACGCCAACACAATGACCCTCCTCGAGGTCAAGAATCTGACGCTGCGCCGAGACGATGGCAAGGGTACGGCAATCCTGAACGTGAGTGACTGGTTGACCGACCCGTGATCGGAGCGAGTACGCTGACGATCAGGATGTCTGTCTGGACCTGCACGATGGCGAGGTGCTGATCCTGTGCGGCGAGAGTGGATGCGGGTGAGTCTTCGCTTCTGACCATCGCATATCGACGGCCTGGTTCTCCGCGTTCGAGAAATCTAGATGTCACGAAGACAACTTCGGTGTCTGGTGCCTAGAGATACGGCGAGTCCCATCATCAGTCACAAAGGATCCACTGGATTCCTCACTATTAATCTCCCGAGCGGCCCTATTGGCCGCTTCCCCAGGCCCGTTGTTATCTCGCAGCACGCAGCGAGCCCAGCTGACAGATAGCAAGACGACGCTGCTGAAGTGCATCTCCGAGCTGAACGTATACCAGAAGGGTCGTATCGCGGTGCACGGCAGGACCGCCTCCGACTACGGGTTCCCCTACTACCGTACGCTGGTGCAGTACATTCCGCAGCGCACGAGTATTCTGGCCGGAACACCGCTCGACTTCCTGAAGACGTGCCAGGGCTACGCGTCGCGTAAGAAGCGCGTCAAGGAGATTGCCGACGACCGTCCAAGCCTGGATCCATTGGATATTGCGGAGGAATGGGGGATCCAGAAGTTCCTCTGGGACCGGGACTGGGGCACCCTATCTGGCGGCGAAGCGCAGCGTATTGCGCTGGCCATCGGCATCGGACTGGGAGGCGCGGACATCATTCTACTGGATGGTGCGTCTAATCTCCCCTAGACAAAAAGGGAGTAGGGGAAGAGAAGAGAAGCGAGGGGAAAGTTTCACTGACGCAGCCAGAACCGACATCCGCCCTCGACGCCGAGAGTATGCGCAAGGTCGAGAAGACGCTCGTCGGTCTCCTGCCGCCAAACGTCCGTGGAGGGGACGGCGAGGCGCACTATCCCCGTCATTCCCTGGGCCCCAAGGCCATCATCTGGATCACGCACACGGCCGAGCAGGCCAAGCGCTGCGGCACGCGCGAATACAACATGACGCCGCAAGTGCGCCACTTTGACACTCATGAGGAGGCCGACCGCGAGTGCGAGCACGTGCATGAGGGGCTGGAGGATAGGGTGGGGAGAGAGGAGAGGGAGAGGCGCGAGAAGAGGGACAAGGAGGAGAGGGAGCGCAAGGCCAATGGAGACGCCAAGGGCGACAAGAACAAGAAAAAGTAGAGTCGCACATTTATACAGATTCCACACATGCGATAGACCCCTGATGTAAGCGTAAATAGTGCTGCCAGTCGATTAGTCCTCGTGCCAAACACGTCCCGCTGTAGAGGCATTCCCATCTAAAAAGATACATCAGAAACAACACCGAAGAAGATTCTACGCCTCCTTCCTCTTCTTGCGCTCGCCGCCGTCCTCCTCGTCCGCTTTCCTCTTGGTGCCCGTCTCGACCTCGTCAGCTCCGGCGGCCTCCTTGCGCGCCTTGCGCGCGTCGCGCTTCGCCTTCTCCTGTTCCTTGCGGTACTTCTTGAGCTCGCGAGGGTTCATCTTGGACGTGTCGACCTCGGCTTCGGCCTCGGCCTCAGCGGCGGGCTCGGCAGCAGCGGGCTCCTCGTCGAACGTCGTGTGCTGCGCCTTTGAAGGCGTAGCCGCAGCCTTCGCGACGGAGGCACGGGGACGATACGGGCGCTTCGCGGGAGGCTCAGGAAGCTCGGGCGAGAGCGACGGCGTGCGGCGCGACACGGTGGGAATAGCGGGTGGGTTCGACGGGTCGTCAAGGAGCGAACCCGTGATCGAGAGCATGTTGTTCGTGACCTGGAGGCTATCTGTTAGCTTTGCCAGAATGGGTGAGCTTACCCAATGACGGTGAAGGGGACGCGCTCGCCCGAAGCGCCAAGCGTCTCGCCGGTGCTCTTGATCTTCCAGCGGCCGACCTCCTCGACGGCGCCGAGGGGCTCGTCCTCGTCCTCGCTGTCGCTCTCGGCCGCCTCGCCAGTGTGCTCGAACTCGTACTTGTCCTGCGGGATATGCTGGAGGGGGATCGAGACGTTGAACGTCTTTCCGAACAGCAGCGACAGGTGCGACGGAGAGCTCAGCGAGTGCGTGCCCTGCAGCATCTGGCCGACGCGGGGTGCCCACACGATGCTCCGGAACGAGACCTCGGTCACGCCGAACGGACACTCGTTGATGAGCTTGATGCTGTCGTCGCAGAACTGGTGGTCCCAGTGGGCGAGGAGGACACCGCCCATCTGTCCCACGTACCTGCAAGTCAGCTACCCATCTCAATACTGCAGCCGGGAAACTCACCGCATGAGCATCCCGTCAAGCGACTCGCGCACACCCTCCAACCAGTCGGCGGAGAACTTAGGCGGCACGCTGAGCCGCATCCGCTGCACGCGGTGCTCGAACGGCCCTTCGGCCCCGCCGGAGACGGGCGTGACCTCGGCCGCGTGCTTCTGCTTGCGCTTCTCCTTTTTCTCCTTCTTGTCCTTCTTGGACCGGCGGTCCTTGTGCTTCGACGAGCTCGCCTCGGCGTTCGACATGGTGCTGAAGTGTCGGGCGGAGCGAACGGAGGGGCGAAAGGTCACAAATGGGTGGATGTTATGATGGGAGCCAGGTGTGGCTTTCGAAAAAGTTAACCTGCGTACCAATTCAGGCACGGAAATCATATCACCACCCAGCCTGGCTGCCCTGCTCTAGCTCGGTGCACGCTGGCTCGTCTTCCTTCGATACACTCATGCAACGCGCTTGCACTTCCAAAGCTACTGCCTCTGGAGTGCACGTCTATGCAAGCCACACTCTCAACGTGCGATACAATGCATGCAGTGGTATAGAAGCCAGTTTAGATAGTTAAAAATGCCGGGGTGTGGGGGTGAGAGGTGTGACGGGTCGTCTTTCGTTGCTATGCTTAAGCCTTGGGGGCAGTCTCCTTCGGCGCAGCCTCTGGTGTCGGCTCTGCAGACTCGGCAGCCTCCGTGTGAGCATCAGGAGCCTCCTCAGGTGAAGGGAGCTTCTGGCCGGTGGTGATCTTGGACCAGTTGTGCTGCCACCTGTGAGGAACCGTGAGGATGCCTCCCTGCATGTCAGTTTACTCCAAGCAGATGCCAACTCACCCTCTCCAGCAGCCTGACAACAGACTTGGTGGGCTGGGCACCAACGCTGAGCCAGTAGTTTATCCTCTCGACGTCCCACTCGATGCGCTTCTCCTTCGGCAGGATCGGCTGCTTTCCGAACACCTGCGTCGCCGTCGGCAGCTTGTACTCCTTGGGCACGCGGGGAAGCGGGTCGTACTCGCCAACCTTCTCGATGGGCTTGGCGTCTCTCCTCTTCGTGGCATTGATCACGACGAGGTGGTATACGGGCGTGTGACGCTGGCCGTGACGGGCGAGACGAAGGCGGATAGGCATGATGAAAGGCTAAGAAGTCGGAGGTGAAAAGGGCGAAAGGAGGAGAAAGCAGCGGTCGGCTAGGTCTCGGTGCCGGCGTACCACGTAGTCGACGTTCGGAGAGCGTGTGCTGCGAGTGTAGAGGGTACCGAGCGCGATGTAGGGAGTGTTGCAGGTGAGCTCGCGACCAGTCTTGACTTTTCCGTCGCCTGATCTCCCGACCGCAAGAAGGCGTTATCAGCCACCGAAAATTATGACACGCCATAAAATTCCGAAACCGACCTCCACTTCTGCGTCACAGCCACGGACGTCGTCACAACGCGCGTCAATGACCGATACAGTCAACCGCAACAGATCTCTCGCCTCCTTTCTTCTCTTCTAACTCTCTCACTCCCACACGGCGCAGAACAGTCGACCAGCATGTCGGGAGGAAGGCGCGCGTTGACCGCCATGGTCCCGTCCCTCTCGGACAAGGTCAGTATCACCATCCCGGCCCTTCAGACAATCCGTCAACAATGGCTGACCCATACAGTTTAAGTCGGCCGATTCAGACCTCCGGTAGGGCAGCAGGCTCATGCGACAGTTGACAACTGACCAGTTCAGGATTATGGCCCTTGTCGACCTGAACAAAGAGATCCAGCACATCCTGAACGAGAAACCGGCTGCAAAAACCTCCTCTCGCTCCCAGGACCCCTCTTACACTGATGAGACTGCTGAGAAGATCCTGACGGAGATGGTCCTTGGCCTGCTTGGAGACTCAAACGCTGAGGTCAAGAACGCGGCTGCCGCCTGGTAAGCTGATCATATGGTACAACCTAGCTAACATGAAAGCCTCGCGAGTATGTCAAGGAAAGCTCGGCCAAACTACTTGCGCCAGATTGTCGCCACCGTCGCCGAGGGTATTGGAAGTCCTGGACAAAAGGTGGACGAGGAGAGCCGTGACATTTGCTGCCTTGGTGAGCTGCCAGCCTCGCGACTCTTACTAACGACCAGCTCTGAAGAACGTCGTTGCTGAGATGCCCGTCGACGCTCCCAACACGCCTGAGAGCCTGACCATGATTTTGACGCGGATTCGTCAGAATGTCAATACGGTGAGCGTTTTTTGCCAGCAGCTTGAGCTGACGACAAGCCTCAAGCGAACCGCCAGCTGGCGTCTGAGCTGCTCCAGATTCTCGCGGACATCTACGCCCGCTTCGGCCACACGATCGCCTCGAACGCCAAGCTTCAGGACCTGTCGCTGAGCTGCTTCCTGGAGGCCATGTCGTCAGCGCCGCTGTCTGTCCGCAAGCGTGCCGTTCCTGCCCTTGCGTCTTTCATCTCGATCTGCCCCCAGCACTTCCAGAGCTTGAAGTCCGAAATGTCGCAGGGCTTCAATGCTGGCGGTGACTCTGCAAAGGCTTGGGTCGCGGCGGTGGCAGGTATTGCCAAAACCTCCGCTGCGGGCGATGTGGGCGCACTGATTGCCAACGACAGTCTTGTCGACGTAATTCTGAAACAGGCGGACGACCTGGAGGACGCTGACGCTGTCGAGGGCGCTCTGACCGTGAGTCGCGACTGATCGGAACGTGCTAACGCACAGGCTCTCGAGACGCTTGTACTCCACTGCCCGTCCGACCTGTCGCCGTGCGTGCCCAAGATTGTTGAGCGTGCCCTGCAGCTTGTGAAGTATGACCCGGTAGGTTTCTGTTGCGTTGCTTACCTACTGACGTCAGAACTATGTGGACTTTGACGAGGACGATGTGGACATGGACGACGAGGACGACCTTGGCGACGATGACGAGTTCGACCACGAGTATTCCGACGACGATGACGACTCGTGGAAGATCCGACGATCTGCCGCCAAGCTGTTGACTGCTATCATCAGCACTCGTCTGGACCTGCTCCAGGACTTCTACAAGACCGCTGCTCCCATTCTTGTTGCGCGATTCGCCGAGCGTGAGGAGTCGGTGCGTCTCGAGGTTATCGCCGCTTTCAACGCCCTGCTGCAGCAGACTGCAAACGCGCGGTCAGCAGACATTGTTGCCTCGGGGCGTAACAAGCGCAAGCGTAGCGAGGGTATGGACGAGGATTCGAGCCCGGATAGCATTACTGCTGCTCTCCTGACGATGAGGTCCCAGATCGTGGAGGCGATCCTGAAGCAGACTGCTGCCAAAACGGTTGCGACTCGCCAGGAGAGCTTCGTTTTGCTGCGACGGATTGTTGAGGCTCTCGATGGCGGCTTAGAGTCTGAGGCGGACATGCTCTGCCAAGCGGCGAAGGGTGCCCTGCGCTCGTCTGACAGCACGACGCCGTCGCTCACCATTGCTGTTCTCACATTCCTCGCCGCGTTCTTCAACCACCACATCGCCCGCAGCTACGCTGAACACCTGTCCGACCTGACTATTGCCATTACGCGGTGCATGAAGGACAAGCTGCAGCGTGTCAACTTTGAGGCGTTCGCTACTGCGTCTGCTCTGGCCCAGTCTCTCCGACCAGTCCACCCCGGCATCCGTGCCGGCTCGGGATCGGCTTCGCCTCTGCGCCAGGGCTACGACGGACCTATCCGTCAGCTGTTCCAAGCTACGGCCGAGGTTCTCGGCGCGACGTCGGTAGACGGTGACGTGCGTGAGAGGGCCCTCATCACCATGGGTGACCTTCTTGTTCATGAGGGCGACGCTCTGTCGCAAGAGCTCTCGTCTGCTCTGGAGCTCATCAAATTCCGTCTCTCCAACGAGAGCACCGCTTCCACCTCCACTGTCGTCATTGGACGCCTTGCCGAGTCCCCTCTCGTCAGTGGCCCTGCCTTCGACGCCTGGTTACTTGATGTCCTCCAGGAGATTGTTGTGTCGATCCGCCGCAACAAGCGCTCTGCCTCCAAGGCGGCTGAGTTTACCACTCTTGAGCGCATCCTGAAGCGTGTTGGTAACGCTCTCCCCGCCGCGGTTGCCAATGGCATCATCCTCGAGCTCCAGCCCTTCATCGACACTCCGGCCGCGCTTCGTGTTGTCGCGCTTGTTCTCCAGAACCAGCCAGCGAGCCGCGCATCCGTGGAGCAGAACATCCTTCCCGAGGTCCTCAACGTCATCCGCAACGCGGCCACTGCCACACTCATCGACGAGCTGCCTTCCTTCTTCGCTACGTACGTTGCTGGCGACCCCGAGTCTGCGCTCCGCCTCGTCCCGACGCTCGTCATGAACGTCACGAAGGGCAGCAGCGCCGACTCGACCCTGAGCCGGTCGGTTGCATTCCAGACGACGGCCAAGTGCATCGGTGCCGTGATTGCGACCAGCCAGCGTAACACGTCTGGTATCCTCGCCACGTTCCAGAAGACGCTCGAGTCCAAGTCGGCCACAACCCCCGACCTGTACCTGGCCCTCCTCTCCATCGGTGAGATCGGCCGCGAGGAGGACCTCTGCGGCAACGGCACGCTGTTCGCCGACGTGCTCAAGTTCTTCAGCAACGACAGCGAGGAGGTCCGCACGGCCGCCGCCTTCGCCGCTGGAAACATGGCTGCCGGCTCGCCCGAGACGCTGCTGCCGCAGCTCATCCAGCAGATCCAGAACGCCAAGGACGAGGCTGGCCGCTCGCTTCTCCTCTACGCCCTGAAGGAGGTCATTCTCAACTCGTCGCCCGCCGAGCTTGAGAAGCTGACCGACATCCTCTGGGGTCCCCTCTTCGGCGACGTGGCTGCCAGCAACGCCGCCGCCGCCGTGAGCGACGATGGTATTAGAAACATCAAGGCGGCGTGCATTGGCAAGCTGACGGCGGTCACGCCTGCGCGGTTCATCCCGCAGTTGCAGTTGATGCTGCACTCTACGCCTCAGCAGCGCGCCCTCGTCGCCGCGTCGATCCGGTACACGCTCATCGACTCGAGCAGTGCGTCGAACGAGATCATTGCTCCGATCGTAAACGACTGCCTGACGCTGATGGCGGACGAGGACCTTATCGTCCGCCGCCTGGCAGTTGCAGCGCTCAATGCCGCGGCGCAGAACAAGCCGTATCTCGTGATTGACAAGCTGGGCCAGCTGCAGCCTTACCTCTACCGCGAGACAGAGATCAAGCCTGAGCTGCAGCGCGAGGTGCAGATGGGTCCCTTCAAGGTGATTGAGGACGACGGCCTCGAGAACCGCAAAACTGCCTACGAGGCCATGTACACAATGCTCGCGAGCTGCTTCAACAAAATTGACGTGCCCGCGTTCACCGAGCGCGTCATGGCCGCCCTGCGTGACGTCAACGAAATTAAGAGCCTCGGACTCATGCTCCTCCTCCGCCTCGCGAACCTGACCCCGGCCGCCGTCATCCCCAAGCTCGACGAGGCCGCCGAGTCCCTCAAAACCATCATGAAGGACCTCGAAGTCAAGGACGACACGATCAAGCAGGACCTCGAGCGTAAAGGTGAGCTGAAGACACCTCGCGGCAAAGCTGACAGATATAGAGGAGATGCAGCGCTCAACCCTCCGTACCGCCATCCCGCTGTTCAACATGAGCACGCCGGCGCAGGCCCCCGTGTTCCACCAGTTCGTCGGCGGACTACTCAAGATGGACCAGTGGAAGGAGTTCCGCGACTACCAGACGTAACCCGCTTCAGTGACAGATTCAGAACGAGAACAAGAGCTAGACTGTGTGTAGACCATGTAGTGTGCAAATGGACCAATTTCAGTTTTCAAGTTTCTCTCCAGTGTGCATGGAAAAGCTCTAATATGATACTAGTGTATGAATAAGGCAGCGGGTCTATCGCCTGCGTTTCGACTGGGCCACTTGCTATCTGTAAGTCCGGCGAGTGCCCAGGTCGGTGTCTACAACATAAAGGTCAATTACAACATGGCGAAGCGCTCCTCCTGCTCCTCCTCGTCCGGCAGGCCCATGGCGCGCTGCGCCTCGCGCTCTTCGTCCCAGTCGATCGACTCGGGGCGCGCAATAACGCGCTCGTAGTACTTCCGAGCGGTGGGAGAGATGCCGCCGGGGAGCCACTGGCTCTGGGACTCTCCATCCTGCCCCTCAGTCTGCCTGGTGGCGTTCTGACCCCGGCAGTCATTAACGAGCGCCCGGATGGCCCTCTCGCGCTGCCGGATCGCACGCGCGCGGCGCGCCTCAAAGTCCGGTATCAGCGTGAGGAACCACAGGTACAGCGGGAGCAGGATGTGTGTCTTGAACCAACCCGGTTGGGTCGCGGGCGCCCGGCGCAGGTCCGGCACCGGTGTTGGACCGGGCATGCCGTTTGCTCCCTGTGGAATCTCGAGCACGGAGGGCGGCAGGCGGAGTTGCCTGTTATCCACGTCGAGGTGATAGAGCGGGACGCGGATCCAGTCGCCTTCACGCGGCGGGGCGGGGGCTTGCCTCCTTCCTCCGGCACCAACCCGACGCCTCTCCCCACGCTCTCGTTCGCGGTTACCGCGAGGCTCGCGCTCGCGCTCAGGCTGGATCTCCCCGTCCGCACCGTACTCGCGCACTACAACGTCCCCGTCACGATCACGGCGGCGGCGCTGACCCTCGCGCTGCTCCAGCGCACGCTCGGCACGTTGCCGAATGCGCTCGGCGCGCCGCTCGACGACCCAGTGGCTGTATGTGTCGAACGCCCACCAGGCGCCGCCGGCGGCCAGCATGAGCCAGAGGTTTGTATCTGTCCAGGGGAGGTTGCGGCCA
The DNA here is from genome assembly GCA_039545355.1 of Trichosporon coremiiforme. Lineage (NCBI taxonomy): Eukaryota > Fungi > Basidiomycota > Tremellomycetes > Trichosporonales > Trichosporonaceae > Trichosporon > Trichosporon coremiiforme. Next base: position 323,608 of record BCJJ01000010.1, read on the forward strand.
AGCATGAAGATGATGAGGAGAATGCGGAACGCGGACCAGAATGCGTGCACGAGCAGAGTCGACGAGATGCTCTGCAGAAGTGTGCCAACGCCGGGCGCGGGGCGGTAAATGACGCGCACGCGCATCGGGGACTGGTTGACCCGGCGCGAGGAAGAAGGCCGAGTGGTCGGAGTAGGGGCGGGGTTTTGGGCGGCTTGAAGACCCGCGGTCAGGTGCGGAAGAAGCACGGTCAGGCGCAAATAGAGCAGCAGATGCGTCAGCTGCGACGGCACCATGCTGGAGAGCGAGGGCAGGTTCAGAGTGACGGTCTTCTCGTCGAACTCGACAGGAGTGCTGTCGCCCTGCGCGGTGAGGGGGAGGCCAGTCGCCGTCTTCCATAGCGACTCGATCTCGGAACGCACGCCCTTTTCGCCGAGGCCGGTCCAGACTGCACGGAGATCGCCGTCGTCGCCCTCCAGCACCGCTTCCCAGCCCGAGCCGGGGGCCATGGAGCGGAGGACGCTCGCGACCGCTTCTCGTGCGTCGCGACGCTCAACAGTCGGTGCGGGGTGCATGTCGTTCCAGGCAATGTTCTGCTGTCCGAGCAGGGCGCAGAGGTGCTCACGTGCGGCGAACAGAAGGTAGTGCACCGTGTCGGTCAGCGCGGCGACGGTCGCAGACGGCTGGGAAACCGGTGGCGAGGCAGTGTTCGGTGCGTCCGAGACAGCGGGCAAAGAAGGTGGGGTAGGAGGGGCAGCGTTCTTCTGCGGACGGGCGACAAGATGCAGCGTGTGTGTCTCGCCCTTAGGGAGTGCGCGGCCGAGCACTTCGAAGTCGTCGAGCATGCGACCCCGGCAGATGAGGCGCATGCCATCGCGCTCCCAGGCGCCGAAGCCTGCCGATCCGTCTGCAAGTGCGTCCTTCGCCGCGCCCACCGACATGGTGGTCGGAACCTCCCACGCGATGGGGGTGCTAGCGCCGAACTCGGCATAGGGCGTTTTGATATGCAGGGTGATCATGCTCGGGCTGAGCTTGCGGCGGAGGCGGAGGCGGTCCTCGCCGTCGGCGGCCGTCAGCGGCTGCGGGTGTCGGAAAGGAGTGAGCGGTGGCGACGAAGCTCCAACGGCGCTGGGGTCGGGCGCAGAAGCCTCGGGCTGCATGCTGGACAGGTCGCGGGTGGGCGAAGTATCCGTAATGGGTCGTGACAGAGGAAGGTGGGAATGAGTGATGTTGCGAACAAGATGACCGGAACCACCGTCCGAAGACGACCTCGATAGCCAGACAATGCGGGGCGGTCATGGCCCCGATCCACGTCGGCTGCCAACATGACGTTTACGTAAGTGCCTTGGTAGCGCAATGACGCAGGCGAAGCTCACCATCAGCGCAAGACTTTCGAGCGACTGCATCGTCTGTCCCTCTGCTAGCGACAAGGCTAGTCCTCAAGCACAGAAGTTTTGCATACGGTGTTGATGAAACTAGGAAACAGGGGTGCGCTGACGCCTTGCACCGCCGGACGTGATGCGTGCAAGCCAGCAGAGTCGAGAATGCGCTGCCCGACCCAGCCGAGTTTTGAATAGCATTATTGCCAGTTCCATTAGCTCCCATTAGCCCTCTGTATTAAGGCTCTTTTCTAATATGATCCCTCGACATAGATTATTACGTAACATTGAACCTCCACGCCAGGAACGCCCCGTCCGAAATGTAAACAATCGCAACGGGACCGTCTACTGCAGTCTATTGCAATCGAGTTCGAGGTGTCACCTGTACCATATATCACCAGCACCATGGCAGACTCACCACCCCTCAGCCCATTGAAGGGGCACTCTGTTTCGAGCTTGAACACGCAGCTCCTCGCGCATGGCTTCGCGAAGCGGCCGCTACGCCTCGACTCCTTGTCTGATGCGGAACAGGTCAACGTCACGGGCGTCATTGTCGAGCTCCTGGGCGCGAATGTTGTGAGTCCACCCCACCGCCTCCATCATTTCCTCCAGTGTCCCTTCCCGACCTTCAACCCTTTTATGGCTCCACTGCAAGCTGTTCCATCTGACGCGCGCGATAGCTGACCTCAGAACAACCTGAACCGGCTCGAAGACCTGTCCGCGCGATACCGCTCGCTGCAGTTTGAATGGGAGCGTCTGTCCGAGAAGGTCGACCGGCAGTCCAAGTCGATCTCCCGGCTCGAGCACGACGTAGAGCTTCAAAAGTCGCGCGCGGCCGAGGCGGAACGCAAGGCGCGGGCCGAAGAGAAGGAATCCGCCAAGCTACGACACGAGATCGAGCGCGGCAAGCGCAACCTCGAAACCCTCCGTACGGCCGCCGCGCAAGAGACGAAACGTGCCCAGATCAAACTCGACAAATTGACTGCTGCACCGCGACACCAACTGCCTCATTTCCAGCTCCTGAACCCCATCGCGCCGGGGACGATGGCGCCGGCTGCACCGGGACCATTGCCATTGTTGGAGAGTGGTATTCGGGATCTGGACGCGCTGCGCCAGAGTGCACAGGAGGAGGCAGAGGCGTTCCGGCACGTTGTTGTCGGGATTGCGAATGGGCTGAATGAGGCGCTGGCATGGTCTGAGGGCAGGGACGCGGAACGCATCCTCCTCGCCGAGTTCTTCGAGACGTCGACGCGGCACGGGCAAGCGGCGTCCTGGACAGCGCACCCAAGTATCGCGGATATCAAACTTAAGCGGCTGCTCGAGGACGTGCGCGAGCGGTTGATGGCGGGTCCCGCGCCGTCCGCTGTCGCTGCTGAGGAAGAGGACCCCGAAGCGGCGGCGAGAGAGAGGGAGAGGCAAAGACAGGAGGCCGACCTGCGCGACCGGGTGAAGGATCTCGAGGTCGAAGTCGGCATCGCGCGGGCGAAGGAGCAAGAAGCCCAGAAGGTGATGGAGGAGATGGCGCGAGCGAATGCCTCTGCCTCTGTGCCATCAACAACGGACTTCGCGGACCAGAAGCTGCGCGACGAGCTCGTACGGCAGAAGCGGCTTCTCGACTCCGAGCGCGAGGAGCTGACCCGCGCCCAGGTTGCGATCTCTGAAAACCGGCTAGAACTCGAAGACGCGAGGCGGCGGTTCGAGGAGCAGCGGGCGGACGAGATTGAGCGCGCGATGAGGGAGAGGGAAGCGGAGCGGGAGGAAGAGGCGAAGCGGAAAGCAGAAGAGAGTGATGAGGATGAAGAGGCGGTGGGACACGAACATAGGCCCAGCAGGCCCAGTCCCTTATCGCCCCATCGCAAACGACATGTCAAGAAGAGACCGAGGCCGAGTCTCCAGCGCCTCGTCGTTGAGAAACAGCACCATGCCCGCGCCGCGTCGTCTTCTCTCACCCCCGCCCTGCCGCAACCGCCACCCCCGCCATCGACCTCGTCGACCTCTTCTTCCATTTACTCCGCTTCCACGTCCTCTATCACTTCGCCCGCTTCTACTGCTTCAGCTCCGACATCCGCGGTGTCGGCGACATCAGCGCCAAGTGGGAAGAGGACGCCGCCCGCGGAGAACAAAGTGTTATCAGAAGGCGGCGAGAAGGCCAACGCAACCAACGCCTCTGACGTAGGCGAAACGCCGATGCTCGGCGGCGCGCGTCTCCTGAAAGCGGGTGTGACCTTGCGGAAATCCTCCGCAGACCGACCACACAAGAAGCAGCCTGCCAAGCCTCCCGTCTCCTCTGGCCTCAAGGCTGTGCGCCGGACCCCCGACTCGGCCCGGAAACCTACCCTCGAGGCGGCCGGGATCCGCAAGTCCTCCACCTCCCGGACGTCCACGGGTTCTACGAGCTCCGTGGCGAGCGGAAGGAGTTCCGTGGGAAGTGCGAGCGGTGACCGAAAGTCCGGAGTCACACCCGGCATGACGCCGAGCCAGCGAAAACTGCTCTCCGGCACCGCTGCTAGTAACGCGAAAGCTCGGAAAGTGCAGGTGGATCGAACGCGGCCGGGGAATGTCTGGAAGTAGCGTGAGCGGGTTGAGTCTGCACGAGTCAGGTTAGTTTGTATCACCGCATGCCACTGTTACTTCATACGTTGCATCGCTGCAAGGATATAACATTGGTTGCGGTATTAGGGCTGGGGTTGTTGATATTACGCTGAGCTGGTCAGTGGGAGTGAGGAGTGCGGCTATACTTCACGAGTGCAGCTCCTGTGCACCTGTAGCGTGCCTCTGGCGCACCTTCGATGCCCCGGTTACACCTCCTTCTTCCCGTCGAGCTTGATCTCTGGCGGCTCGCTCGTCTCCGCCTGCGGCAGCACGAGGGGCGAATTATCGAGCGCCGTGCCCTTCCTCTGCTTGACGTCCTGGTCGACGCGCTCCGCGTGCTTGGCGTGTTTCGGCTTGGCATCGTAGTCGATTGGCGTGCCGATCTCGGCGTCGTGCGAGCCGACGCTGGTGGCATGGCGCGGGTCGTGCTGCGCGCTGTCGGCCGTCATGTCCGTGTGTGGCGTGGACGGGGTTGAGGCGATGGTATTCGTCAGAGCCTCCATCTCGCGCTGTAGCGCGTTCAGCTCCTTCTCGAACTTGCGGCCGAAGACCTCGACGTAGAAGTTGCCGCCGTTCCAAACCGCGACAACGAAGAGGAGGATGATCACCAGGTCGGACGCCGTGTGCGAGTGCATCATGATCGTGGCCGCGGGGATCATGAAGATGATGCTGTACACTGGACGTTAGCTCGACATGCAGCGGTATGAAGCTAAGTAGGCAAGGACCACACTCACCAAACTGCCCAAAGATGAACCACAGCTCGCGGTGGGCGGGTTTGACGGCGCGGAGGGCGCGTCCGATCGGGCCATGCTTGTCGTTCAGCAGATAGTTGAAGCTCGACTGGCGCGCCCCGCTCTCGATTTTGTCCTTGCGATCGACGAAAATGAACTTCCAGTACAGGCCTTGCCAGATGCAGTACGGCACCGCGGCGCACAGCACCTTCTGCCACCACGTGTAGTTGTCGAGCCCGTTCAGCGCAGGATACCGGATGTTCGCGCCACGGTACGTGAACAGAATGTCTGTGAATACGATCGGCGGGTAGATGTGGATGAACAGCGAGGTCACCTTGTCGAGCGAGTGGAAGACGAGCGAGTTGCGCCACGTGATAACGGCGGACGCGAGGGGGCCTGAATGTCAGCTGGTAAACGCCCGACGAACAGCTCACCCATAGTCAGGAGATAACAGCAGATGAACAGGTAGGTCGAGCCGGGCCAGATCCAGAGGAACATGAGGTCCAGAACATTGACAAAGTAACACATGCTGTGGGTCAGTGATCGCCTCCTTTTCCCGATGGACATACTCTGCAAAGTCAGCTTTGCCCACGAACTCATAGCTGTGCTCACCGAACAGGAAGTAGTGCCACTCCTTCTTCTTGTACGTGTACGCGCGAATGGCGAGGTGGAAAGCGACTTGGACAGTGTACGCGAAGGGGATCCACTCAGGTGCGCGACCAAGGAGGAAGCCCGTGAACGCGACAGTGAGGACGCCAAACTCGAATGCTGCACCGGTTAGCTACCGTCCGCTGTCTCATGCAGCTACTCACAAACCTTTTCCCTTGTCCTAATGACCTTGGCGCTCTTCCACTTTGCAGACGCTGCATTGATCTTCGAGTTCAGAATACTCTTGACGCGGTTCACCTCGCGCTCGACGTCCTGCCGGTAAACAGTCGTGAGCATCTTGCGCTTCGCGGCCTTCTCCCGCGTCGAGAGGTGTGTGTCGTCGTCGTCGTCGTCGAGCAGCAGCATCGAGCCCTTGGGCGTGCGTAGCCCGCGCGGGATCATCGACCCCGCCTTCTGCCGCAGCTTCTTTGACGACTCCTTCAGCTTGCGTTCCCAGAGGTCGAGGCGGGAGTCTGGGATTAGCTTGAACAGGCCGGCAGCTGGAAGGGGAGCGTAACGTAAAATCATCACGAGATAGCACCAGTGTGGGTGGGGGGAGAGTAACAAACGTGCGGGTTGAGACACAACGTTACTCCGACCCATTGCGCCCTCGCACGTTGATGGCGACGTGTGCAGGATCGGCGTCTTCTGGCTCATCACTCCAAGCACTCACCGAAGAAGGTCTCGACAACATCTGATGTCAGTTGGGACCGATCAGAGAAACTCACCAAGCAGAAGCAAAGGGCCCTCGGCCCAGTCCTCGCCGACGCGCTCTGCGCCCTTGCTCAGAATGCCTGAGAGCGAGCTGCTTGTGCGCGAGACCGAAGGACGCTCTGGGATATCAACGCCGTTGAAGTTTGGCGTCGTGGGACGGATGTCGGGAGAGTCTTCCGCCATCCTGCCCGCTTGATCGATTGTCGGAGTCCGATGCAATGAGGAGTGAAGGAAAGTGAGGAATCAAAGTCGGGAGACAGGAAAGTGATGACTTGATGGCTTCTGCTTCTGTCAGTAGAATGAGGAGGAATTGAGGAAGGGAACGAGTGTCACGAATGTCGGTCGGATGTTGTTTGCCTTCTTCTGTGGAAGATTGGGTGGCCAATTTCCGGACAGTCCTACTCCATCCATCACACCTTCCCTCCGCTGTACCCGTGCCTCCGGCGTACCGTCGTGCCGCAAGTGGTGACGTACGTGACGATCGCAATGGTGGCGTTTTGTTTCCGCCACCGCTGCGCCTAGCCTTGCGCCAGACTGTGGCCCCGCCTGGACCTCGCACCAGCTCAGGCTGCGTGGCCTCAGCCTCGATGCATTTATCGGGCCTTCCTCCGCATGATACAGGTGGCTGCTGACTCGCGGTCAAGCATGCTCTTCAGTCGTCGCCGACATGGTCACGCCCTCCAAGAGAAGAGCCCACGTGTATAAAACAACTTGACATCGTGTCTATCTGTTACAAAAGGGTGCATGCTCGAGCTCAGTCGAGCACCTTGGTCACGACGCCGAGGACCTTGGTCTTCGCTTCGCGGAGGAGGATGAGCTGGCCCTCCTTGACAAACTCGGCCTGTCCGATGAACTCGAACACGACCTTTGCGCGGTCACCTGTCCTAATGAGGCCGGAAGGGTGGTCGAGACTGACGATTTGGGTCGACGCACGCACGGCACCACAGTGCAGCATCGCAGTGTAGCGAGGCTGAATCGTCGAACTGTGATGGAGCACCATAACCATGCCCTCGAAGCGCTTCACGGCCTTGGGGTGGATCCCGCTCTTGGCCATGAGCACCATCCCCTTGCGGACTTGGTTGCGGCGGATACGCTTGAGCGCGAGACTAGGTGTTAGTTAAGGAGCAGGCCTGTGCAACTTACGCAACACATTGACCAGCTTCAGCAGAGTCCACCTTGACGCGCTTCTTCTCGATACTTCTGATTGCGGTGGGGATGAAGTGGCCGAGCGAGTCGGGGCCGACGAGCACTTGGTCGTTCGGCTTGACGACGCCCGACTCGACGACGCCAGACACGACCGTGCCGATGAAGGGGACCGAAAAGGCGTCGCTAATGTGCAGCTCGAACGGCGCGTCGGTCACGTACTTCTCGTTGTTCTGCGACGAGGGAAGAATGTTCAGGAAGCTCCTAAGATTCGGCAGGTTGTCACCTGTCACGTTCGAGAGCATGAACACGGGGCAGATCTTGGATGACCGGTTCCTTGTCATGTCGAGCGCGCAGTCGATCGCCTGCTGCTCGTTCTCGACGAAGACTGGCGTCTTGCGGCACCCAGGGCTCTGCAACACCTTCTTCAGCATCGAGACTGTCTGCTCCATGATGTTGGGTGGTGTCATGTCGGTCTGACGTCAGCTAACGAGCCAGCACTCGTAAACAGCTCACCTTGGTCACACAGACAATGATCGGGACGTTTAGGGCGAGAGCAACGCCGAGGTGCTCCTTTGACATTCCGATCAGACCAGCGTTTCCTCCGACAATGAGCATCACGTAGTCGGGGGCGTGGCCAGACAACCCGAACACTGTCGTCTTGAAGTAGCGCTCGTGTCCAGCAAGATCGATGAAGGACACGACCTTGGCCGCCCGCTTGTAGATCTCGTCCCAGGCGAGCTTTTCGCGCTTCACCGAGTCCGCAATGGCTGGTGTTGAGGGGTATATCGGCGTGCCTTCAGTGGTGAACCCGAGGATCTCGCCTCCGATGGACGACGTTCGGCCAGTCTCGACCTCGTGGGGGTGCTTGAAGAGCGCGACGCGTGCCTTTCCGCGTCCGTCGTCGAGCCCGCCTCTTGTCAGGACGCCAAGAATCGTGCTCTTTCCCGCATCGACGTTGCCGACGACCGCGACGCGCACTTCCTGCACCTCCTCGACGCTCGCTGGGCGCAGGCGCACAAGCCAGGTGCCGAAAGGACCGTCCTTGGCGTCGTTGCGGTACAGCTCCGTCATCTCCGCCTTGATGGCCTCGCATGTTGTTCGTAATCGTTCGACGGCCTTGTCGAGCGGCTCCTTCGTGATTGGCTTGCCCTTGACGTCGCCTTCCTCGGTGATGGCGTGCGCGCCGAGCGCGACAATGTATTCGCCATGGTCCTGCAGCAGCTTCGACACTAGTCTTGACTTGAGCGCCTCGTCGTCAGCGGCAAAGAGCGCCTCCTGTAAAGTTATTAGCAGACACAATGTGAAACACGTACCTCAACGCTGACGTTCTCGGCTGAAACCGCGTCCGTATCGTGGTCCTCGATAACGTTGACGACAACGTCGTGCTGCTTGACCTTGTGGTGGTGCTTCGCCGCTTCGGCGGCGGCATGAGCCTCACGGGCTTCTCTGATTGCTCGTCGTTGTCGCTCCTGCGAGAACTGTTCGATCTCGGCCTGGAAAGTCCTAAGTGCGGTCATGATGGTCGATGCTTGTGATGGTGGTTGCGCGCGTAATGCTGCGCTGCGTGAAAGCAACAGTGCCGATGGAGAGAGCGCGAGGCGGAACAGGTTGGGCAGTAGAGTTGACCTGACCTCTTGAGCAAGAGACAGGTCGAGGCAGCGGACGGGGTGATGGACGCCAGGCGATCAGGGTGAGTCGTTGTCGAGTCGACAGTCCGGAGACAGCGCATGTAGCGTTTGTCTCTAACCTTGGGTGTGCGTGTAGCGCAGTACGCAGTGGTGGGTGCAGCCGGTTCTCAGCGGGTGGAGGCAGATGGGGTAGGCCGATACCGTACACCGTACCTGGGCTGACCGACCCAGATTTGCTTCCGGGTGGCAAAAACGCGAGCCAAAGCTCATATTCGATAGTCGGCGGTGGGTGGCAAAATGCTCTAGGCTGCGACCTGGCGAGCTCCGGTGCGATCATCGACTCGAAACGCCGCGGAGGATCTAGCACTGCATGCATAGACGACGGTGAACCGAGTCATGCTTTTCATGCATCTTCAGAGCACTCGGACTCGAGTAAGGTCCGTGATTCGCGCCGCTGATCATGACAGATAAGCGCTTCCTGCCACTTTCGACGGCCTTGCATGGCCATCTGTGCACTTTCCTTGACTTTAAACATATCTATGAGTGCGTCTCTTCGTGTAGAGTCAGTTGAAGCACACTGGGAGGGCTGCAGTGTGCGCAGAGAGCCGCGACAGCCCCTCGCGGCCCGTTTCTGGCCGGTCACCACCTCCGCCATGGCGAAATGGTAGACGCGTTGCATTTAAGCTGCAAATCCATTCTGGAGTGCAGGTTCGAGTCCTGTTGGCGGAGGATGAAACCTTTTTGAGGGGTCTACGCTGCCTGGGGGTGTCTGAGGAGCGTCTGGGAAGGCCCTGGGGATGGAGGAAGACATCGACAGGAGGTGGTTGACGTGGGTGAGTATGGTGTTAGCGCAAGGTCAGTCGCGTCTTAGTGTGCGATAGGCGGAGGTCGTACCCTATGTGCGCCCCCAGCTAGTCCAGACACGGTCTGTGTGTTGGCTGACTGGGTCGCTGGATCGCGTGATCTGGGTTAGGATGTCTCATGTTTTGAGCTGCGCGCCTAGGCAGATGGTCGCGGGGGTCGGCGAGCGGCCAATGGTCGCTATCGTCGGCTCCAGCGGCTGCGGGCTCCAGATGTCCGGTCCGCCGGCTGTAAGTCGCGGAGACCAGCGGTACGCGGACCGATTAGAGTCATGTTCCGTGGGGGCAGATCCGCAAATGACTGGCACAGTCCGAGGCTACCGTCGCTTCTCGTTCTCGGGCCTATGAGTTCCAGCACATGACCAGTCGTGCAGTCCATGCCAGCCACAGATCTCCCTCATGACCACCGACACCATCGTCGCACAAAGAGCGAGGGGCGCGTTTGCCACCGAGATCGCAGTAATCACAGCTATCCGTAGCTCTGATCGTGGCGACCGCCGGAGACTAGGAGGATCTCGAAGCTCCGAGCGTTCAGCCTGCCCTTCGAACTCAGTGTAGCACAGCCCAAGCTGACGAAGCAGTTTACGTAAGGTTCAGCCAAAACAGGGCCACATGGTGCAACCGGCCACAGCCGATAGAGCGACAACATTGGCGTGGCTTGGCTACAGGGTCGCTGAGACGTCATGCGGGTCATTGGGTCACTCACCGTAGAAGCGAGATGCTGTGCAATTATGCCTCCGGCCTCGATTTGCTTCCGTTTTTCCCTTGCGGCAGCCGGTACGTTCCCTGACTCACACTGCTCGTCAGCGCCCCGGCCTTGCTCCTTATGCCTTATCGTAGGCTTGCGGTTGGCGGTTACCCCCATAGCGAGCCTTCGTACCCTCGCCGAGGATGTGCTCGAATGCCATGCGAGAATGACATTGTCACGTCAACGTACGTGCTGGAGCGCAGCCGATTTGCCTTGGACGCCTGGACTTTCACCAGGGGAGCGGCTCATTATTGCAGGGTGTCGCATAGTCATCTGCGCCTATCTGCGGGGTAAGATCTACCTCCGCGCGAATGGGCAGCTCGGCCATTGTGCCAGTCGGGTCGCAGTCGCTGCACATGCTGCATATCGTACAAGCAGCCAAGCACGCACCGCGCGCCGCTTTGGCCGTCTCCACGGCTCAGCATTCCGGTTTGGCGCCGGCTCTTCACACACACACTCATGGCCCTGCGGCTCATGGGATCATGGACATGCTCACCTGACGCCGAGTTGTCCCTGCCCCTTAACCCGCGAAGACCCTACCAGTCTCATCTTGCCGACCAAACCGACACCGGGCACCGTACCACGGTGAGCTGACGCATGTGTCGTACGGGTGGCCCACAGCCAAGACATTGCCCCCGCGTGCACCACCCATGCCAAGTGCTCTTAAGCAACCAGTGCCTCCAACCACATCTCTCTTTCCCCTCTCACACACCGCTTGCGCTCTAGTACCGAATCTACTAGGACTCCTACTTCGAATGGCCAACCCTCCTGTCACTATCGACGAGCCCGAACCCGATATACGTGGCTGTACCCACTTAACTATCGATATCACCAATGGTTGCGCTGTAAATGCACACGATCTCCCCGCGGCCCTCCCCCAGCACCCCATCGACCCCGCTAACCTCGACGAGAAGACGGAGCATGTCACCGTCTACGAACATGCTGAACTTTCGCAGCCCAACCTCCAACGCCACGACTTCGCCACTCACGATGCGAACGTCAAGCGCGTCCCTGAAGGTGGCAACAACCCGAACGCGTCTGTTGACACCTTCGAACCCCATCATGGCGACGATGGCGAGACCGCCGTGAAGTGGGAGGACCCAACTTACTGGCAATCTTTCAAGAATATGATGCGTGGTGTCCCCATCCTCTGGATCACACCCGCACTCGTACCGGTCGCATGGGGCCTGCACTTTAGTCATCAGAACCCCGTCGCCGTCTTCGTCGTCTCGCTGCTCGCCATTGTCCCTCTCGCCGGTGGTCTTGGTTTCGCTACCGAGGAGCTCGCCATTCGTTGTGGCGACACCTGGGGCGGTCTCCTGAACGCGACCTTCGGAAACGCCGTCGAGCTTCTCGTCGCCATCCTTGCGCTCGTCAAGGGTGACATTGACATTGTCCAGGCCTCCATGGCCGGATCCATCCTCAGTAACATCCTGCTCGTTTTGGGTATGAGTTACTTTGCCGGTGGTCTCCGCTTCCATGAGCAGGTCTACGGCGTTGTCGGCGCGCAGACGATGATTTCGCTCCTCGGCCTGTCCGTCTTCGCGATCTTGCTCCCCGAGGCCTACCACCTGGCTTGGCCCACGACGTCAACTGCGCGCTCCAGTGCCCAATCGGCCGACGTCCCCGACGAGCAGATGGCCATCATTCTGTCCATGTCGCGCGGTCTCAGTTTCATCCTTCTTGCTTGTTACGTGGCGTACCTGCTATTCACGCTCTGGACGCACGCGTACCTGTTCAAGCAGCGCGATGAGATCGCCATTTCCGCCCTGCCGACGCCCTCGCACCAGCGAGTCTTCCCCCGTCCCCAGTGGGTGCCAAGCCTTCACACGGTCATCTCGCGTGACACGGACAACAAGAGCCAAGCCTCGTCAGACGACAGCCACATGCACACGCTCTCGGTTCCCACCGTTGAGCTGAACGGTATGGCCCAGTCCCCCGGTGCCCACCGCAATTCGGGTAGCTCGTCGTCCGGTGTGCAGTCGCCCTCCATCCTGGCGAACAACCAGCAGACTCCCCCCGAGCTTGACATCGGCCGCGCTCGCGCGTACTCCTCGGTCTCTGCCACGCGGCCCAGCCCCAGCCTGCGTTTCCGCGAGACGAACACGCACCCGCTTTCCACCGCGACCACCATCGACACCCTCGACATCGAGGCCCAGCACCACCGTGTCGAGGCGGGTCTGCCCGAGAACCCCCGTACCAAGGCCATCTTCGCCTTTGGAATGCTGATCACGTTCACTGGTCTCGCCGGTCTCACCGCCGAGTGTCTTGTCGACTCGATCGACGGTCTCACCGAGTCCACCAGCGTCTCGCGTGAGTTCGTCGGTCTCATCCTCCTGCCGGTCATCGGCAACGCTGTCGAACACATCACGGCCGTCACTGTCTCGCTCAAGGACCGCCTCAACCTGTCCATGAGTATCGCAGTCGGTTCCTCGATCCAGGTCTCGCTCGGTATTCTGCCCCTCCTTGTTCTCATCGGTTGGATGATCGGGCAGCCCATGTCGCTCCTGTTCGACACGTACGAGACGATCGTCCTTGTCATCGCGATCATTCTCGTTAACTTTGCCATTGCCGACGGTCGCTCTCAATACCTCGAGGGATTTGTCCTCATGATGGCCTACGTCTGTATCGCCCTCGTCACCTGGTTCTACGACCCTGTCCACTAAGCACTATCCGAAAAAAATCGTAGAGCCGTGTCTGTTGTACAACACGTATCTCGAAATATATCTAGTCTGAAACAAACAGTCTTTTGTGGTAAACAAGTATGCATTCACGGTCATTCAACTGAGCTGCTTTTGTGTGACTGACCTTGTTGATGTACGCATGCTAGAGGATGAAGTATCCTCGAGTGCCACTCGCCAGCCCAACGCCTAGTGGAGGCCCGCCTCCACCGCAAAGTTGACGTTGCGAGATGACGCCAGCGTCTAGTTTGTTGTTGCCATCAGCTCATCAACCATGTCGTCCGGCCCCATCTACCCCGTGAACGGGCTGGAAACGAGCAAGCTGAAGGATGCCGTCCTGATCGTTGTGAGTATTCTTTGCTCTCGTTGTCCTGACTTGCGACGTGGGAGGCGTGATTGCCATCATCGAGGGTCTTCCTCGTAAGACTGCCTGCCCCATTGTCACCCTACCTTCGGAACTTTCGGGCCAAGCTTTCCCTGTCTTGATTTCTATAGCTGATACCAGCCGTCCGTCTCGCTCGGCAACGTCCCGCAACTGGCTGGCGACCTGCTCGTCGCTTCTCTAGGTCTGAAGCGCGTCGCCTTCGTCGGTGCTGGCGAGACAGTAGCCCCCTTTGCGGGGTACGACAGCGAGGCTGGCATTCTGACTGGTGGTCTGGAACGTAAGCTGATCGACTCTCCTTGCCAAGCTGACAACAGTATACGGCAGCCAGGGACCAGTCTACGTCCTGCTGCAGCGCTCCCCGACCCTCAAGGTAAGCTGCAGAACTTGCAGGGGAGCTCACCTCAGACAAAGAAGGACGAGCATGTTGCCCTCATCGCCTCGGCCGGTGCTTTGTTCGGCTCAGTGCTTGTCCTCGCCTCCCTCGACGCCGCGAACCAGGACGACGCGCAGCTCTTGTCAGTTCGCTTATTCCTTCGCATAACTGACGACCAGGACACCGCACCAGGCCATCGTGCGTGATGCCTCTACTCCGATTCTTGAGCGCCTGGCGCAACTCCCCGCGCTCAACCTCCGGCTTGAGGGTACCCTACCCCAGGAGAAGGAGAAGGAGAAGGAGGGCGTCTATCCGCCGTTCCTCCCCGGTGCGGGACTCACGAGACGCACGCTCGCGGCTCTGAAGGAACAGGGCACGCACGCTGGCGCGCTGGCGGCGTGGGTTGTCGAGGGAGATAATCGGGGTGATGCGCATGCTCTTGCGGCTAGGACGCTGGATCTGACTGGTATTGGTGAATTCGACGAGGAGGTGGATCCGGGAACTGACGAAACAGATGCCCAGTTGAGGGAACCGAGCTCGTGGAAGGGACTGTTCGGGGGCGAGGGGTGGAGTGGTGGTGCTGGTATGGACGCTGAGATCTATGGATAGTCCGAGGGTCAACGAGCACCTCGCCCGTCGTTCGGAGAAGACGGGCGCCAGTCCATCTCGGCAGTGAGATTGAAAGATGAAACAGCAGGGCACGACGGCGGAAGATCTACTCCGAGACTCTAGCTTCTGTGCAGGTGATTTACGACTACGACTGATAACCCTGGCCACGTTTCGTGTGCCATTCTATGATGTGATGTTCCGTGTTCCATTGTGAGCACGCCAGATCTGACTGAGGCTGGACTAGCAGGACTGACTTTGAACTGTGCACGGGAGAGCGGAAACCAGCTAACCGTCGTCTCCGCTCCTATCGGCCACATGAGTGGTCGGACGACAACAATGTGTGCCACCTTGTCTTGGTGGTGGAGGACGTCGTAGTCGGAGTGAAACAGGGTCAGCGCATGTCGCGCTGGGCGGGTGTTAGTCGTGTGCCGACGTGGACGCATGGTTCACAGTGAGCTCAGCTCGGTAACACTCGCGAGGCGGAGGGGAAGAGATGGAAGAGATGCATGCAGGGAGAGAAGTGTCGGGGGTAACGCTGACCCAGAAGCCAGAAGCGAGCTGGAATCCGACTCGTCGCACACGGTGCTTGTGTTTTTGCGATCGATAGATCGAGCTGGAGTGAATTGCTCATGAGCGAGACAGCATGTGGTCACCCAGAAGCTCTCCTCATGCACCGTGGCACGCGCCGGTGCCAGGTGAGACTGAGTCTTAGAGTCTTAGAGCCTTAGAGCCTTAGACGCGTCTGCCTGCGCGTGCGGAGCGTGCAGAGCGCGCAGAGCGTGCAGAGCGAAGCACTAAGCACAATTGGTCCCGCGGCGCAGTCCGGTATCAGGGACAAAGACTCGGTGCCAGGTGGCAGCCAATGCATCCAAACGCCAAACGCGCTAGCACCAGGAACACTCTGGTGCTGGGCACTGGCAAACAACACACGACACACAACCCCTTGCTCTTGTCCTCGACCCTCACCCCCCTTCACCCTCCCTCACCCCTGGTGTTCCTTCCCCACCCACACCCACTCACTACCTTGCTACTTTCCTGCCAAGTCAACTGTAATATCCGTGCACACGCACACTCTCCTTCACTATCCCACAATCTCTTCTCGTCGTATCCCACAACCTCAACGCTGTCACTCAAGTTTCCTCTCCCCGCGACATACACGCATAGCACTCACCCTTCCGACCGCATGACCATCGTTCAACTGTGCTCTGCCCTTACGTTGACATTCAATTGCCATTTCAAATCCCCTTAGCGCTTTAGACTGCGATCACACTCAGTCCTCGGCTCCCTCTCAGCCAGCCAATTCACA
This sequence comes from Trichosporon coremiiforme, assembly GCA_039545355.1. Lineage (NCBI taxonomy): Eukaryota > Fungi > Basidiomycota > Tremellomycetes > Trichosporonales > Trichosporonaceae > Trichosporon > Trichosporon coremiiforme. The sequence goes on from BCJJ01000010.1 coordinate 339,387, forward strand.
CACACACTCGCTCTCCTTCGTTCGCCGACAGGACAGACGCAAACAAACAAAAATCGACTACATCGTCAACAACAACAACAACAACAACAACAACGACAACACACATACCACACACCACGGTCACACCACACCCACTCGACACAGTAACTTGTCATCGATATGGCCTCCCGCTACGCCCAAAGCGGGCCGGGCACCACGAACGCCGGCGCATTCTTCCAGAACCAGCGTGCACCCCAGGCCTACAAGCCGCTCGCGGGTATGGGCATGAACGGCATGTCGCAGCCGCAGATACAGCCCGTCGCCAGCGGACACTCATCGCCGGGGCCGGGACGAGCAGTCCGCCAAGGCTCGAACGGGGGCACGCCCCGTGGACCGACCCCGGGCTCGGAGGGACGGAGCGGCGGCAGCGGAAAGAGGGCGGATCGCAAGGATACCAAGGACACGGCGTGGGTGCACTGGAGGGCACTCAAGGACTTTCTCGCAGCGTGGGCGGATAAAGGTGAGCGCTTCTCGGCGCATGCGCAGCACGTGCTGCCGCTGCATCTCGGCGAGCTTGGACTGCGTGGACGCTCATGGACAATGGCTCGGACTCCGGCGTGCGTGGGTCGCAGCCAAGTGCGATGCGACTCTCGGGTCCCTAAGGCTTTTCATTGTCGCCATGTCGACGCCCCGGGCGCCCTCGGCGCCGTCACACGGCCGACATGGCCAAGGACATGAGCTGCAGGCCGATCACGATCTACTGCACACAAAAGAAAAACAATGCTGACTGACCAGAATCGCCCACTGCGCGCGCCTCGGCACGAGACAAGCTGACCCGGCTGACGCGGTTACAATTTCTCGAACTCAGTACGGATGTGTACGACGAACTGATGCGACGGCTAAGCGTCGAGCGCGGAGGTTCAGAAGGTGCAGGTGAGTTCTGAGTGCTTCGGTGATCGAAGTGGGGAGTATTTGTCTCAGGCGGGCCTCGGGGCCATGGGGACGGCTCGTGCAACGAGCACCTGCGTGGATCGTTCTGGGCCGCGGAAGCAGCTCTTTTTGCTGTAGTACACCTTTTCATGCCTAGAAATAGGCTCCCCAACCTGGCTGCTGCCAGAGTAACAACATGGAGGAGGAGATCGGTCGCTGGTTCGCGTCGTGCAGGCAAGCTGACATTGCGCCCTCAGCCCCGTTCCTTCCTGTGCGCGACGACTTCCACCCGAAGCGGAACCAGGCGCGGCAGAAGCTCGCGACCCTGCCGAAGAACCGGTTCAAGGACCTCGCATCCGACGTCTTCTACGAGCTCCGCCGGAGATACCCCGAGTTCGACGACGACACGTCCCTGTACGGCGGCGACGACGCGCAGAGCGCCACTGGAGGCCCGCCAAGGTCCGACTCCCACTCCGCCCTCAGCCACGACCGCAAGGGCTCGGGGCTCTCTTCCGGCGGTGGCGGCCAGATGGCCCAGGTGCTCCGGACGCCGGCCGAGGAGCCCAAGCGGTTCGCGACCCCGACAGCGGCTACGAGCGACATTGTTGTCCCCAACAAGAGCACGATCACGGAGGAGGCGATCGAGGTCCCGTACGCTCGCGACAGCGTGGACGGCGCCGCCGACGAGCCGCCCGCGACACGCTTCCGCACCGAGACGCCCGTGAGCATCCGGAAGAACTCACGCGACGAGGTGGTGTCTCCGCGGACGACTGAGGAGAACGGGCCGGGGTGGCACGAGCGCGACAGCTTCATCTCGAACACGACATCGCGGTCGAAGCCTATTGACGGCGACGCAGAAGAGCGTATCCGCAAGGAGTACGAGCTCCGTGTCGCGGGCTTGGAGCGACGGTGCAACACGCTCGAGGGCGAGAAGGAGGACTTGTCCCGGCAACTGGCGGACGAGCGCGAGCGACGCAAGGACTACGAGGACGAGGTCCGCGGCCTGAAGGAGCGCGCGACGACGCACGCGTCCTCGCTGCGTAGCATTCAGCACGAGCTCGACGTGGCACGAGACGCCCATGCCGCTCTGCGTGAGCAGACGGATGCTTCTACGCGGGCAGCGTCGGACGAGGCGGGCGAGTGGCGCTCTCGTGCCGAGACGCTCGAGGACGAGCTTCGCCGCCTGGAGGCGGAGCACGCGAACTGCGGCCAAGGCGAGGCCGACGAGGCCGTCGTCGCCGAGCTGCAGGGCGAAGTCAAGTCGCTCGTCGAGGAGCTGAATTCACTTAGCGTGCAGAATGAGGATCTCGTCCTCGCGTCTGAGAGGCAGCGCGAGGCGTACTCAGCTCTCGAGGCGGAACTCGCCGAGTCGCGGAAGCAGTTCCAGGCCGCGCGCACCGAGCTGCGCAACCTCAAGGCGACGTCTGTCATGTTCACCTCCCAGCCGATGTCGGAGGACCACCTGCCTGCCAGTCCCGACGGAAACATTGCCGACATGCACGTGTCCGCTTTCCAGAGTGCGGTCGACAACCTCCTCCAGGTCGCGCGGTCGAGCCAGCCCACCGGCGTCCTGCCTGCCATGAAGGCGATTGTCGAGGCCGTGACTGCGATCGGAGAGGACGTCAAGGCGTTCGAGGACGCGCCGAACCTGGACGTGGATGTGAGCAAGCTGGAGAGCCTGAAGCACGACAGCACGACGAGGTTGGGCGGGTTGATGACGGCAGCGAGGAACCATGCCATGGCCTCTGGGCTGTCGCCGGTCGGCCTCATCGACGCGGCGGCGGGAACGCTCTCCGCCAATGTGGTCGAGATCATCAAGCTGCTCAAAATCCGACGGACTGAGGCTGCCCGCGAGATCCTGAATAAGCGTGCGAGCATGAGTATCGCAGATATGGTGCGCCGAACGCCCTTTGACGAGAATGAGGGGCGCGACCTCGACGCGGGTATCGGCGGAGGCTCGCCTCGAGTCAGTCCCGGCCGCGTCAACGGCACCGCAAACGGGTACGCAAACGGCTCGAGTCCGGGACGGACCTACGCGCCTCTGTCGCCGAAGGCTTCGCCCCCGTCGCGTAACCAGCCCCTCGGCGGGCATGGCGGCAGCAACAGCCTCAGCGGGGGCAAGTACGAGACGCCGGCGTTCCAGACGCTCTCTGCGCAGCCCGAACTCCGGATCAACAGCTTCCAGTCCGCGACCACGCGCTCGGATAGCTTCGACCTGGAGCGGAAGCAGTCCTCAGCCTCTGGGGGCAGCTACGCCTCCAACAGTCCGCATCTGCGCTCACCTTCTGGTCCGGGACACAGGCGGCAACCTTCCTCCCCCGCTCATCAGCGGCAGAATTCGTCTCAGGGCGGGGACAGGGAATGGGACGATGTCAAGCCGTACCTCAATACCCAATCCTCTGCCCTCGTGTCTAGCATCCAATCCCTCCTTGCGGCGATCAGGACGGGGGACCAAGGGCAAACCCTCAACCAACACTTGAGCGAGGTCATCGCCATCTCCAGCAGCATAGTCGGAGTTACGCGGAACTGCATTCCCCTCTCTCTCAGGGTTCAGGGCGATGAGCTTCTGAGGGACCTCGTGGCCAACACAAACAAACTGAGCGAGGCGCAGGAGACATCAAGAGGCGAGCAGTTTGATAAACAGACCCGACAGGAGATTGCGAACTACAGCTTTGGAGTTGCCAAGAGCTTGAAGGCGTTAATGAAGTTGGGGACTGAGTGAGCCTCTTCTTCTGCCGACGAGCAGTAAGGCGCCGGGACTGAGCCGCTCGAGAGTATTGTCGGTGTCGCCTGACTCTGTGCTCCGCCACTTGCAGCTTCGCATCGCACGTCTCGCACCATCGCTGTGTTCCACTCGCACTCGCCACGGGTCGCAGTCTCGCTCCGTCCTGTATCGCCACGAACCGGCGCTCGCCACGGCTGGAGTCAACGAGTCAACGAGTTAGCGAAGGAGTAAGGCAAAACAACGGCCCAGACGTGTCAGCCCCTCTCCTCCCCTCCCCTTTCTTATAATTTCTCTTTCCTCTATAGCCATCGCAAAGTGTAACTGTACCAAGTTCCCGCCTAGTTTCGGTCCCTTCTTCGATTATCTGTTCGGTTTTATGCACTTTTCTTGCTTTTGCCCTAGCCCTCACTCGCATTTCCAGTCATTCCCAGTCAAGGAGGTCACTGACGATATCGGATGTCTGATGTGAGGTGGTCCTGGACTCGGGATGGAGTGGAGTGGTCGGCCGTGGGCAAGTTGCGTTCTGCGAGTGATGCTCTCCGACCCATGTCACCTGTGTCACCTGGCCGTCACCTGGCCGACAGTAGAGCTCATGAATGTCATAACCCCGACTAGGTACATATCTATAGTCTTGCTCTACTCGGGCAATGGTCATTCCGCTCGCGCTCACCACACGTCCAGCGCCTCACTCAACGGTCGACAAGCGCGACTCTGTTGCAACTCGAGCGCCCTCTTGAAGTACTCTCTCGCCTTCTCCGCCCGTCCCTGTTTCTCAGCAACCGAGCCCAGCAAATACCAAGCCTCGGCACAGTCCCACCCTTGATCCTGGACGAGCTGGTTCAGGAGACTGTTCGCATTGTCGTAGTCTCCCGCGTTGGCGTGCAACCTTGCAATGCACACGAGGGCGGCCGAGTAATCGGGGCGAAGGAGCAGGGCTTTCGTGTATGACGAGAGGGGACCATCCTGTACGCCTGTGGCGGCGGGGTTCGCGTTCCCGTTGCTCTGCAGGGGGGCTGAGGTTGGCGAAGTGGGAGAGACGGGGGAAGAGGGAGAGGTGGCGTTGGCGGGGGAGGTGGAGATAGCGTTGGACTGCCGCCTCTCGGCGTCCTGCAATGCACCCAGCTGGACCCAGATAGCAGGGTTGGCCGGATCGCCCGCCTCGGCCTCCTCGATCGCGACGAGGCACTGCTCGAGCTTGCCCGACCTTCTGAACGTCGCCGCGCTCTGCAGCCACAGATCAGCGAGCATACGCTCTTCGGCCGGCGTGCGGCCGCTCCGCTGCAGAGGGGGCGGTGGCGGCGGCGCAGCCCGGGCCTGACGGTAGTGATAGTGGCTGTGGATTGCCGTCGGCGCGATGGACAGCGATGAAGCGGACGCGTTGCGTTCACTCAGCCCGTCGGCGGGTGTTCCCGAGGGTGTGCCCTTGCCCAGCTTGCTGTGGCCTCTAGCCACGGACGGTACGTGGAGGTGCTTCGGCAACAATGAACGCTTGTGTGCGCGCTTGTCTTCGTCAGACACGCCCACCGACTCGGCCGCACTGCTGTTAGGAGTGCCCGGCGTCGAGGCCCGGAGTTGCGGCGAGGGAGGTGAGACTTGCACGTCGTTCGGCGGGGTCAGAACATAACTGCCCCCGAGATCCATGGACGTGGGCCGGTCGCCTGTACGAGAGGAAATCGTGCCGCCGGAAATGGACAGAACGGGGCCGAGACCGACACCAGGCGTGGCCTGAGATGTAGGTCGTAAGGGATCGGTGCGTGACGAGAAGAATTTGAACAGCTCCTGCTGCCGGACCAGCGCCGCATCGGGGCCATCGAGCTTCTCCACGATCGTGTTCAGAGTCATCCGCAGCTGCAGGATGGCACTGAGCCGCTCGTCCTTCCCTGGTCGCGCGTCCGGAATCACAGGCGTCGGCGTCAGGTCCCCGTTCGGCATGAGCAATGCGTGCTGCGCCTTCGCGGGCTGGCCGTCGTACGCCGTGTCGCCCTCGTCGGCGATGGCGGCCTCGTCGTCCGTTTCCCACAGCGACGCGCCCGTCTCGGCCGCCTTGCGCGCCGCCTGCCAGTCGCCTGTCGCTGTCATGAGCAGCGCCAACAGGTGCCAACACCGCACGGAGTTGGAGTCGAGCTCGAGCGCGTGCCGCACGCTCTGCAGCGCGGAGTCGATCTGCCGCGACTGCGCGTACGCATACGCCAGGTGGTAGTATGCCGAGACGGAATTCGGGTCCAGCACAGTGGCGGCTTTCAGGTGGTTGATCGCCTGGACTTGGAGCTCCTTCCGCTTCCCGCGCTCATTCATCGTCAGCGACGCCGTGCCGACCGCCTCGCTGCTGTTTGACATGCACAGCCGGATGATGCCCTTGACCTCCTCCGCCTTCGAGGTGACAAGGGGCCGCACCTTGCCGCGCTTCGTGACGTCGCTCGCGAGGGTTGCGTAGCGCCACGCGTTGGCCGCGTCGTGAAAGTGTCGCAGCAGCATGAGCGCACCCACGTTCAGGCCCTGCACGAACTCGTCGTCCGTGTCGACGTCGCCCTCCTCGGAGCGCACGACGCCGTTCAGGTCCTCCTTCGCGTCCTGGAACTCGTCGTGCGACAACTCGGACTCGAGCGCCTTGACCTCCTTCGTCACCTCTTCGTCTGTCTCGGTTGGATGCCGCTTCAGCGTGAGGGGATTGTCGGGATCCTCCGCCTCGCGCGCCTTCAGCACGAGCTGGACGTACAGCTCGAACACGCGCCGCGCCTCCTTCAGCTCGCCCGTGACCTCGAGCAGGCGCCCAAGGTTACGCAGCACGCTCTGTGACTGGTATGTGAGCGAGGTCGCCCACCAGAGGACGTTGACGGCGTCGCGCGCGAGCACCTGCGACAGCGCCGGGAACTGCGCCGCGCGGTTCGCAAAGCTGACGACGGCATTGTTGTACTCGCCCGCACGCGGGAAGGACGTCGTCTCGCTGAGCAGCCGCTGGCCCAACCGCAGCGCCTCTGCCACCTCGCCGCGCCACATGACGCGCGCCGTCCGCGGCGGCGTGCTCCCGGCCAGCATGTATGGCTCGGGCGCCTGCTCGCCGGAGCTCGGGTAGCTCGTCTCGAGCGCGGTGACGTAGAGGTCGAGCATGCGCTGTCTCTCGCGCGCGCGGAAGTTGGGCGCCCAGTTAACCGACAGCGCATGGTATGTCCGGAGGATACGCAGGGTGAGCGCGTTGTCGCCCGTGTGCGCGCACATGGCGGCGGAACGCGTGAGGGCGAGCGAGACCCAGCGGAGGATTTCGCGCTGCGACTCAAAGTTCGGGACCGCTGGCTTGGGTGCATTCCCGCTCGCGACGAGGTAGGTCGGCATGACGAGCGGCGAGACGCTCAGGCTCTCCGTCATCGCGACGGCGTCGAGGTACAACTGCACGGCGCGCTTCGGGTCTGGCCGCGGGCCCATCTCGCAGCACATACCCTGCAGGACGCGCGCGCGTATCCTCTCCGTGACGGCGGCGTCGCCGTCGACAGCCCCAAAATCGGGCTTGCTGTCCCACGCGAATCCGTCGAGCAGGTTGAGGGCGCCGTCAAAGTCCCCGAGGGCTACGAGCGCGTACGCCGTCGTGAGAGCGACGGACGGCTGGTCCTTGCCCGGCGCGGTGCTGCGCTGCGCTTCGAGCACCTTGAGGGCTTGCCGGACATCGGGGGCGTGCTGCTGATCGACGACCCAGCCCCACACGCCGTGCGTCGCCCATGCGTCTGGCCCGGCACCGTCGGGGCCGTCGACATCGCCGTCGGACAGGTGCGCGGACGGCTTGGACTGGACATGGACATAGGAGGAAGAGGAGCCTGCGCCCGACACGCCTCCGCCGGATACGCCGCCGCTGGGCAGGACCGCCGTCTCCTGCGACTGCAGTTGCAGGCGCTCTTCCGGCGCATACGGGATCACGAACGAGCTCGAGAGGTACGACAGCGACACGTTCCGGATGGCGTGCACGAGTTCGGTGTCTGGGGTCAGTTGGAGAAAGGGAAGACAACTCACTTCCACCGGTGTGTTTGCCCCATTTGCGGATGAGCTCGGACCAGGACAGAGGGGAGCCGTTTGGAGTCGTGCCCGGGTTGGCGTCTGCCCAGGCGCCGCGGACAAGGGCTGCGCCGAGGCTGGCATGGTAGTGTGCGCCCTTTGGGGTGAGCGCGTTGAGAGCGGGGCCCATGGCCAGGTGTTGCAGCCGTGGTGTGGTGTCGGTGAGTGTAAGAAGTTGAGTAAAGGTGAGCCGACGCCAGGATGCAATCAAATGTTGTCGATTCCGAAAGCACGTTGACGCCGCCGGTTGCAGCAGGCAGGTGCAACGTTGGTGGCCAGGCGGAATGGGTGGATGCGATGCGACAACAGAACACAGAGTTACGTAAGCTGACGCACTCGATCCAGGCGCGAGTTTGTCGTGGTTTCTGAAGCAGCTGTTCCATGTGTGCAGAAGCGGGGAATGCAATGGCGAAGGTGACCTCGACGTGGGTGTACCCGAAGCAGGCAACATGCAGTGCATAGTAAGTGGCCAAGGACGACGCCTCGCCTCTGCAATGCTCTGATCCTCAGGTGAGGTCGGTCGCCGGGAAAGACGACTTGGAGATCGGCCAAAACCAGCCTGTCAGCGTTCACGGCTTGTCACTGTGGGTACCGAATGCTGCGTGACTTGGCTGCAATGCTGCAGCTCTCTCGAGCGGCAGCAGCAGTCCGCCTTCTGTCTGTCGGGTCGGCAAGCAACAAGCAGACCAGTAACGTGTACGATGTACGACTTGTGCATGCCCTCTTTCGTATCGCTGCGCGCGAGTGCGCCTTGATACGCCGGTCTCCTAGCTGAATGACCCGCCCGTGCCTAGGTCATACTGGCCGAGTCGAAAAGTCGTCCGCACCTGTCCTCCGCTCTTAGCCGGTATGTATCGTCTCCTGACCTGACGTGCAGCCCAACTTTACCGACTCACGACTTTTCCTTGCCTCACTTCACCTGACATCCACACTTCCTCCAGTCCAACTACTCCAGACCAGAGGACACCAGAAGCAGCAGCATGTCCAACCCCGTCGCCATCCCGCCGCGCGAGCGCAGTGGCTCGGCGTCTCTCTCGTCTGCGCGCCGCCCGAGCTCGCTCTCCCGCTCCCCCGTCACGGCCACGACTATCGAGTACGCCTCGACTGCCCCGCAGGCCTCGACCGCCCACGCCGAGGACAAGGACGAGGACGTCCCTGCGCACCTGTACAACAAGTTGCCGAAGCAGTACCTCGAGAAGGGAAAGAGCGGGCAGGACGTCCCGGACTACCTCCGCATGATCCTCATGTGTAAGTCGGCTCGAGGAGAGGCGCGTAGCGCCGATCACCTCACACGACAACTGCCCCTTTTCACACACTCCATTCAGAGCAAGACGCTTGGGAGGATGGGGGGAGGCATGGGCAGCCTCGGGAATGATGGCATGAGCTAACTCCACAGCCAAGGTGTACACGGCCCCGCTGAACCTGCAGGAAACTCCCCTCACGCACGCGGTGAACCTCTCGAAGCGGATGGGGTGCGAGATCTGGCTGAAGCGCGAGGACCTTCACCCCGTGTTCAGTTTCAAGATCCGCGGCGCGTACAACATGATGGCCTCTCTGAGTGCCGAGGACAAGGCTCGCGGCGTGGTCACTTGCTCCGCTGGAAACCATGCTCAAGGCGTCGCGCTCAGCGGTAAGGCGCTCGGTATCCCCGCGACGGTGGTCATGCCCCTGTCCACGCCCTCCATTAAAGTCAACAACGTGCGCCGCCTGGGCGGCAACGTGGTCCTGCACGGGCAGGACTTTGACGCAGCCAAGGCCGAATGCCTTCGCCTCGAGAAGGAGAAGGGCCTCACGTTCATTCCGCCATACGACGACCCGTACGTTGTCGCCGGACAGGGTACCATCGCGATGGAGATCTGCCGACAGGTCGCGGACCCGGACGCTCTGGACGGTGTCTTCGGCGCGATCGGCGGCGGAGGGCTCTGTGCCGGTATTGCCGCTTACATGAAGCGCGTCGCGCCCAAGACGGCAGTGTACGGTGTCGAGACGGTGGACGGGGACGCGATGGACAAGTCGCTCAAGGCCGGGCACCGCGTGGTCCTGCCTGACGTCGGACCTTTCGCTGATGGAACGGCGGTGCGCTTGGTCGGAGAGGAACCGTTCAGAGTGTGCAGGGAGCTGCTCGACGGCGTGGTCATCGTCGACAACGACGAGATCTGTGCAGCCATCAAGGATGTTTTCGAAGGTACGTGACACAACTGTCTGAGCTATGCTGATGAACAGAAACCCGCTCGATCCCCGAGCCCTCCGGCGCGCTCGCGCTCGCGGGCCTGAAAGCGCACATCATCCGGAACAACCTGCAAGGCAGTGGCAAGCGTTTCGTCGCAGTCGTGAGCGGGGGGAACATGAACTTCAGTCGACTCCGCTTCGTCGCCGAACGCGCCGAGATCGGTGAGGGCCGCGAAGTCCTCATGGCCTTCAAGGTGCCCGAGCGTCCCGGATCGTTCGTGAAGTTGCACAACATTCTCGTCCCTCGTGCCGTCACCGAGTTCAGCTACCGATACTCGGAGCCAGAGCATGGCTGGATCATTTGTTCGTTCTACCTCGTGTCCAAGAGTGGGCCTGAGGGTGGCATCAGTCCTGCCGACCGTCAAAAGGAGATTGCCGACATCGTGGGCCAGCTGAAGCAGTTGGGTATTGAAAGCTTGGACCTGAGCGAGAACGAGTTCGCCAAGTCCCATATCCGCCATCTTGTAGGAGGAAGGAGCCAAGTCCAGAACGAGAGGATATTCCGGTTCGAGTTCCCCGAGCGTCCTGGAGCCCTTTCCCGATTCTTGGGCTCGCTCACGCCCGGCTGGAACATCTCCCTGTTCCATTATCGCAACCACGGCGCTGATGTCGGCAAGGTGCTTGTTGGGCTGCAGCCGCCGCCGAATGGGGACGCGGACCACTCCCAGCTCGACGCTTTCTTGGAGGAACTCGGATACCCCGTTGTTGAGGAGACACAGAATGGGGCGTACAAGATGTTCCTGTGCGCGTGAGTCTGGGATTCACTGCCAGCGAGCGTAGCGAGCGCGCAGCCGCGTAAGCCAGCCAGGATGCAGCAGGGACGGAGGAGAAGAAAGACTAGCAGAGTAGCATCGCGCCTCAGGCGCATAGATAGGACACAACAAAAGTACATAGACACTTCTTGATATGACAAGTTAAGTTTAAGCTAAGCATGAGGACACTGCCGACACTGACACTCACCCATGACACACAGCACCTCCGAGCACAGCCCAGCGCAGTCCAGACCGCAGCGATCTGCATACCTCACACTGAATGCAACAATGGCGGGCGATAATTGACTCGGCCAGGAATAGCCCTGGCTCTCGTCAGCGATCACACCTGCAATGTTCTCACGACATGACTACAGGTACATTAAGGGCCGTGATAAGCATAAGGAGTGACCCCGAATCAAGTCATTACGCAATCAATGCATAACTGCTACCGACTAGCTCATAATCGTCAGTTGTATAGGATACTATGGTACACCCGCACCAGGCAGGTGAGGTTGGGTTCGGAAGAGGTTGGTTCAACATATAGGTTTGGGGGGGGGGTATGGATTGTCCGGTATTTGTCTCTATTGGGTTCGCCTACTAATCGTACACCTGTCATCGGGAGATTCGGCCAGTTACAGGCCGGTCAGACAGAGTCCGAGCTTAGTAGATGTTGGTAGAGTTGTAGTACGTGACCGAGACAACCTCCCAGTACGCGTCCTTGAACGACGCGCCCTCATTGGCGACATACTCGGAGCAGGTCGCGTAGCCAGTCTTGGCGCGGCACGACGACCACGCGCCCTCCGAGCCGGCCCAGTCACCGCACAGCGTCGTGTCGAAAATGTTGAAATTGTCGTAAAACGCCTCGTACGGTGAACACGACGTCGTGGGGAAGTTGGCGACAGGCGTGCCCCAGTTATCAGGGTTCGGCGAGCCGTCCTTGATGTCCTGGGGAATGTCGGAACGCTTGAAGAAGTAGACCTGGATGGCGTAGTCGGCCCAGACAAGGGCGTAGACGCCACCGTTCGCGTTGTTGAACGACTCGCCATACGAAGCGTCGCTCGTCTGGTCGAGGACACCACATCCCTGGTTGAACGTCGCGGCCGAGCCACAGTTGAATGCGTCAAAGTCGCCGTTGCCGCGGTGGAGGACACCCTTCTGGCCGCTCTCAAAGTCGTTGGGCATCTGGCAACCGGGGCCAGTGTGCAGCGAGACCTGGTTCTGGGTGTTGTCGTTGACTCCCTCCAGAATGTCAATCTCGCCTCCGTGGGGCCAGTTCGGGCCGTTCTGCCACCACGCGGGCCAGGTACCGCATCCCGTAGGCATGTGGACAGCGTCCATGAGAACCATGCCACCGGTGAAGACGCGCGTGCCATGGATACGAACAGACTTGCGCTGACCCTTCTCCCGGTAAGGAGTCGTGTCGACCTTCATGACGGCGTTGCCGCGCTCGTTGATGGAGACGAGACCGTCGTTCCAAGCAGTGCCGGCGTCAACGTAGTGAACATCGCCATGGGTCGGGTCGTCAAAGCTCCAGAACCACCAGTGCTCCGGGTCGAAGAACTCGTTGCCGGCAATCTTGGTGACGAGCTGCCACTGCGAAGTGGACTCGGGCGGGTTGCCCGAAGAAGTTGTCGTAGCAGACGATGAAGACCACTCGCCCCATCCGGACGAGGAAGACGAGGCGGAAGGAGTGGGGGTGGCGGATGCATGAAGGCAGTCCCAGTCCCATTCGGCACACGACGAGGTAGCCGACGCAGTCGGGGTAGCGGATGAAGCGTGATGGCAGTCCCAGTCCCACTCGGCGCAGGACGAGGAAGACGACGCCGTGGCGGTCTCAGACGAGGCAGTCCACCAGGGAGTCGTCTGTGTAGTCCACCAAACCGTAGTCGATGACGAAGAAGAGCTGGAGGATGAGTCAGTCGGCTTGGACCAGTCGTCCGTCTTGGTAGTCTTGGTCGGCTTGTCATCGCCGTCATCGTCTCCGTTGTCTCCGTCATCCCAGCCTCCATCATCATCGCCGTCGTCGTCGCCACCGTCTTGGCCGCCGGTGGGCTTCGGCTCCCAGTGGGGTCGCGTCTTAGGGTTCCACGGCTTGTGCTGGTGCTCCTTGCCTCCGTTGTCAACCCCGGTAGAGTTGCCACAGTTGGTGGAGTCACCGCCACGGCGAACGACTCGTCGCACCAGGCGACGGTTGCCCGCGGGAACGGCACGCCCGGCGACCTTAATGTCTGCGCGGTTGTCGAGAGGAACCGACACAGATTCGACGACCGGCGCCAAAAGCAGCGGCAAAACTGCCAGGAGAGTGATGTACATGTTGAGAAGAATGAGCTTGATGGTAGCGAAAGGGGGTTAACTAAGGGGTGGACGTGCGACTAGCGCTGTTCGACCTGCGAGTGTCCAAGTTGGCGAAGACGAGCCAGCGTCTTCGGTCTGTAGGCAGCAAGACAAGACAACAAGTGCGAAGAGATCGTCAGAACAAAAAGAGAGGCGGAGAATGCGGTCGGGTGGGTGGATGGGTGAGATCGATGAGGGTTGGATTAAGGCCGTTGGCCGGATGCAAGCCGCCGTTAGATCGAGCATGGTGAGATACGTTGACCGTTAAGAGGGATGCAACGCAGTGAATGCCAAGAGGGAGGATGATCGCACGGATGGCGGTGAGCGCAGTTGGATGAACGAGGCGCAAGCGTTCACAGTAAGGCGTCACAAGCGTTTGTGCGATCGTATGGTGGATGCGATGGGCGGATGCACCGAAGAGACACAGAGGAAGGCACAGACAGGGCACGGACGATAATGCAAGAGGACAAAGAAAGAGTGTGCGTCAGCGTCATGTTCACTTCATGATCTGCAGGGGCCGGGCGTCGTGCGGTCGTGCAGACCGTGCGGATTGCCATTGTCGACGGTCGACAACCGGGTAGTTACTCACAAGAGGGGGTGGTTGGGGGTGGTGGATGAGTGGTGGAGAAAGAAAAAGAGAAATGGACCTAACCATGTTATGATATGTGCGGTGCAGTGCCGTGTCGGTGTGTCGGTGGGGGGCGAGTGAGCAGCATCTAAGCTATGGTGGCAAGCACATCCCTGGCCAGAGTGGCCAGGCTGGCTGGCGGGCTGGCTGGCTGGCTGGGATGAATGGTGCAGATTGCAGTGGCTTGTGGCCAAGAGTACACTAACCAAGATATTTCAGGGGATCTTTGGCTGCTGCCCTGATCAGCTTGGCCACTGGTACGCTGGCTAAGGTGGACGGCAGAGAAGACGAGGGGGAAGGAAGAGGGGCATACGGCAATTGCTCTCCAGGGTGGAGGAGGGCGGCACACCCCAGGGTCCAAGGAAAAAAAATCAAGCGCGTAGCGTCTGCGTCTGCAGCACCCCCTATACCCACCAAGACCGCTGACTCGGAACTAGCTCGAACCAGTCAACACGCAGCCGCTCCACTGCTGTACTGCGTGCAAGAGACGTGCGTACCTCTCGATTAAAAGTTAATTGAGTTAAGCAGTGTGCAGAGCTTGATTAATGTCCGGTTCTCACTGTACATCTCTGCACATCACCATGCAGCATCTGTGAGCAGTCGTTTGTTTTTGTCTGTGTGTCGACACCACCGCCGTAACTACGGTCAACCTCGGCTCGGGGCAGGTCACGCAAGGCTTTCCCTCCTGTCGTTGCGGGCGGAGGGGCAGCGCGGGCAGTATACTCCGGCTTTGCTGCGCTGCATACGCTGGGAAGCCCTGCGGCGGTAAAGCAGCACGAGAGCTGCGGCGCACGCAACCTGCGAAATCGATTCCGACTTGTCCCAACCGGTGGGCATTCCAGGTCCCGAGTTGATGAGAGTCTCAGGGCTTTGGGGATTTACGCAAGCCAACCAGAATCCAGCGTCGTAATGGCTGACCGTGCCATTCAATGTTGATGAGCTGCTTTCCCTGGAGCCTGTGTTCTTAGTCTAACAGCCAACATGTTCGTCTGCGCACTGGGCGATGCTGCAGGCTCTTTGCAGGGAGACAGCAGAAGACACGGAGACTTGCTTCCGACCGCCTGCCACGCCCCTCACGTTCTTTCGGCAAGATTCCTTGGCTCATCGGGAGAGAAGAGTGTGAAACAGCAGGCTGGCAGACACAATGACAGTTGTCCTTGGGAACGTGAGTGCTTCGGCACTTGGGACCGGTGGTGTAAGACAAGGACGTACGCCGTCATTACGCGTTGTCTGAGCACCTTCCGGTGCCAAGAACCCAAGAGTGCACTACTGACGACCCCCCAGGCGCACCACGTCGAATGCTGAGCCCACCCAAGCAAGGCTCAAGACACTGCGCCGAGACCGCCGTTGCAGCCGCCGTGAACGTTAGTCACCGCAATGCCACGAGGCTAAGTAGCCGCCTGTTCGCAGCATATTCGGCCGGGGAATAAATCGCGCATCTTCAGCCCTGAACTGGAATCGAAGGCAAAAAGGCATGCGTTCTTGTACTCGGCGCAGCTCGGCAATGCCAACAAGCTGTATACGAGAAGATCGGCCGACTTGCCATACAGCGTCTCTGACTCCGAGGTTGTCTTATTGTCATGTTCTTGCCCGACATTGAGTCCCTTGCCCCTGTCTTGGGCGGTCACTCTACTCGGGCGATGGTAACGATATTGATTACCTCTGCGTCATAGAACCGCAGAACATGTCACGCAGAACGCGGACCAGAGTCGCAGAATGTTACAGCATCTTCCTGCGCACGGGAGTCGCTCCACTTGTGCCGCAGACCACATCCGCTGCAGGAATAAGGTGGCCAAACGCGCACGTACGCGCGCGTGATGCCGTATTGCCAGGCCCAGTTGACGTCCCGGTCAGGTCCTGGGCGAGGTCCCCGATGTTTGTGTGCTCTAGGAACGGAGGCTCCAAGAAACGGTGTGCATCCGAGATACTCCCCGAATCTCCATCCCTGGGAAGCATCAAAAGAGGAGCTTTGGATAAGCTCAGCACGCAAGCGGAGTCGGAGGCAGTCTCCATTTGTTTGTTCCTCTGCATCTGGGAAAAGCAGTCGCGTCTTGGTACCTTGCTTTCGTCTTGGCAGGACTCTTAGCAAGTGGAGAGAGGGCAGGTGCAGGGCAATGCCAATTCACGTGCATCGAAGCTCGGAGCATCGTCATCCACTGTCTCCACTGTTGAGGGCGGTGTAGCGACCAGCCACCGATCTCCCTTCTCCAGCTACGATTTCTCCTGTTCTAGGAAAGATATCGGGCCGGGAATAACCACCGGAGGCGTGTTTGTGCGCATCTAGCTTGATCGATGACGGCATGCCACGCGGTGATACCACCACGTGATACCTACACGTATTAATGTTCCAAAAGCGGTCCACATTCCTCGCCTAAGTTCAGAAGCGTGGGCAGGCTCCGCGCACGCCATAGATCTATACTCCGATCTCCGCGGTGGAGGTCGTCCAACCGGCCGGGCATACGCACCTACGCTGGCGGAGATTAGATTAGCGTGCAAAAGTCGATTCACCACCCCCACTTCTTTCATCACTCACTCTCTTACCACCTCTCAGCGACAGCAACAGGAAGGGTCAGTGGAGGACCAGCATGACCATCGAACTCCAGGAGGAGAGGCAACAGGTCCCCGAGCAGCTCACCATCGGCGTGCTGGCGCTCCAGGGCGCTTTTCATGAGCACATTGCGTATCTGAACCGGTGAGTCACCCACAAGGTGTAGCTGACAGCAGTCTGCGCCCCAAGGGACACACGATCAGCGCCATCGCCGTGCGCACGAAGGATGATCTGGACGTGAGTGTGTTGTCGAGCCAACGGCCAGACTATCCCCTCACCACCCCATCCCTCCCCCTTCCGAACCCCTTTCAGCGCTCCAGAGTGCTCCCACAAGCCTCCGCGAGCCTCCGCGAGCCTTCAGTCACCTTCAGTCGCCTGCGGCTCCTTCCATCTCCCTCGTTCTCGCTGACAATAGCAATGCTACGCCCTCGTCCTCCCCGGCGGCGAGTCCACCGCCATAACCCGTGTCGCGGCCCGGACGGAGGGCCTCCTCCAGGCTCTGCAAGCGTTTGTGGCCGACCCTGACCGCCCGGTATACGGCACGTGCGCGGGCATGATACTCATGGCTGAGCCGGACGGAGTCGGCGGCGGCAAGAGGCAGGGCGATGGGAAGGCTTGGGGCGGCGTGCGGGGGATGAAAGTGTGGCGGAACTTGTATGGTGGTGAGTTGCTCTACGCTTCGGATTCGCAGTCTAGACCCTACTGTAGACTGCGGAAGTTGTCGTGCGTGCTGGCAGAGGGGACTAGCTTCAACGCGCGTACGCAAGCTGACAAGACAGGTCAGCTGGAAAGCTTTGAGTATCCTCTGCAAATTCCAGGTCTCTTCTCCCGGCCCGACGAGCCCTTCAACACGATCTTCATCCGAGCCCCCTGCCTGCACTCCCTGTCCCCCGAGGCTCGCGCCGACACCGAGATCCTGGCCACCCTGCCACCGGAATGCATTCCGGCGCCCCCTCCAGGCGATAGTCCGTTGGGATCCGCAGACGAAGAGACGCTGGGCGCAGTCATGCTCCGCCAGGGACGGAAGTTGGTCACGTCTTTCCACCCCGAATTGTCGGGTGATGCCAGAGTGCATGAGTTTTGGGTTGAGAGATGTGTGCTGGGTAGGAAGTAATAGAGTATGCTAGATGGTTGTATAGAGTGAGGTCGGGACAGAGCGCACAGGTAAAGTAACCGTGGACTAACCATCTTGCTTGGAGCGCGTGGTGCACAAGTTGAGCTACCGATGGCACTTTTTTAACTCGATCTATCTACCTCGTCTATGCTAGACATGAGGACCTCTACTAACTGCATGCAAACTACAAACACTCAGCATGATCGTCCAATATCTGATGAAGATGCCAGAAACATTGAATCTTCTTCCTGTGTGCGCTCGGCTTGGCCGCGAACAGGTCAGGAAGGCTAAGAAACGCACAGAACAGCGCGAGCACCAGGCAGTAATGTTGGACTCTAAGTCGCTGGATGCCCGAGTAACGGTGTTACTCGCAGCACGACTTAGACAGGACTGATCAACTGATTGAGATGTGTTTTGCATAGGATGGCCAGAAGGCCGTTTATATATCTGAAGGCGCTAGAGAACGATAAGACGCTAGAGAACGATAAGACGCTAGAGAACGATAAGACTATACATGAACTGGCGTGACGGGCAAGAAATCACGCGGTTTCCAACACAGTGATGTAGAAATCTAGACTGCCCGGGGCTCAAGCAACGATGTTGCTCGTAGGGTGGCTAGACTTGAACTGATCAACTGAGGATGGAGAGTGAAGATGCACTGGGTGGCCAGGAGGCCGTTTATTGTCTAAAGGCAGCTAGAGAACAATAAGACTAGCTGCAGACTACTCGGAAGATGTCGTACGATGTCAGGCGCCGAGGCCGGCGCCCAGAATGCGTGTAAGAGGCGTGTTGAGCATGTTCTCACCTAGAACAATAGAAACATTGAGAGCGGGGGTGCTGACTAGGAGGGTCGAGCTCTGGAGTACGGGCCGAGTGCCGCGAGACACGTGGGAAAGAAATCACGTGATTTCCATCACAGTGAGTTCGGTCGGACCTGGATATAATGGCCTAAGCTTGGGATACGTCGTCGTGCTGCTACCCTCGTACGCCCGTCCCCAGAATCCAGAGGGAGGAGGCGTGTTCCCAGCCTTGTAGTTCATGAATTCGCCCTCGGGTTCCGGGGAAGAAGGTGTAGATCGGCCTGTGCCTGTCGGGCGCCCTTGGGTTGCGCTCAGCTCCTGTCCCGTTGCCGCTCTCCCCGCTCTCCTTCCTCTTGCTCCTTCCGCTCCTTCCATCTCCCAAACGCCCCGTAAACCTGCTCGGCGCCACTGGGGCGGCGTACACGTCGCCGAGTCGGAGCACCTCGACCTCCTCAAAGTTCCTGGACCGGAACCACTCAGCGACAGTCAGGATCCACGGAATGATAAAGATTGGAACCAGGAGCCCGTATCCGTGCGAGTAGTGCACGACTACCTCAGTGGCGCCACTCGGTGAATCCAACGGCAGGTGGGAGGGCAAGCGTAAGCAAGAAGGATGAGTTGCTCACCAAGCGCAGCAGGCAGCATGCCATGAACCCTCGTATCGCTCGAGAAATGCCCCGGCAGTTCCTTGTACCGCAGCTGCTTCCCAGAGACGTAGTGAAGTTGTACCCGACCTCGGGACCGTGGCAGACGTCAATGACCTGGTCGTACCAGCCGGAAGCCCCTAGATGGAGGTTCGCGAATGGAACCGGGGAGTTGATGGACACAAAACCGACCTTGCCCACGGGGTGGACACAAGCGTTAGCTGAGGAGGGCGGAGAGGGGCGTAGGAAAAGAGGGAAGAAAACTCGCAGTGCAGGGTGAGCATTAGCAAGATCCAGACGAAGTAGAGTACTTCGGCAACCATGATGGCCTGATGAGCTCGTGGCTCAAGGGTTCCTTGGTTGATGCAGTCGCTGAGAGTTACAAAGCGAGAGTGGAGTTGAAGAGGAGAAGAGGGATTGTTGATGGAGGCGAGAACAGAAGGGTTGGGGGAGAGTATATGGGAAGAATTGTGGACGGTCGATAAGAGGAGAAGATGAGGACAAGAGAAAGCAACCATCAGTCAGTTAGGCAGTCGTGCGACTCGTCTGGACACACAGCGGGAGCAGTGGCGAACACACATACGTATCGTTCGACGGCTTCGATACCTGAGCGGTTGACTGGATTCTGTGTGTGTGTATACTGTATGCTTGAGCTCTGGAAAGCTCTGCACATACAGAGCCAGCCACTCTCGCCCCAGGTATCACCCCAGCGCGTTGCGGGTATGAGGACGAGCGGCCATCCTCAGGCGCGATACCTCAACAGTACCCACTTTTCATAGGATGTCCCATCAACTTTGTGGCAGCAGTCCTCACCCAAAGAGGTGCTCAACCTTCCATAAAAGCGTACTTCCGCTCCCATCCGAACATGTCCATCTGCCACTTGGTTGCCACCCAGGTCACGTGACCACCACTGACATCAGATGTCCGGCCTAGAACTGTTTTGAACAACCTCACCATTCACTATGTCGGTCCTGCTCGAGACCTCGCTCGGCGAGCTGGTCATCGACCTGGAAGTCGAGCGGTGCCCGCGCATTTGCGAAAACTTTCTCAAGCTCTGCAAAGTGAAATACTACGGATTGAACGCATTCTTCAATGGTGAGTCACTTGTCCCAACTCTGCTGACGACCAGTGTCCAAGGACTTCATCTGCCAGACTGGCGACCCGACCGCGACGGGGACGGGCGGCGAGTCTTTCGAGTCGTATGCTTGGTCTCAGAACCACGAGGGCCCTAAGCCGCCGCGCTACATCGAGCCCGAGATCACGACGAAGCTGAAGCACAAGGAGCGCGGGACTGTGTCGATGGCCGTCGCACCCGTCGAGCCGCCGGGGTGCGGGAGCCAGTTTTTCATCACGCTCGCAGACAACATCGACTACCTAGACGGCAAGCACTGCGTATTCGGGCACGTCGTTGAGGGCTTCGACACGCTGGACAAGATCAACGATGCTTTTCTCGATCAGGAGGGTCGGCCGCTGCAGGACATTCGTATCCGGCACGTCGAGATCCTCGAGGACCCCTTCGAGGACCCACCGAACATGATCTCGATCCCGAACTCGCCGCTGCGCGCGCCGGATTCGGGATTCGCGCGCATTGCCGATGACGAGGACCCGTTCAAGGAGATGTCCGAGGAGCAGGCGGAGGAGGAGAGGCGCAAGACGGCCGCGAACTCGTCAGCGCTCACGCTTGAGATGATCGGTGACCTGCCCTTTGCTGCCGTGCGACCCCCGGAGAACATTCTCTTCGTGTGCAAGCTTAATCCCGTCACGCAGGACGACGACCTCGAGCTCATCTTCTCCCGCTTCGGCAAGATTCTCTCGTGCGAGATTGTCCGCGACAAGAAGTCGGGCGATTCCCTGCAGTACGCCTTCATCGAGTTCGACCTGAAGGAAAGCGCCGAACAGGCGTACTTCAAGATGCAGAATGTGCTCGTCGACGATCGCCGCATCCACGTCGACTTCTCCCAGAGTGTCGCCAAGATGAACCGCGCTCAGCTCATGGGCTTGAATAGCGGCAGGGGTGGACGTGGAGGCGGCCGAGGAGGTATGCGCGGTGGCCACCGTGGTGGCTTCGACGCCCCGCGACAGAGGGATACCGGCTATGGAGACAGGTACGAGAGGAAGCGGAGCAGAAGCCCCCGACGAGACGATGGCCGCCGGGACCGTGATCGCGACTACCGGGATCGAAGAGACGACGACCGTGACCACGACAGGAGAGATCGCGACCGTGATCGCGACCGTGACCGCCGGGATCGCGACCGGGACTACTACCGCGACCGCCGAGACAGGGACCGAGACCGCGATCGCAGCCGTGACGACCGCCGCGATCGGAGAGACAGAGACGACTGGCGAGACAGGGACCGCCGCGACGACCGCGACAGGAGGGACCGTGATAGACGAGACGACCGTTATGAGCGCCGCTAGATCATTGTATGCATGCATTTGTAGCCATCACTGTCGCCGTCATGCTTAGTGCCGTTGCGATTGCCGAGCGTCAGTCTAAGCGTTGCTTTCAACCGACTACTATGACGCACGACTGGCCAAAGCTCGGACGGGATCAAATAAAGTCACAGACGCAGCGTCCAAAGAGATATGAGATTGGATTTCGGAGCACTTTGCAATCCACCACTATTGCCACCACCATGCTCCGTCACGGCGTCCTATCCGCTGCATGCGCTGCGCGCGCGCTCCCCCGCCGACAACTGTCGACGACCGCCACCCGCTACATCCGCATCAAGAAGCCCGAGGGTGCCGAGCCGGCCAAGCCGACCCCGGCACCCAAGGCTCCCGAGCAGCCGTCTCCTGCCGAGAAGCCGGCTTCGGTTCCGCCCAGCGTCGATGCCGGCAAGAAGTTCGAGCCCGAGGTGAACGCCCAGAGCACTGAGACGTCCACCCCCGGCGCCACCGGCGAGCCCCTCGCATCCGCCGTCCCCCCGTCCGAGCCCCCCAAGCCCGAGGAGACCAAGGTCGAGGAGCCCGTCGAGGAGTTCCCGGACAAGCCGGACCTCTCCAAGCTCCCCTCGCTGAACATCGACCCCGAGGCTCAGGTTCGCGCCCAGGAGGCCATTGAGCAGCCGAAGGAGGACGCTAAGGGCCAGAAGAAGACTGGTGCTGGCAAGAAGCCGCCCAAGTACGAGTCGTCCATCGACCGGAAGCGCAGGAACATGGCCCGTCTCGGCGTAGCCGGTCTGTTCGTCGGTGCCATCGCCGCTGCCTATTATGTGGGAGAGAACCAGGAAGAGAAGGAGGGCGAGGCCAAGGAGAAGAAGAGCTTCATCGAGCAGTTCAAGGCTAACTTCGCGGCGCTCGGCGACATCTTCTCCAAGCCCGCCTTCGAGGTCCTCCTCCCCGACCCCCTCCCTCCCCCCCACCAGCGCCCCTACACCCTCCTCGTCGACCTCGAGGACATGCTCGTCCACTCCTCGTGGGACCGCCAGCACGGCTGGAGGACGGCCAAGCGCCCCGGTGTTGACTACTTCCTTGGCTACCTCAGCCAGTTCTACGAGATCGTCCTCTTCTCGAGCCAGCCTTCCTTCGTGAGTACTAGCTTCGTCGTTGTTATTGTTAGCTAACGTCAGACCGGCCATGCCGTCTCCGAGAAGCTCGACCCCATGACCCTCTACCTTCCTTACAAGCTCTTCCGTGAGAACACACGCTACGTCGACGGCAAGGTGGTCAAGGACATCGACTACCTGAACCGTGACCCCAAGAAGGTCGTCATGCTCGAAGTCAACCCCGAGCACGCCTACCTCCAGCCCGACAACGCCATCATCATGCCCCGCTGGGACGGCAGGGCCGGCGACAAGGGCCTCATTGAGATGATCCCCTTCCTCGAGTGTGAGTTATGGACGAGCCGCTCATAACTGACAGGCAGCGATCGCCATCTTTGCTCCCCAGGACGTCCGCCCCGTCCTCAAGCACTACGCCGGCAAGGACATTCCCCGCGAGTACGCCAAGAAGGAGGCTGAGCAGAAGGCGGCCGCGATCGCCGAGTGGGAGCGGACGCACCCCAACAAGGGCAGCAGCTGGTCTGCGGGCCTGTTCGGCGGCGGCCAGACCCGCCCTCAGCAGCCCATGACCTTCCTGGAGATCAAGCGCCAGCAGGCTCAGCGTGCCTACGAGGAGGAGCAGAAGTACTACAACGAGCACAAAGAGGAGTTCCTTCGGTAAGTTAGACACCAGCGTCCCTAACTAACATTCAGCCTGATCGAGGAGGACAAGCAGCGCCAGCTCCAGGCCATGGGGGGTTCGCTCTTCGGCATGATGGGTCGAGGTAACGAGAAGGCGGCGCAGGAGGCTGCCGCTCAGCAGGCCCAGCAACAGCAGAAGTAACCACGTCGGAGCCGGACATCGCACTGTAGTATCACGCCCCATTCATATCAGTAGTAGTGCATGCAAGCGCATACATTCCCCATCCCCTGTGTGCTTCCAGAAGTGTCGTCTTTTTCGCAGCTTGCGCGTTCCGCGAAAACAAAGGGTCTCACCGAAAAGGACAGCCAGCGTGGGAGAGCTGACCACGTGGTGCGATCGATGTCCGGGTCTGACTTTTCAACGCCGTCCCGAAGTCCGACATCGAGCTCGTCGCTTCAGCCAGTCCACCCAGCACAATGTTCGGCCTCAATATGCTGCGCCCCGTTGGCGCGCGCGGGTTCTCCACGTCCGCCGTCGTCGAGAAGCTCAAGACGCACAAGGGTACCGCCAAGCGCTTCACCATCACTGGTTCTGGTCTCGTAAGTCCGCCCCCTCCTCCTAGCTAGCTCCTTCCGATCATCCAGCTGACAGACAGTACCGTCACGTAAGTCGCGCCGGCGAGCATTACAAACGCATTGCATAAGGGACGCGGAATGCATCGCGCGGAGAAGGGAATGGAAGAGGGACAGGGAAGACTAACGTTCCAGGCCAAGTGCGGCAAGACGCACCTGAACACCAAGATGTCGGGCAGGACCATCCAGAGCCTCCGCGGCTACGGCTACATTGCCAAGGGCTCCCGGGTGAGTTAACTCGTCCGAGCGAAACTGACGGAACAGCAACACAAGAACCTCCAGCGCCTCATGCCCTACCTCTAACCACTCTAGCATATGACTTTCTGCATTGTATTTGGCCCATCTCCTTCACAGGATCACGATTATAACACTTTTATCGGTCTACTGAACTTCTCTTGATCTCGCGCCCCGACTCAATACGGATCACAGCTCGCTACAGGCTGCCGCTCGCTGAATGCACGGCAGAACCTACAGACTGTACTTGAACCCGCGGATTTGGCGGTCGGTCAAGTCCTGATACTCCTCGACCTTCATGACTACTTCGTCGTCGCTAAGCTCTTCCGCGTCATTCGCGTCCTTCTGTCTCTTGATCAGGACTCTCAGCAAGAGCATGAGTATGCTCGCCGCGGCCATGGCGACAATGACTGTGATCCAAGTCGACTTGTACTTGTGGGGCGCCTCCTGCGTCTTGACCGTGTAGCTCGCGGCAATGTTACCCGCGTTGTAGCCGACAAAGATGGCCCCGTTCGTGACTGCCTTCTTTGTACTGCCTGCGGTGTTGGCGGAAGCCAAGGCTAGGAGGAGCACATAAGGTGCCCCAAAAGATGCGACAAGGTAGTACCCAATAAGCGGGCCTGCGGTGGGATGCCACGGCGCGGTCCAGATGACGATCGCGCCGACGACGACGGGTACACAGCTGATGGGGAAGAGCCAGGTGCGGCTGTCGCGCCACCGGTCCGCAAGTGCAGTGAAGATGTAGATCGTGACGCAGGTCACTGCGCCGCCGGGAATCGTGAGCGCGACACTCTGCAGACCCGAGTAGCCGAGCGACTTGATGATCAGAGTTCCGAAGGCAGTGACGGCGCCGTTGCAGAGATACACCAAGGCGCCGACCAGGAGGTACAGCCACGTCTTGGGGTCGAGGAGGGCCTCGCGAGCCTGACTCCAGCGCAGGGGCTGCCTGTCCCGCGCGAACGGGTTCTCCTCGAATCGACGTCGGAGCAGGGCTCGCTCCGTCTCGTTGAAGAACGGGCCGGGCTGCAGAGGCGACGCAGGCAGAAGGGCCATGACGACCAGGCCCCAGGCCATCGTGACGGCGCCGCAGAAGTAGTAGCTGTTCGTCAGCACAGGAACGGGAGAAACAACGCACATGTACTTCCAAGCGTGGGCGTCGCCGCTGGATCCGAGGGCAAAGTTGATGAGGCCGTTGAACATGCTGAAAATGCCTGTGGCCGAGTACCAGATGCCCAAGCGCTTGGCCTGTTCCTGCGGCTTGTACCACAGTGCCGTGATTGCGACGAAGCAGGGCGAGACCATGCTCTCGAGCAGTCCCAGGAACACGCGCTGCACGTACAGCCCCTTGTACCCCGTCACGACGACGGTGAGGATGGCTACGAGGCCCCAGAGTGTGATGACCGTGCCGGCGGCGTACCGGAGGTTCAGTCTCGCGAAGAGGAGCGCGCCGGGGAGGACGGCGACGATGTACCCGTAGTAGAAGCATGCCGTTGCGGTCGCGTACCGCGTCGTCGTGCCGTTATGCTGTAGCTGCAGGTCTTTCAGGATTCCGAAGGCGGCGGCGCTCCCGAGGGCGGCTTTGTCGTAGTACTGCAGCCCTAAGGTGACCGTCAGGAGCGGCATGAGGAGTAGGTCCTGCTTCCACAGCAGGCGACGCAGGGCGCGCTCGCGCCCGGCCTCGTCCTCAAAGTTGGGAACGGGGTAGTCACTCTTCTCGTCGTGGGCGTTCATTGTGAGCCCAATGTTGTTGTTCGTGTCTGGGTCCCGGGTCAATTGTACCATTCCGCTTGTTTGTGATATAGCGTTGTGTGTCTGAGATGAGTAGAGGGAGAGCGGAATGCCGCCCCCGCACGAGATACTGGATATCGGCTGAGAGCCGGTTCGAGGTTTCTGGGCTTGGTGAGGTATCGGGGGCCCGAAATCGCGAAATGGGCTGGGAATAACCAAAAGGCGCTCGCTCACGCGCGCTCGGTGTTCTAGACTCTCTAGACTCTGCACACGCTTGCGTCCGACCAACGCCTTAGATCCGATCCTGCATTCCTCACCTTCCTCACCTGTGCGCTATATCCCCGCAAATCTCATTGCCCGTGCATCTGATTGGCCCCGCACAGCGTCCGCTCTGTCCTGTGTCTGTTCTAGGCTCAGCATCGACTCGATTCCGCACGCACCGGCCAAGCGGAACAGAGAAGCGTACGAAGCAGGGCAAAGCAGGGCAAAGCACGAGGTATTTTTAAGCATGACTCAACACCTCGGGCACCCGTAACCCCTTCGGCGCGCGGGCACACGGATCATCTCTGCTCCTGCCTCGCACTCTCCGCCTCGGGCTTCCCATTGGCTCCGCTCTGGGTTTGCCGCTGCACACATTCTGCCTCAGCAATCCGTCTCAGCTTGCCCTTAGCTTTCCCCAACGTCGCTCTCTTCCTCCGCTCAAGTGTCACCCGCAACACACCGGAGCGCCGATGGATGAAACCGCCAGTTGCCCGCGGCCCTGGCGCCCGTCTTCCGCACCCTGGGCGGGCGTTACGTAACAAAGAGCGGGCGTCTAGCTCAGTTGGTAGAGCGCGTCATTAGCATGTTGCTAGTACTTGACGAGGTCTTTGGTTCGATTCCTAAGTCGTCCACGCTTACATTTTTGCGTTTTGCGCCTTGAAACGAACGTTTTAGTCGTGATGTGTGGGAGGATCGGCCGTGCCCCATCGGGTCGTACTAGTGTGAGGGCGCAAGTTTGTGCGCTTCTTGTAGCTGACGTGCAGGGGCCTCTGCAAAGCATCACCACGGAGGGCCCATCGCCTATCCTCCTCGCACTGTCTGCGGACTGGCCAACGTGCCGGAGAAGTGGCCGAGATGACTTCTCCGATCGTTGAGCGTCCTCTCAGTCGGCCGGAGTGTCGGGAGTGTCGGGTCCGGCTGTGGTTACTCAGACCTCTTCGCTTCGATACCCAAGCCGTTCTCCACCTGCACAACACTACTGGCCCATCCGTGAGTGCCTTCACCTGTCTCACAAGGCGCCTCGTGAAGCAGGCGCGCCTCCAGGAATCACGTATGCACCCCTCCTGCACCCGGTTGTAGTGAACTGGAGTCGCAGCTGCGTGGTTCCGTGGCCAGGGATCGGCGGCCGAAACGGTCGACAGCCAGCCACATATTGCATCCGGCTCTGAATCGGCCAGCCTGCCAGAACACCCGAACACCAGAACACCAAAACGGGACTGACCAGTGTTCTGTGTCTCGCGTTGTCCCCACATACCGTCCGCACACGGACGTGAACACCGGAACCCTGGAAGACAGTCACGTGGAGAGGAATTGGCCGAGTGCCCTCGGAGTAGACGGACCGAGCCGATCTCACACATGTTTGGGGCACCTTTGCATGTGCATGCACACAGCTGCTTTTCTGCATAGACCGTTGCAATATCTCACACTCGTCATTCCAAGTTCAGTTGCATCTATGCTGAGAGAGGATGAGTTGCTGCGATGGGAGAATAGACTTAAGACGTCACTCGGTGATCGCAGCCGATATCAAGAGTTGCCGAGGTCGCCGGCATCTAGTTCGGGATGTCCATGAGCGGACGTGCGACCCGCAGGTGGGCAAGCTCGGGTGCATGTGACGCGAGAATCGACCAGCACTAGGCAGCGGGGCTGACAAAGGCGGCGTCTGATGCGCCGGACGCATGTCTGCAGATGCTGGTTAGGAAGTCATGTGACGCGCAGGCCTCGCGGCTGTTCCTGGTCGGGTGCGCTGCACACTCTCATAAGCCAGGCCGCTCGATCGCACTTCCCCTCTTCCCGTCCCCCAGTCTCTCTACCAGACCAGTAACCCGACACTCACCAACGTCGATACCTGGAAGCTCGCTCGCTCCACTCGCTCGCAGACACCATGCCGACCAACATCAAGTACCTCGACGAGTACGAGGACAAGCACAACTACCGCAACATCCAGGTGCCAGACACGGCGTCGCTCGAGTTCGAGCCGCTCAAGCCCTCGCCCAGCAAGGATGCGTACTGCAAGGTGCACATGATCAAAAACAGCGACCTGACTATGGGCCTCAGCGTCTTCGTCCGCACGAGCGACACGGACGCGCCGATCACCCTACCCGTGTACACGTTCATGCTTGAGGTGAGTGTCATATGCTGCCCCTACTTCCCAATGGTCTTGGGAGCTGGCAAAGGAGAGAGTGCTGTGGGGACGTAGGCAGGAATTAAGTGCTGACACCCAGCATGTCAGCGACGGGCGCAAGGTCGCTTTCGACCTCGGTCTGAAGCCAAAGCTCGAGGACTTCTCTCCCTTCACGCAGGGCTTGATCAAAGACATGCCCATCACATGGCCGCGTGGCACGGTCCCAGAGGTGCTGAAGGACCACGGTGTAGACGCCAAGGACGTCGAGACGGTCATCCTCTCGCACGTGCACTTCGACCATATTGGCGACATTGGGCAATTCCCGACCTCCACGAAACTCATCGTCGGCCCTGGTACGGCCAAGGCGGCGCTCCCCGGCTACCCGACGTACAAGGACAGCTCTGTGCTGGACTCGGACCTGCCGTTTGGCAGCGAGC
The DNA here is from genome assembly GCA_039545355.1 of Trichosporon coremiiforme. Lineage (NCBI taxonomy): Eukaryota > Fungi > Basidiomycota > Tremellomycetes > Trichosporonales > Trichosporonaceae > Trichosporon > Trichosporon coremiiforme. The sequence continues at coordinate 367,650 of BCJJ01000010.1, forward strand.
GCGAGGTCGAGGAGCTGGGCAAGGACACGAAGTGGGTCCGCTGCGGATCCTTCCCCGAGGCAGTGGATTACTTCGGCGACGGGTCTCTGTACATTCTGAACGCTTACGGACACATGGTGGGCCACATTGCCGCGCTGGTGCGTACGAGCACCGACCCGGACACGTACATGCTGCTTGCTGGCGATAGTGCGCACGTGAGAGGACTTTACTCCTGCTGTGCCGGGTGCAAACACCCTTCCCTCCGCGCCGGACTCTACCCCGCCTCAGCCGGCCTGTCCCCTCAGGAACAGGCGCGCGGCGGCCTGCTCGCGATCCACTACGACCTGCCGGCCGCGTACCTGAACATGGCACGCATGGGGCGCATGGAGGAGGAAGACAATGTGTGTGTCATTCTCGCACACGATCTCGAGTGGAAGAAGATTCTGGACCGCGAACTGGGCGGCGAGGACTGGGAGTGGGTCGAGGTCGGCGACTGGAAGAAGAAGGGAAGGAAGGAGGAGGTTAAGAAGGAGTGGGTGTACAAGCCTGAGACTGTTAAGGATGCCGACGGCGTTTAAGTGTTGTATGTCAGAAGCTATGAATCAAGAAGTAATGAGCCAATGCAACTGGGATGAAGCAGAATGTACAGTAGCAGGATCTGGTGCGTCACATCGCTGGAGAGGTCATCGTGCGTGCGGCGCGGTCTACCAGCCATCAGAGAAGCAAGCGGTTGTGGCCCTCCGTCTGTGCTACTACACGTTCACAGCCGTGCCGATACGTGCCGAGCAGTAACTGCCCTCGTGCAGCTGAACCAAATACCGTGCATGGCGCAGGTGGCTCACCAGCGTGGCGGAGACCTCGTTTCACCGGTGTCAGTCACAGGAAAGATCAGCATCATGAAACTCTCTTCGGCTCAGACTGGATACACGTGTTGGCCGCTCCTCCCTCTGTTACCTGGAGTACCTCGAGCTTGAGCCTGCAAGTTACGAGACGTGTCACTCGGCGACACCCGCTGACCCAAGGCGGCAGATGGGCAGCCTGTGAAGGACGTGCTTGTTAAGTCTGATTGAGTCTGATTGAGTCCTGCGATTGAGTCTGAGCCTGAGCATGACTTCGAACATGTGCATCTGAGCCTACTGGGGAACGGGTAGCCGAGGGATATCCCCAGGATTCAGCTCGGTGCTCCGAAGCAGTTCCACCGAGCCAGCGGATATCCGCACGGCCCGCCACGGATACAACGCAGTGCAGACAAAGATCTACCGTAGTGAGACTGGCTCTTGGTCGGGCGTACGTCTCTCCGCAGACCCACCCGACCCACTCAGCTGCTGTGGCCGCTCTGAGACTGCACCGGCGGCCACAGCGGCTACCAGAGGCCTTAAAACACTGAGACGACACGAGAGACGGTGAAATTAAACGTACACACGTCACAAAACCACGCGAAACTGTGCGATCGATATTCGCATCCGAGCCCGCAGTCCTCAGCAACTGAGACGTCTCAGAGTGAGACAATCGTCGGCTCCGTTGATGCGCCGTCGGAGCAGAAAACTGTGGCAGAATGCTGTGGCAGAATGCTGACGCGGGGCCGATGCATGCATGGACCTGTGTCTTGGGGACAGAGCTGCTCCGCACACGGTCATGAGACGGACCCACTGCTCGTGTGCTGCCCCCCTCTGCTTGTCATTCACCTGCACTTGGGAACTCTTCCTATACCGTGTGCGGAGGCCGTTGCCACTGGCTACTGATCCGCGCTGCTCATGATGCTCTGCCGCTCATCTGTCTCGGCCTTCGAGATTAAGTCTCAGACCACGTCACTCTTCGGTCTTAGCAGGTCTCAGCTTCGTATCGGGTCGATGCATGCAGTATGAATCTTTCGTCATGGCCTCGTTCTAGAATGTCAGGTGAACATCAGGCAGCACAGGCAGCAGTCTCGGGTCTCCATCTTCCGCCTGACTCCTCCGTATGGGTCTTAGAACTATTTGAGACCCTCGCCGTCCCCCTCAGTGAATCCCAGGCAACAGGCAGCAATAAACAGTTCGCGGCAGTGAAAGAGTGATACATGAATTACAACAAAAGTACAACCTCGCCTCCTCTTTCCCTTAGAGCGCGTGAGTCTCGTGTCCGGGCGCAATGATATCCGTCAAACTCGGGTTGGACTCGTAAAGCCCCGTCTGGTTCGGGCCGAGGAGTACGCTTCCCCTCCTGCCGTACACCATGGACATGCGGTGCTCCGACTTGGGCGAGAGCGGGGACACCTCGCCGAGGGTCCCGAGCGGCGTAGCCTCCGAGGCAGGGAGGACCGTGAATGTAACCCCGGGGGAGGCGATGGGGGAGCTGCTCGAGGTGCCGGAGGGAGGGCCGAAGCTCATGGAGCGCTTGAAGATGGGCGCGCGCTGGTGCGAGTGCGAAGGCGAACGCTGGGGGCGGGTCTGCGTCCATGCGTTCGAGGTGGGCGTGGTCGGAGTCGTGGGCGTGGTCGGCTCAGTCGACGACTGCGAGAGTCGCTTGCTGCCCACGCTCTCGAGCTCATCGCTGTGATACAGGGAAGAGCCCGCAATACTGCTACCCATAGACACGTTTGAGCTGTGCCCGATCGACGAGCCGTACCCGAAGCTAGACCCCGAGGTCGAGGCGGGCGCGCGCCGCTCCCTTCGTGGAGGAGGGCGGGGGTACATCGGCACCTGGTCCTCGTAGGTCGGCATGTCAACGCTGCTCGTCGTGGAGAAGGTGCTAAGCGTGTTGGAGCAGGAGCTCATGGTGCGACGGAACTTGGGCTCGGACTGTTGCTGCGGAGTCGGGATAGAGGTGGGAGGGAGATGGAAGGCGTTGTCGTCTGCGGGGAACTGGGACATGGCGGGTGACGGAGGAAAAGGGGCGGAGACGACGGACGGAGTTATAGGGCTCGCAATGGAGCTGCCCAGCGTCGGCGCCGAGGACAGAGCTGGGCTCGTCTCCTCTGCCTCGAGCGCGACGGGGGGCGGGATCGGTATCCTCTCCGTCGTGAGCTGGGGGACGGAGCTCTTGCGCCGGATCATGGAGCGGCGCTCGGGGCGCTCAGGCTGGAGTTTCCTCGTCGTCTGGCAGCCGGTTGTGCCCTGGGACGACAGTCCGGAGGAACGGACCATCTCGAGCGTCGAGACCATCTCCTTCGGCGTCTGCTTGACATTCGTGCGAGCAATGGGAACAGTCTTCCGGGAGTCGATCCTAAGCTCGACGACAACGACGGGCTCGTCTTCATACGCGCCGATGAAGCCCGTGAAACCCAGCTTGCCCGATCGGCCCTCGACCTCGGAGACGGAGGAGACGGGGCCGTGCTCTTCGGACAGAGGGAAGATGAAGTTGCGCGTCGTGCGGATGCTCTGCGTGTTCCTGTCGGGGACGGGGGGAAGAGACGCGGCGTCGACCATCTCCCACGTGCTCCTGCTTGTGCTTGTTGACAGGCGGGGGGTGGACGCAGCGTTAGCTGTTCCACGCTTCGCAGAGTTGCTGCTGCGGGAGCTCTCGGTGCGCGTCATGGACGGCCGCGGCTGGCTGGGCTGGTACGAAGTCGGCGTGCGAGGCATGGTGGAGCTGGCCGACGTCGGTGTCCTCGGCGACGTAGCGGTGGGAGTGCGAGGGGAGGGGACAAGGAGGGAGGGAACGGGGGAGGTTGCGTCGACGGTGAGATTGTTTATGCTTGCGGCGAGACTGGCGTTGCTCGCGCGGCGCCACCGAGTTCCGATCATCTGGAGAGAGCGGGAGGACCGTCTGCTGAGGAGCGATGGAGAGCGGGTCGGCGCGGCGAGCGGCACAGAGCTTCTATATATCGTCAGCGCCTGTACTGGCTGCACTTTTAGCTCGTGGTCTGTTATGTTATGCTGATTGCCCTTTGCCCCTGTGATCCTGGTGCTCTCATATCGCGTACCCAGAAGGCCCAGTATGCACACATGTACACCATTGCGCCTACTACTACTAGACTTTGCTAGTTCCACACTGAAGCAGAGGCAGGCTGAGACTGATGACTGGGCTCTGGGCCACCGATTGCGGCGGCGCGGCGGAGCCCTTGTTTCAATTACGCTCCGGGTTGCAGGGGTTGTGACGTTCAGGTCAATACGCCTCATGAGGCGTGGCTCAATAGCCGCGGCTTGGGCGCTGGCGAGCGACCACGCTGCTCTGTACTCACGATGTCGGGAGCTCAGAATCGGGCAGCATCGTGAATGCGGAGGACTGTGGAGCTGTCCAGCCTGCTCTACGGGGAAATGCGTGGTGGGAGTCCAGAGCGTGTGGTAAAGTTTGATTCAATCCGTGATTGCTTTCGGCGGCGTTATTTGTGTTCGATTGTCGTTTGGGTCCACTGCTCGCTCGTAGTCGGTGTTCGTTCTGGTTCAGAAGAATGTGCAAGATGTCAAGATGCAAAGTCAGCAAAAGTCAGCCCGCGGGCCTTTATGCATGGCTACTGATAACATGGGATCACGCACCGCGTACGTCAAGGCGAGCTTTGACGCTGGGGTTTCTGGTGCCCTGTGCCTCGGGCATGGTGGTGGTGGTACCTTGGCGTGCGCTCCCGCGCGCGCCGCATGCGACGCACCCACAGGAGGACACAGAATTCGCGTTACGTTGTCGAGGTGCTGTGGTGCGTGTGCAGCTGATCCTCAAGCTTTCGGCTGCCCACCTGGAATCCGGCCTTGGGCAGAAACGCTGAAAGCTACTGGGTCTGGCATAAAGCCAGGGATCAGCGTTGCACGGTGCTCGTCTGTCAGCGCCATCTGCCGGAACGAGGGCAGGACACAGGGCTGGGAGGACCGGGGGTCGTCTGGGCTTGCGGTCCATGGATCGCGGCAGAGAGGTGCGGGTGTTGCGTCTCGTTTGCGGGTCAGATCTATGTCCTGTGGATCCTGGTCCTGTGGGAGTGGAGGACGCCGCAGCAACCTGTCCAACCTGACGCCACAGTTCTTGGCCCGACGTCTGTCAGTCTGCAGGTGTGACGGTCGCGGTGTCGGGTGAAGATCACTCGTCCAGGGAAGACCTCCTGCACGCTAGCCGGCTTCACCAAGCAACCCTCAGGACGTAGCAGGGTCGGAATTGAGCTCCCTGCAGCACAGCTCGCAGGACAGCACTGACAGGGCGCGCACGTATCCCCAGTAGATACACAGGTATCGCGCCCGCTTGACTCGTCTGTTGCTCTCCCCGTCCTGCTGGTCCTGCGCACTCTCGGTCCAGATATTCCTGCTGGACGTCTGCTGGCCCACCCAGTAGGAAAGACGATAGCACATCCAACGAAACACAAAGGTGCAAGGCATGGTCGTTGATGCCGTAAGAGACGCAAAGCTTGAGCGCCTCAAAGTTTGTTGCGCACAATTAAGCCGCCCCAGCCCTCCTTCACCCTGCGTGAATGGGCAGATTCCGAGCGAGCCTGAAATCGCCTTGAATGTTGCAGTCCAGTTAGAGTGTGCTTCGCCTGTGTTAATGTGCGACAAGAGAGGGGGACATGCTCAGTGAATGCGCACAGAATGCATCGAATGACGGACAGCACAGCCGCAAGAATCGCGGTAGAACTCAACCCGCACACCCCAGATCCATGGCGGATGTACCCGCAGACTGGTCCGCAACCCGTGCCGTGAGCCGTAGATGCTAGACCTGCCGATGCCAGATCCCGAAGCCTCGCACGCCCGTACGGCCCCGACGAGGGAGAACCCGGAACATGTTCCGGCAGGTGCGTATCGAGGTATTCACTGCGCATTCTGAGGGGGTACCGCTTCCAATCTTACGGCGTATGAGCGCCCGAGAGCGCGGTCGGGGGCATCTGTCCAGATTCAGACTCCTGGGTGCAACTGAGTGAGACAAGTCACAAGAGCTGTACGACGCTTGGCTACGAGGAGTGGGCTGCTTTCTTCTGGGGCAGTGGATGGTATGGTTACTCGGCCAGCGAACAGTGTCTACGTACCAGCGCACGCAGTGGCGAGATGAAATCTTACGCAGCACGACGCCGTCTGATTGAGCATGTCGGCCAGTCTGGAAACTCTTAGCTTTGGGCAAAGGGTTCGCAGCTCGCTACCAACAACAACTGAACGACGTATTGAGAGCCTGCCGAGTGCATCACGTACACCATCGCGTTCATGATCGCGCTCCGCTGGCGCGATCATGCTGCGCTGGCGCTGCGCCGTGATGTGCAGAGGCTTGAAGGCTTGCAGAGGCGCGCGAGGCGTCCGTGGTGCAACGGCTCGTGGGGCAGCACGTGTCAGGGTCTCTGTTGCCCGAGGCGGCTCAGCTCTGCGGCCTGAAAGTTGGCCCGAGAGTGACCTAAGGCAAGTCCGTGCTCACGATTTTGGGTCGCTTTGGGTCACCCCGTCACGATGGCCCGTCCGTCGGCGCCATCCATGCGCAAGGACCCCGGCGAGGTTGCTCGAAAGGCTGGTCACGACGCTCATGAGTTCGTCAGCCACGCGTGCACCTCTCGGTGTATCGAGTGACCAGAGTTTCGGAGCTTCTCGGCAGAAGCGCGCGATGCAGCTTAATGAGCTCCTTCTGTGCCGGGTGCATAACTTTGCCTTGTGCCTTGTGCGCAGAACAACTCTACTGACCGTCTCTGCTAGCAGCAGAGTTGGACGTCGAGCCGAAGGATGAACGCTACTGCACTGGAAAACCCGACACCAAGGCTCCTCACGCTCCCTGCCAGTGACTAGTAAAACCTTAAAAACAATTCAGGGCGAGTGTGCGCTCCGTCCTGCGCAGCTGAGGGTCGTATAGAAATGCGCTAGTGTCATCCTCCAATAGACGTTTCTTTCACTGCCAAAATCCTCAACTTCTACTCACAGTTCCTTAGAGAGACGCGCGCCTCTCATTCACGACGCAATCTATCCTCAGCCTTGTCATTGACAGACGTGCGCGCAGTGGGAGTTAGTGCGTATCTAACTGCTCTGTTCCTCAACCTGACTCACGTTGATAAACCCTTCCACCTGGGGAACGTCCGTCGGTAGGAACCTGCACTCAATTCAAGTGTTCAGGAGTGGACAGCGAATCTCTTGGCGTAAGGCGGACGTAAGGCCGACGGTCGTCTGTGTGGTGGTTCCTGCGTTCCTATGGAGCATGCAGAGAGTGCAGGACAAGGGTGGACGAGGTGGTATGTCATGCTCGACGCCATAGCATCATCATCCCTCCTTCCATCCTGACAATCCTTGTCCCTCCGTTGACAGTCTCCATCATTGTCGAGGGCTGCACTGCTGAACCGCTGGGGATGCCGAGTGCCCCGAATCCTCGATCACACCCTGTGTCCCCAACGGCGCTTCGGTGCTTCGGGGAGCGGTTTGTCGGCTCGGATTTCGCACTGACCGCCGACGTCGTCCTCCCTGCTCACCACAGGGCGTATAGCGCCATTTCGGAGAACCGCGCTCGTACCCATGGACCGGCGCTGTACCGACGAGTCGTGGCCTTACTGATGCTCCTATGCCGACAACCTGCATGCTTTCATCATCCTGCGCAGCTGGCTATCCTGCAGGAGCTCGACGGATCCGTGCCCAGGCCACATCTGACCATGCAGCATGTTCCCAGGATGGAGGCGGAGCTCATTAACCTTGCGTAAGTGTTGCGTCGGACGCAAACCATGTCGGTCATCCCCAGAGGCTTCAAGGGCCGCAATCGGTGCTGCGAAGAGATGTGCGCATGTGGAGCCTGTCGCGCAGTCTGGGGTACCACATGCCTCTTTGGCTCTTGGCAAGCCACAACCCCGACAGAGGCGCTCTGAAGCGCGTACTGGTGAGACATCCGTGCGATCGAGCCTCCTCCTTTCCAGCCTTACGTTGCTTGCGGTGATCACGCGACGTCGCCTAGCTCGTCTCCACACGCGGTCTCGCGTCGGTCTGGAGTTGGTCTCGAGTCGAGACGCGCACCAAGCGCGCCTCTTACGCGTTTGAGGAATGAGATGTGGCCATCGTAGGCTATGTGGCGCGGCAAAACTGGCCTTTCTGGACATGCCGCGATTGTCTGTTCCGGCAGAGGTGTGCAGGTGTGCGCCATGCGCACCGTGGCTTGTGCGGGCTGGGAATGGCGATTCGATCGAGGGTGTGGCGCTGCCTGGCGCTTGGGGCATTTCCTGGAAGAGAGGGAGGGGTACTCACTGTCTCACTGACTGCCAGTGTGGGCACGGAGTTTGGATACTACCTCTTGTCTCCCTGACAACAGCTAGAACGACATTCTACAAACTCGAAGAGTAGGATGGCCAGTGTGCCTTGCTGCTATGTGCAAGCTGTAGTACTGATGCCTGGCTGACGTGGGCTGACATTGTCAGGCCAGGTCGAAGTTTGATAACATGACAGTCCACTCTGGCTCCACAACGTCCACCCGAAGTGCGATGTGGGTGCTAGACACACAGCCACTGCAGCACCGATCGTCTAACAGAGAACAGAGTTTCACCGACGATTATGCATCTCCGGCATTCGGGCCGGACATTCGGAGCAGTACTGCCTTCCGTGTATGCTCACTAACACATAGGGCCTGGAATAGAAGCACATGTTGCCCAACGCCACGAAGACGACGCACCCAGAGGTAAGACATCATCGCGATCGACAGCCTCACGAGGATCACTAGACGCCTCTGACGTTTTTCGCTTTTCTGGAAGCTCGAATCGATGCGCGATATAGCGTGCGAGATGTGCAGTGTGCGGGGGAGCATATGGAGAAGACGTGCCGTGTATCATCTCGGCGCGAAAGGCATGGATATACGCGCCACAGTGCCCCTGCGCCGTGGCTTGTTTAGTGCAGGTGGAGGAGGGAGTGTGGCGGCGTGGCGTTTGCTTCCCTGGGCGGAAGACACTCCGCAATGTCCTGGCATGTAAGCTTAGGGCAATGTGGGGTACTCACTCACCCCGGAGCTGATGTCTCACTGACGCGTCGGGCAATAACGAGCCTGGTGGCCAGGTTCGGTGTTTGGATTCCATAAAACCTTGGATGGTTGACGCCACGGCATAACCAGTATTCTCCTTGTACGGAGTGGGCAACTATCCCAACTCGATACCGACTTGCGCTATCTCGTGCCTGCCTCTGTTGGCGCTGCTAGAACGAGATTCTCTAGGCACGGAGGAGATTGTGGCTTCCAGAAAAGCGACAAGCGATAGTCGAGCAGTGGGTCTCCCAACATGTCTCACTTATGTCGACTTTACCCAACCTCGATTGAACCTGGAATACTGATGTCTGGCTGACGTCTGGAGGCTTGGGTTAGGTTTGGCTGGCATTGCGAGGCCCGCTAGGTTTGGGCTGGTTGAATGGCGGTGTGCGTGGGGACGGCGTATGCTTGCTGATTATCAGATGGTGATTACTACTTTCGTCTCCTTCCTCATCTTTAACCTCCACAACAGCAAGTGTGCTTCTTCGTGGGTACTGATCTCCGCGTGCGAATACTTACTGTGAGTCACCAACGTTCTAGATCTGAGCACGACCGCTAAGGAGAAGAGTAATGGTCGTGTCCTGACTCAGCTGACTGACGTGTCGACGCCCACGATGTCCATGGGCTGGCGCGACGTATCGATCGAGACCTACCGATTGAGGTCTCCAGTCTCATATCCGCCAAGGTTCGTCGTATGGATGCTCTGCATCGTCTATCATCTCTACGGTATCCGGAACTTCTACCGGTCCTCTGGTTCTGTGAGCAGGGTGTGTACGGGATTTGATGTAGGGCGAGGAGATTCGACGAGCGAGGGGGTGAAACCAAAGATAGGGAGCGTCAGGAGGGAGGAGATCGGAGCAAAAGCCGGTCGATCGGCTGGGCCGGGGTTTGCCGGTTCTCGCACCCAGGATCAACAGGGCTCGAACTCGGACTCGCCGAGCTCGGAGGCCGATCGGCGAAGGAACGGACAAGAGAGGTCGGGCGTCGGGCCGGTGTCCATCCCAAACCCCTCCTCACTCCTCCCTCCTCCCTCCTCCTCCCCCTACTCCCCATCCTCCACATTCCTCCCTCCATCCCCTCCTCGTCTCCGCCTCCAGCCACATTGCCTCTCCATCTCCTCTCATGAGTTGTTCAGTAAGGAAACGAGAGGTCAGACGAGGCGCGGCTCGTCTTTCTCAATAGCATCGCGGAGCCTCTGCAATGCAGCGGCCATACGGTCGATCCGGGCGAGGTCTTCGTTCATCTTGGTCTTGTCCACCTCCTTAGCCTGCATCTGGGAACCGGGCACGTTTGCGGCGGCGCTCGTGGTGGGTTCGGCCATGTCCGTGGGAGCGGTGGGAGCGGTGGGAGCGGTGGGGGTGGTGGGAGCTGCGGGAGTGGCGGGAGCGGCGGGAGCGGCGGGAGGAGGGCTCTGGGACTGGGCGATATCGACCGGATGAGCGCGCTGGAACGCTGCCAGAGCGGCGAGAACGGCGGGCACGTCCTCACCCTTCACTTCGGCCGGTCCGTAGGCTACTGGCCCACCAGGTGCGGATCCGCCGGCCATGGCTTCTTCGCGACGACGGCGGCACCATCCGCCCCTACCCCATCCTCCTTCCGAATTGGCCGAGTTGGCCGGGCTGGGCGTGGGAGTGTCAGACGGCGAGGAGTTGGGGGGAGGAGACCAAGGGCCTCGAGGACCTTCGAGATGGTGCCTGCGGTCTGTGGCTCGGGCGATCCAGAATCCAAGTCCGACTAGGAGGACGCCGCGAAAGAAACCGCCGCACCGGCGGGGACGATAGTGGACGTGGTGGTGGTAGGGGTTGGCCATTGTTGCTGTGTGTTGAAGGCGTTGTTCGGCGATGAGGTCGAGACTGGTTGTGTGAGTGAAAGTGCCTGTGACATGCTTCTTGCCGAGTCCGTTGATATACTCGACGAGCATGGCCGCCGCCGGAGTCATGCCGAGGACGCTTCGTGAGTATATCCAGCCGTGAGCGATGCGTGTGCAGTCTAGATGCCGAGCAGACGCGCAGACTCGCCGTGCCGCGTAAGCCATGCAGCCGTGCAGCCGTGCAGACACATTCCACAATGCCGCGCACCGTGATCAGCGCGGCATCGTACTTCGGAGCCGGGCGCATGGCTAGCACATGGCTAGCGCATGGCAGACCTTTATATAGCACCGTGCGTGCGGCAGCCCCATTCTGGTCCACTTGTTGAACTGCGTAGAGCGTTGCCGTGTCAGTGTCGTCGGCCGGTAGCTTCAGTATGCGCGAACGCTGATGCGACGCTCCGGCACCGGCTTGACGGAATAGCACGTGGCGTGGCTAAGGCAGCTCATTGTTGGCGTCGTGTGTGGATCGGGTAGCTGGCCAAGGCATTCGAGCCAAGGACGGGACAGTGCGGCAGTTTTCGGTTTCGACAAAGTGGGAAATGAGGGCCATGGGTTATGGTCACGTGCGGTTTGTTCGGTCGCGTGGTCGCGTGTGGCTCGGGAAGTTAGAGTGGGGGCCGATGTGGGGGGGGGGAGGGATCGGCATCTATAATGATTGAGATTGGGACGGTTTAGGGAGTGGAGGTTCACCGTGGGGGACCCGGTCGCTCGGACTGCCAGGCTGGGTGGGATTCTCACCCGTACACGGGTACATTCCTGAGTGCACCGTGTCCACGATCCGGGGTAGGCCGGGGACAGCAGGGCAGCAGGGCAGCAAGGCGCGGGGCAATCAGTCAACCACCTTGTGTCGCCTTGTGCGATTCGCGCGTGCGGCCAAAAATGCATCCTTCCCTTGACCCTCCCTCCCCTTGTCTCTCGTCCCTCGTCCCTCTTCCCTCGTCGCTCGCCGCCGTCGCTCGCCATTGCCCGGTGTCAACTTGACATCGACAGACTTAGCCCTCCCCTACCCGCGACAATACTGGCCACTCTGGGACACTCACGTCCCGCCGCCGGCTCGGACCTCGATCACACCGTGCCTCCCCAACACCCAGTGGCCTTCCGCAACCACAACCGGCACCGGACTCTAACTCTCTGTTCGACCGACCTCACCGACACACCAACATACCGACACACCAACATACCGACACACCGACACGGCACCGCCAACGACCCGAACTTACTCCGGTCTGCGTCCCTAGTCACACTCACTCTCACCCGGCACTCGTGGACCACCGAACTCTGCGCACAATCAGTCTTCCCATCGCATATCTCGAACCCATCTCACCCATCTCACCTATCTCGCCCGTCTCACTCATCTCACCCATCTCACCCGCGATCTTACCTTTCTCTTTACCTTCCTCTTAAGTCCCCTCCGGGCCTATCTACGCCCCCCTCCCCGTTAGACGCAACCCACGACATGCCCGTCAACCGGTGATCACAAGCAGCCCCCCTCCCTGGTCTTCCTTCAACACCTCAATCTTCCCAGTCTCTCGAGACAGACACTCTTCGCGCTCGCCATCATCTAATCCGCTTCCCGGCTCACATTCACCACGATTGCGCCGTGAACGCCGCCGACGGCGTCACTGTCGTTGCCTCCCACTCATGCCGCCTGCACGGGACCCACCGCGGTTCAACCCTTCCTCGCCAGCACAGGCATGCGACCGGTGTCGTGTACAGGTGAGTCACATTTAACGTCCCCAGCTGGCATAGTTGACACTCCCAGAAACTAAGGTAATGACCGACTGCTTCCCGCCTGAGAGCAACCCGCTGACCGTGGCAGATGCGAGATCGACCCGCAAGCCCAGCACTGCATCGAGTGCATCGCGACCGATGAGCTCTGCTCGTGGGACCTTCCTCCGTTAGGCGGACTGCTGAAGCCGCCGCGGCGACCACCGGCCCTCACCGTCTCCGACTCGGAGACCTCGCGCGGGTCTTCCTTCGGCATGTCACGGCAAAGCTCCGTCACGAGCGTCGAGACGCCGCTCAAGTCGAGAGAGCGGACATTCTCAGTGCACCGATCAGGTGAGTGCCCACATCGACATCGTCACCCCGTACCTGACTCCCAAAGGACCTTCCTCCATCCCTTACATCATCCACTCGATGCCGACCCTGCCGCTGAGTCGGACACTCTCCGAGTACTGCATGGACAAGGGCTACCGTATGGTCCGGACAGAAGGCCTCGACGGGTACATCAGCGTGACGTCGGAGGTTGTCGCTCAGTCGCACCCGCCACCGCAAGGAGCGAGCAGCTGGAGCGAAGCCGTCGACGGCCTTGTCGCCGACTACATTGACCACATTGGAGAGCTCCTGCCCATCGTGACCGCCTCAGAAGCAGAGCAGGCCGGCCCCGTCCTGAAGGATGCGATGGCCGCCGTGGCTGCCACGCGCGGTGTCGTCTCCCCCGCCCTCTTTGAAGCGATCAGAGCATCCCTTCCTCACGAGCTAGAACAGAACGGTGAGTGTGAGACCGGTGGGACCCGCCCAGGTCGATCGTACCTTAATTTTCGGATTCTCACTGGGTGGGCCCGGTGCCACTCCGTCTTACATCAGTTTGGTACTGATGATCGTCAGACGTCCACTTCGTTCCGACATTGGAGAACGTACAGACACTGCTGGTGCTGTGTCTGGTTGACGAGCTTGCGGACCGACCGCGAGTGTCGCCAGTATCCGTGCAGCGCGACCGATTGTCTACTGCGTACCGCCTCGCCTTGGACCTCGGACTCGCGCGATCACGGTTGGAACGCGAAGTGCGAGTATGGCGGTGTCTGCAGGTCATCGACACCTGGCGAGCAGCCAAGGACGGGGTCCCGATGCTTCACCCGTTCCCCTGTGGTTCCGAATCCAACTCTACGGCGTCGTCGACCCTGTCGTCCTCGATCAACTCTCCCTCCATCAGCCCGCCAATGTCGTCGACTCCGCTGTCCGTGTCGGTCCTGACCAAGTCGTCAGTGGGGCACGTGTACGGCAACACGTTCTTCGAGAGGCTGTACTCGCTGTCCAAATTGCTGGCGAGGGTACTGACGCTGATCTACGGACCCGACGGGGTCACTGAAACGGATGCGCCGGCGATGCGCAAGCTGCAGCACGACCTCGCCGTGTGGCGGGACTCGCTGCCGATATCGCTCAAATTTGACTACAACTCGGCCAAGTTCCAGACTGTGCGAACACAACGCCGTGTGCAAGAGTCCGGGCTGCTGCTCGTGTTCTACACGGGCGTGCGCTTCCTGTTCTTCCGACCGCTGATGCCGTGGTCATTCCACCTGCCGAAAAAGTTCAAGCAGTTTGTCGGCATCTCGACCGACGAATGGGTCGATCTCATGAAGCTCAGCCGGTACTCGGTCGACTTTGTCGTCAACCTGGAGGAGGCGTCCGAGCTGCTGTTCTTCTTTGGCGTGTACACGCTGAACCTATCCTGCCTCGTGCTGTACCACACGTGGGCTCGGCGCGGCGAGTGGGAGGGCAGCATCTACCTGGACAAGGCGCGGCGATGCTACGACCGTCTCGTGCATGGTCCAGGCACGCATCTGCCGTTCCTCAAGAGAGTGAGTTTGACTTTTCTAGACATTTGCTAACCGACAGGACATGAGCACGATCGAGATGTTGCTCGGGATTACCGAGCTTTCGCGAGACCAGTTTGGTGCACACGGTGTGCGCGGGCTGAATCCGGTACCAGGCGTGCTCAACTCGCTAGCCGAGTCGACGGTCTCGGGCGTCATGATGCTGCGCGAGGGCGACGGCGAGGGCTTCATCATGGTCGCGACGCCCGAGGCGGCGCGCGACATCCAGGACCTGCCGCCGGGCACGATTGTGCTCGGCGGGCTCAGCGGGGGGCTCCCGGGCGAGTCGTCCCCCGATACCGCTTTGATTGGACGCGACCTCGGTGTTCTATAGGTTTGACCCCCACTTTCGTCTTTTTGGTGCCACGAATCATATGCATAACACATAGCGCATGCGAGCCCCGCGTGCGGCGAGCGGCGAGGGCGCGCGGTGAGGGACGCCGCTTGCCAGACACGGCCACACGTTCCCACACACAGCCTACGAATTACAGTACAGTGATTGGCGGAAATGGCCGGTGATACATGGCCCGTCAGGCCGAAGGCCTGGACTAAAGAGTGCTTGATGAGTGACAATCAAGTGATCCGCACAGCAGACGTGGCGGGCGGCATCGCGTCCGACATCGGCACATGCGCACATCGGCCAGGACACTCGCGGCAAACAGCGTGTGTAACGTAAGCAGCCATGCGGCTGGCCTCTGTCGAATGAGAGTGAGTAGGCGGTCGCCCAAATGCGACCCGAGTGTTCGTGTCCGTGAAGTCCCGTTCGGCAGTCAATCCAAATTGCATGGGATTCCAAATGCACAACGAGTGGGTAGGTACGGGCGTACAATGATGGGGGGGGGGTGATGCCGAGGCGGAGTACCTCGGAGTACCTTTAGCCTCTGGCGCTGATGGGGGGAGATCTGCCTATTCTCAACTGATTTCAACCGATGTTAATTGAGGAGGGACGCGAGTCGACGTGAGTGAATGGCATCCGAGTGGGTGCAGTGAGAGGGTTTGCATTGTTATGCAGATCTACTTCATTAAACGACTGAGGTGGGCCGAGACGGAGACCGAAGAGGGCGGAGGTGATCTGCGCCGGGTTGTCGGTCCGTGGGCCGCTTCGGACCGTTCTGCGCTCTTGACGATCGGGAGCGGAGGGCAGATCCGCTTTGGTCCGCCCTCTTACGCGTCGTCGATGTCATTCTACTACCCTACACTCTGCAAGCCATCAACGACGTCGCATGTGGACACTGTTCATGAGGAAGTGCATGAGGGAGTGGAAGATGTCAGGGTGTAATTCCGGGACGGAGAGTCCGTCTGCAACAGAAGAGAGGAGCTCTGCTAGCTCTTGAGGCACCGGACAGCGGCACAAGCGTTGTAGGGGGCGTACATAGGTGGAATCACCGCTGTGCCGAAGATGAACCTCGCGAAAGTTCGCTTAGAGATATCGTTGCCGCCGGGTGGCCCACGGGGTGGCACCGGATGATCCAAGACCCCTTGCTCTCGTGGGATGTGGGGGTTCGCTATGTTCTCGCTGGTTAGTCGCTACATAAACCTCTCTGTCGATGTCTTGTCTCAGAATTCAGCACAGGGGACAGAGTGGGAGCCCGGCGAATGAGTTTCACCCGTAGCTTGAGCTCGGTCATCCACGCGTTTGACTTCATATAACAAACCCGACACGCGCGACACGACGTCATCGGCACTGTCGGGCTTGCGAGCCGGTTCCGGGCGTCGGGTGGGGGAGGCAAGTCTTCACCGTTGACGATTGATCGACGTGCCCCACTCGGCAACGCCACTATGATACAAGTCCGTCGCGATCGTACCCAGTTGCCAGCGGCTGGCGTGGCGGATCGACATGCGCGCCATCATCATTGAGCTCAGGCGCTGGCATTTCGCCGGCCAAGAGCGGTCAGCAGTCTCAACCGATGAGCCGGCCCTCGCCGCTGTATCACTGCATTACCGCCTTGCCGGTGGACAGCTGGACCGAGCCTCTGTCCTCGGCATGAAGATGGCGGCCCCACCCCGTCTCATCGAATACACGACACACATCCCCACCCGGCCCCGCGAGCTGCGCGACGTCCGCAGCCGTCCCGCGTGTATCTGGCCCCGCATCACGTCCTCAAAACGGGCAGAATAAGCTCGAGCGTGATCGTCGATCATTGCCTGTTTCTCGGACTCTGCGACGTACAACGTGCGGAAGCGTGGAACGAGGGGACGGTGTCAAATACTCCCACTGCTCCACATTCGGTCGTGTAGGACCTCTCGGCGTGTATCGGCACTCGAGCTCGTCTACTCTCTCCCCCCATCCAACACCCTGTCCGAGTTAGCTGGGCATGGCGTGATTCTGGCCTTGAGAGATCACCGGTCCATAGAGGCCGAGGACTAGGCCGAGAGTGGGGAACGGGGAAACGCGGCGCTCGGCCCGCATCCCCATTAGACTCATTGAGTCGCGGTGAGCACCGCGCATCGCCAAAAGGTGTCGTACGCGCTCGGTCTGTTCTCGGTCTCAATGTGCCAAGTGAGGGGAGTTTGCATCCGACGTCGCTCTTTCAGCATCCGCAACAGATCTACAATGGGGGATGCTGGACGTCAGGTCATCTCTTCAGCTGAGATCAGCTTCGAGCTTCACGGCCACTAGCTGACCACGGTACAGCGCTCTCTCTTGATCCCTGTCCCACTCATCACGAGGCGGCGAGGGGCTGCGGGTCAGCTTTCGACTCGGAACCGACAGCTGGCTTACAGACGTCCATGGGCCGTTTGTCAGTTTAAGTGCCATAAAGTGCGACTGACGCCAGATGATCTGGATGGGGCCCGGGCTGGATGCCAGTTTACCCCAAGAACTGCAAAACTGACCGGCCATTTGCCAGTGATGGACGGAGGTCAGCTATCGATTGGTGTACCAGCGGGACTTCGAGCCTGCTCGTCAGCTCAGGCAGCACAATCCCCAGCTGACCTGCAGGCTGTGATCTCCTCAAAGCGTGGCCTGGAGGTCAGTTAATTGTACCGACTGCAGAACTGACTTGCACGACTCCAAGGCTGCGGGTCAGCCATCGACTGGTGTTTCACAGCTGACCTTTCGGTTCGTCAGCTGGAGCACAACAATGCAGCTTACCGTCGTTCTCGCTGGCCACTTGACACCTGTCTGTCAGCTTTGCTTGTCGTGGACCGCTAGCCTCTTCCCTCATTTGCTACAACTTCCCGTGAGGACAGAGGGAGTACGGAGGGCGCTGTGAGGACTGTGGGTCAGTTCCGAGGATGCCTCCGACAACTGACTTTGCGAGTGTTGAGGTGTGATACTGCACGTCAGCTCTACAGCATGCCCAAGAGCTGCTCACACCACAGTGGCTTTTTGTCAGTGACTTTCCGCACGTCGGATCTGACTCTGCCTTCCCTACTCCCTACTTCCACTTCGAGCAGCTCCGGCCGACGTGCGTGGGGACTGGGGATCAGTTCCTATCATGGCTCGTACAACTGACATTACCGTGGGCCTGTTGGAGTGGAGCTTCTCGTCGGCCCTTTCACGCTCCCAGAGCCTTCCTGGTCATAAAGTCTATCAGCCAGCTTGTGTGCCGTGTTCTTTAGCTGACCTCTGCCTTCCTCTCGGTAGCCCCGGCAGTTGTGGCGACTGGGGGTCAATTCTCGCTGTAGCTACTGCAACTGACATGTGCGATGGGAGTGAAGTTGGAATGCTGCTCGTCAGCTCTATCAGTTTGTCGGAGGTATGGTCGGCGATTGAGATGAGCTCACCGTGTCGCACCTGCCGGTCAGCTTCGCGAACAAGGGCAGCTAGCTGGGCTCACCAGCATTGCGCCAAGTGGCTCGCATATCGCGGAAAGGGATTTGAATGTCAGCTGGTATCTCTTCGACCTGGCCCGCCGTCGGTTGCGCTTGCTGAATGCCAGCTGCAGGTCAGCTTGCTGCGGGTTGTGCACAACTGACAGTTAACGCCGTTGTTCACAGCGATCCATAGCCCGTAAACTGCTGTCCAGTCATTTCCCAGTAGAACTACTGATTGTCGGCTGCAAGTTCGCTTTGCAGCAAAGCTAGTCCCCTCCCTGTTGAAGGTCCTTCCATGACTTCATCTAACTGCTAGTCAGTTCCGCATAGAGCTTCCAAACTGATCTTCCCGCTGCTGCGGGACGCGTCCCGTACCCTATCTCTTCAAGGTGTCAGGTAAGTGCCGCTGTCGAGGCGGCTGTCTGTCAGCTTATTGCGATGTTCATCTCCAGCTAACCTTAACTTCCTCCGACAGCTGGCCCATGACAGTAAGGCAGGGCTGCGGGTCAGTTCAACTTCTTATGCACAACTGACCTGTCTTCCAAACAAGAGGCGATCTACGAACCGTTCGGGACGCCAACCGACATGCCAACCCTTTGAAAACTTAGCAGACATCGTCCTCACAGCAGTACTTGTCTTGGCGATTGAAGCCCGGAGAAGTTTCTGAGGTTAGCTATTGCAGATGCCTTGCAGCTCACAGTCAATATTATGGGTGAAATGTCGGCTGGTGGGTACTCTGTCTTTTCACTGCTCTGCGAGGCTGGTTAGTGCAAGGATGGTTTCCGGCATCAGCCTTGAGCAGGTACTGGATGGTCCAAGTAAGTTGGTTTCGGACTACATCAACTTACACCACGGCGTGAGGACGCTTTGAGCTCCTGATTCAAGCCGTCAGCGGTTGAAGTTTGCTTCCCCACCGAAAACCGGAAAGCGAGCGTTATCGAACTTCTTCGTGCATTCTCCGTCGTTCTCGTTCTGTTCACTACACTACTCTGACAGTCAGCTGGGACTACCTTCTTGACAACTCACACAGACTTAATGCCACGCAGTGAGTTGGCGCTGCCCGGAGACTTGGACCACTTATTCGGGAACCGCGTGGTTCCAACGGGGAAGCGAGCGAGGGTTGGCGGCGTCGGTGGTCGTCTGCCTCCACTTGGCGACCCTGACCTTGGGCGGGGTGATGTCGGCGGGGACGGGTCGAGCACCAGTAGGCGTCTCTGTTGGCTCGAGGTCGTTCTGGATCGCAGTGGCCTCGCGGAGCATCCGCTCGTGGCGGCGGACAATCTGGCGCTCGGCGGCGTCGATCGACTCGCGCTCGGCACGGCGAGACGCGTCAGACTGAAGGTCGACCGTCTCGAGGTCCCAGGTGCGGCGAGCACGGCGGATTTGAGCGGGAGGCGTACGCGGGGGCGAGGGGGTGGGGAGGCGCGAGGGGGTGCTGGGAGGTGAGACAGGAACGACGGGAGGAGGAGGGGCGCGGCAGCGGGGCATTTCGGTTGAACCGTCGGAGGCAGGCGCGTCAGCATCACGGTCACGGGGGGTCGTGTTGCCACCAGCGGCGTTGTTGCCGTCAGGAGCATTGTCGTAGTCGACGGGGATGTTGGCGATGGCGGCGTCAGTGCGCAGAAGACGCTCGGCGTGGAGTTCTTTGCTGAGCCAGACGAGAGGGATTCCCAGGAACATCAGGAGGAACGCGACGAGCTGGAGCGAGAGGATATGGCCGAGGGGCGAGATCTCAAGACCACGCGCGTTCTCCTTCAGGTTGTTGCGGATGCCCTCGAAGACGATCCACTCCGTAATCACCGTGATGAAGGTGGCCAGGGTGGCGAAAGCGTGGGGGCCGAGAGGGTGGTGGCCGAAGTGGCACGCCAGGGCGAAGGCAATGAGGCCGGCGGTGACGGGGGACATGGCCAGACCACGGGTGTGCAGAGCCCACTTGAGGTCGGTCTCGACGCCATAGGTCTCCCACACCGCGTGAGTGACGTTGTAACCGATGGACTCCACGGTGCAGATTAGCTCGTCGGTGTTGGGGCGGTGGGGGTCGTGAACGATGCGGTGAGCGTAGCCGAGAGTGCCGAAGCAGAGTGCGGAGCCACCGATGGTGGACTCGCGGGCGGAAAGGAAGCAGAGGTCGGTGACAATGATGCCCGAAACTGGGGTTAGCACATGTCTATGTTGAGGATGCTGGGTCACGAGACAAGTCGACGTGGAGGCACACACGGGACTCACAAGAAGATAGCATGAACAGAGTCCACGCTAGAACCAGACCAGCGGTCACTATGGCGTGGGTCGTGCCAGCGAGGTGGCGGACCTTGGCCGGCGGCCAGTGATGGAAGCGGGTTTGGGGGACAAACCCGTCTTGGATGTTCTCCATTATGAGCTCTTGATGAAAGTAGAGAGGTTGAGGTGCTGTAAAGAAGCGTTGAGAAGACTTCTGTCGACGAGTTGAGAGGAGATGGTGAGATGAAGGAAGGGAGGATGAAGAGGATGGAGAAGGATGAAGAGGGATGACTTGAAAGGAAGAGTGAAGGTTGAGAGAGTTGCTGTTGTGACGAGTTGTAAAAGGCAGGGGGAATGATGGACAACGACGAACATGGGCTGGGGAACTGGTCAGCCGGCCGTGCTGCCAAGGACGAGCGGCGGCAAACGGCGAACACAAGGAGACAGGCTTGCGAGCGCGCGGCGGAGGTCCTGGGTGTCGAGCGCTGAGCATCAGCACCACAAATAGATCTCGAGAGCGCGACGCCTCGTGTTTCTTGTGTGAATCGGTCCATCGATTGGGTCGAGGCAGCGCAGCCACCTGTGGCAAGTGAGGGGGAGCGACAGACAACATTGGACAGCCTGAGGCGGCGGCCGTGGGAGGAATGTGTTTCTGTCTCGAGTAAGGGGAGGTGTTCAGACTCTCGTGGATGCTAATTTGTGCGGATGTGGTCATCGATGAGCTTTGGCTGGGAAAGCGGCGGAGCCAGTGTGAGCGTTGACATGCCACCCGCCACTGAATACACAATGATGGACAACAGTTGCCTTCAAGGAGCACCAGTCCATGCAGAGCATCGTCAGAAGTACATCACCTCATACGCAAATCTTATTGTGCATAGCAGACAGTCGTAAGATGGAGGAGTGATGAGTATCTGCCGTTGCGGGCTCCACGGTGAGGATGATGAACAACGAGGCATAACGTCGTGCGGAATGTGTACTGGTCCGTCCCTCCGCCCACGACATACACACACGGACTTGATGACCAGCCTCTCCGCGCATAGCATTAAATTCTTGGTGCCTAAGCATTAAGCTGCGTTTTATCACTACAGACATGCATAGAGACTACGGAAACTACGGATCGAATGCAGCGGGGACATTTCGAGGGAATTTCGGCGGGTTTTGAAGAGTTTCAGCCAATTTCGCGTAGGGGTAGGGCGCTTCACTTTCTGGCTCATTAATGATGGTGGAGGTGGTATACGAGATCTTGGGATAACGGAAGTAGCTTGGTGGTAGGAGAACACTGCATGGTCCGCAGCAGTGCTCTGCGGAGTGGTAAACTTGATAGGTTGAACAGGGCGGTGAAGGTGGACGAGGTGACGAGTCAGTCGCAGTGAGACTGCTTATCTTATGATAGGCGAAGCGTTACGACTGGTGACGATGCCAGTCCTCTCCAAACGCCTGGCGGGGATGAACACCCATGCCTCGGGGCATGTAGATCGACGACGGCGGGGTGACGGGGCTGGTAACGTCCATGCCCTCCTGCGTGTGGAAGTAGTACGGAAAGGTGTGCGCGTCGGCTGTAGGTCCGGGGCGGTGGTTGACAGAGGGGGTAGCGAGCTCGATAGCCCTTTGCTCGAAGATGTCCTCGCGGAGGTCCATAAGGAGGACCGGGGCGAGCGCGTCCCAAAACACAAACAGGGACAGGAGCTGAAGCCAGGCAAGGGCACCGACGGGAGACACCTTGAACGCGCCTGCGTGCCGCTTGCCCTGCTGAATGAGTGTGTTGCGCACACCGACAAAGACGAAGAGGTTGATCGTGACGGGGATGATGTTGATGAACATCAAAAAGAAGTGCATCGTTGAGCCGAAGCCGGACATGGGACGCTCTTCGGGCATGGAAGGGAAGACGTCGGCGGCGAGAGCCGCGACGTAGAAGAAAAGCACGACTGAGGTCAGCGGGGTCGCGAGGGAGACTCACTCGTCCATATGTACGACATGGCGAAGCCGCGCGTGACGGGGCCCAACTTCAGGTTCAGGTCCGGGTAGCCGGTCGCGTCGCTCACGACATCCATGATGTTGTAGCCGTGCTTGGAGACTGTTGTGTCCGTCGAGCGGTCGAAGTAGCCATGCAGCCCGAAGCAGAGGTCGACTCCTTCGGGACCAGAGATGTAGGGCTCGCTGCGGATGTGCAGCATGCACGAGGAGTGCATCCGGGGGCCAACGGCCGTAACTGGGGCTAGCTGGGATCACAGAGAACACTTACAGCAGCTGACGATCCAGATGATGAAGCACCCGACGAGCAAGCCAACCATGATCCAACGGCTGCGCTCACCCTTGTTGCCACGGATCGCGGGGCGGTGCGTCTCTGCCTGGTGTCTCTCAACGTAACCTTCCATCACGTCCTCGGGGAAATAGATCGTCGACCTCGTCTCCTCGGTCCAGGCGCCTCCTGGGCCACGGCGAACCATGCTGACGGTTGTTGATGAGGGTTAGGTCGAAGAAGATGGAAGAAGTAGAGTAAAGGCTGTGAGGGCAAAGTGGAACTGAAGAGCAGAGATTGGAGCGTTAACGAAGGAGGCAGATGGGTTGAGTGGAAGAGGTTGATGAGAATGATGAGAATGAGAAAAACACGAGCGAACGAGAACGTCTAATCAACTCTGCAGACCTCTCTAAGCATCAGCGGCATCAGCTTCATGTGCTGTGTATCTAGAGCCACAGCTCATGAACACACACAACGCGCAAGCTGGTGAGTGGATCTGACCCGAGTTGGAAGTGTTGGTGCCGACTGCCACACACGCTGATGCGAGCTGGATGTGCTCCATGTGTGCCCCGGGTTCGAAACCGAAGACTCCATTGCTAAGGCATGGGGCTCCCTCCTGACTCGTTCGAGTGATGAACTAGGTGAGACAGCACGGTGCGAGATGTAGCTGTGTGTCAGCCTGACTGAGTTGGCCACCAGAATGTGTGGCGGCGAGGCAGGTGAAAGTGAGCATGGTCAGTCGCGAGCAGTCTGGAGAGGCATATGACGTCCCGGGCAGTACAGAGCTGTCTTTTGAGGGCGCTGCCCATCACACCTTATCGTTCCAGCCTTCCCATTCGGAGCACTGCTCCTGGCTCCCCCGCTCCGTGCTAAAAGCAATAACCAAATTGCCCCTCACCATCTTCCGAAGGATCAGGCGGAGCAAGTGATAACATGGGACGAGGGCGGATCGAACGCCCGACCTCAAGAATTGACTTCTGAAGCTTCACTCTCGCGCTCTCCCAACTGAGCTATCATCCCAAGGCATGTTCAGCGCGGAATGGCTCGGTGGACGTTCGGAGCGGACTTCGGCGCTGCCCGCTGCAGTGTGCACGCGACAGAGACCATGCCGAGAAAGGAAGGAGGCGACAGGGGGACTTGGGGATGGCTGGACAACTCCTGCATTGGTGGACATCGGCGGCGAAAACAGCCGCGAAAACTGGGGCGCACGGACGCCCGAGACAAGCAATATCGATGTTTCACCTGATTGTTCTTCGCCACTTCCACGTTTCGACCAACTATGAACTCGTCTCCTCTCACTTCTCACACTTTCGCTCGTGTAGAAATCTAGACTGCCCGGGGCCCAAGCAACGATGTTGCTCGTAGGGTGGCTAGACTTGAACTGATCAACTGAGGATGTGGTTGCATAGGATGGCCAGATGGCCACTTATATATCTACAAGCAGCTAGAGAACAAAGAGACTAGCTGCAGGCTATCGGAGGATGTCGTACGGTGTCGGGCGCCGAGGCCGGCGCCGAGAATGCGTGTAAGAAGCATGTTGAGCATGTTCTCAGCTAGAACAATAGAAACATTGAGAACGGGGGTGCTGACAGGATGTCGAACACCGGAGTACGGGCCGAGTGCCGCGAGACACGTGGGAAAGAAATCATGTGATTTCCAACAGCTCGCAACGTCATGAGAAGGTTGATAGGCGACGCCGTGCGAGGCATTACATCGGCTTCAGAAGTCACGGCCCCTATAGTATAATGGTTAGTACGCGAGTCTCATATGCTCTGTTGCAATCTCTAGATCTCAGTTCGATTCTGAGTGGGGGCACGAAAAAATTCTTTTGGCTTTCCGCGAACGTAGCGAGCTGTTTTGCGAGCGAGGAAGTGTTGTGTGCCGGGATGTAGTGAGCAGAACGGTGCAAAAGTGCCACTAGCAGGTGATGTATGATTTAGCGCCACGACGCCCCGGGCTGAGCTTCTTTGTCTAACCTTCGCCTGCCGTGGATTCTCAAACGTGCCCCACTGATCCTTCTGTCGCCCCTCCACGCTCCCTTCCTTCCACGTTCTTTGCATCATTCTGTCTTCGAGTTAGAACCGCACTTGTACTCATTCACAACCTCGGTCACGACAACGACGACGATGACGACGACTGGCGGGGTGTTGATTCATGGAGCGGGAGCGGATCCTGCGCGCTAATGAATCACCGAACTCCGGCTATCCGGGTACTAGCCCGGCCAACGCCGCCGTCCACCGGCGAGTGACAATATTCCAGCCCACAACCACATTTCTCTCCTTCCCTCACTCCACTCCAGTCCATCAACAGCAACAACAATGTCGGCCACGAAACGCCTACAGACGATTCAGTCGCATCTCTCCACCGCCCCTGCCTCCGGCTCCGGCTCCGGCACCACGAAGCCCGAGATCAAGGTCGTCGCCGTATACGGCGCGGGCCTCATGGGCGCGGGCATTGCGCAGGTCGCGGCGTTCGCGGGCTACGACGTGCGCCTCTGGGACGTGAACGACAAAGCGCTGGAGTGAGCTTGAATATCGTGTTTGAGCTGACAAAGCAGGAAGGGCCTCGCCATTATCCGCAAGTCCTCCGAGCGCATTGCGAAGCACATCGCGCCCGAGGGCACGGACACGGCACCCATTATCGACGGTATCGTCAAGGCGATTAAGACGACGACTGACCGGTGAGCCTGCTTCATTCCTTCTTAACCATTCTCCTTAGGCGAGGGAGGCACGCTCCAGCTGGGCGAAAGTGAATATGAGCTGATCCCAGCGCCGAGGCTGTCAAGGACGCCGACCTCGTCATTGAGGCGATCATCGAGGACCTGGCCATCAAGCAAGACTTCTTCAAGTACCTCGACACGGTTGCCAAGTGAGCTTTAATTGCGTTTCGCTAGCTGACCGCAGGCCGTCGTGCATCTTTACGTCGAACACGAGCGGTCTCCTCATCAAGGAGATCAACGCGAAGTGCCCCGCCGAGCGTAAGAAGCGTTTCGGTGGTCTGCACTTCTTCAATCGTGAGTCAGCTCGAGTGGAGGGCGCAGTCCTTCTCCTTCCGAGGGTTTGCGCCTTCTTTCATTCTCACGCTTGCGCCCGACTTGAATCCCCCTTCATCAGCCCTGCTGAGAGGAGGGCTCCAGCCCAAAGGATGATGGCAGACAGCTTGCCCACAGTAGTTCTCAGCTGACACTCAGCTGTCCCCGTGATGCGCCTCGTCGAGGTCATCCGCACGGAAGACACACTGCCCGAGGTAGATGACGCGCTGTTCGCGTTCGGCAAGTCGCTCAAGAAGAAGCCGATCCGCGCCAAGGACACGCCCGGATTCATCGTGAACCGTCTCCTGATGCCGCTGAATCGCGAGGCGATCCGCATGGTCGAGCGCGGCGACGCTACGTTCCAGGACGTCGACACGGCGATGAAGCTGGGTGCCGGGCACCCTATGGGCGTGAGTACGACCAGGTCTTGAGGTCTCCTGCAGGGAGACCGACAGTTGAGCGTCAATCGGCGAACCACTCCACCAGTGGTGCATTGTCGGAACGCACAGCTGAAAGACCTTGGAAAAGATGCAAGCTAACAAACAGCCGTTCGAACTATTCGACTACGTCGGTCTCGGTAAGTTCCACCTTCTCTCCACCTCCCGCAGCTTCCTGCCATTCGAAGCCTAGCTAATGACAGACACAAACCTCCTCGTCGGCAAGGGCTGGGTTCAGCGCGCTGAGCAGGGCTACATCCCCAAAGCCTACGTCGAGCCGCAGGGCAATCTGATCCAGGACCTCGTGGCGCAGGGCAAGCTTGGTCGCAAGTCGGGTGAGGGCTTCTACAAGTATGAGCAGAAGGGAAAGAAGTCTCTCACTTAGAAGAAGCCCGCCGCTGGCGAGCTGAGTCACAGGCAGGTGGATCTTAGACTGACAAGGGCTGTTAGAACGGAGAATGTATCGCTTTGTATCGGTCAGAGGGACGCGTGCTGATCGCGAACTCCCAAGCCTGCGCCTCGTTGCATGTCGTGCACACAAGCGCACACATGCACTTCCGCGAATTTCTGTTCGCGAAACTTCGGACTCGGACCTAGCAGCGTTCATGTCGATTGAAGGCCAAGCATGCATTGCTGACGGTATACTCACACCTCTCACCTCTCATCACCACTTCATATCCGAACGGGCTTCGACATGAGCAAGCCCGCCCAACTGCTAGAAGTGCCCCGATTCTCCGGTGTCGGATGGCCCACTGTCGAGGTGTTCATGAGCAAGCTCGAGACTCTAGAGATGGTTCTGTCCGAGCTTGGCTTCAAGCTGCCGAGTCGTCTCCAGTTGCTTCAAATTCTTGACGGCTTCGCCAGTCTGTGGTGCAGTTGGGTGCTCGACCCGAAGCACTGCTGCACTTACTTGATAGTCTTGTTGATGGTGGAGTTCGGCGAGAGTTACGATCTCGACACGCCGTTCCAGTGGTGCCCGCCCGAGTTGCGGCCCCATCTCTTCCGAGCTCTAGTGCAAGGCGACCACGGCGTCCAGCGGTATGCCGGCCGGTATCGCCGCATGGGCAATGAACTCCAACGCGCCTTCGACTATTCAACCCCATTTGGGCAAATGCCTTCTGAAAACATTCTGCAGAACATCGACCAGTCTCTCAAGAGGCTGGTGCTCCTTTCCGAGTACAGCTTGCTGGTGACCACGACAGCAAGGAACTCAGCCAGTCCACCAGCTTTGTCAACAACGTCAGCATCACGTTGTCACCAGATATCTGAGGTTGTTCTACCAGATCGGAAAGAACAGGCAAGCGATGGCGATCCACGGCTGAGCAGGGAAAGCGTAACTCTGCTCTTCTGATGCACTTGCGTGTTGACCTTTGGAGACAATGTGTTGAGGCACTGGACCATTGTTGGCGCTGTTCATCACTGACCGCGCGAAACATGGCTGCTCCATTGTGTCTGCTTGTCAACCATTCAGAGCGATGCACTTGCCTGTGGCGCCGAACACTGCCAGATATTTTGGGCACTGCAAGCGTCAAAATGCATACTGAAGAGAGAGAGATATAACAGCCGCTCACTAGTATTCAGCAACCACTCACCACACCTACCCACCATGACCAGCCACGGCAGTCCACGGAGCGCGTACGGCTTCCCCGCCGGCGTCAAAGTCTTCAAGGGTGTCGACCAGAGCTATACGGCTCTTGAGTTCCTGTCGCTTATACACGCGAATGAACGTGAGCTACCCGGCCCGCCACAGGCATATCACATCGCGAACTACCTGGGCGCGCGGGCGCTGTTGTGGTTTGCAGCAGCCCATTCCGAGGACAGCTACGACGGACCGCAGTCTGCACTGCTCCAGTCTTTCTCCCTCGACTGGTCCGCAGGCCTGAGCAGAGAGCGGCAGTTCCGACTCCTGCAACAGGGTTTCGGCACCGTAGACCAGTACGCTGCCGAGTTTGAGCACCTCGCGAACTCGTGCGCCGAGGACGTCAACGCCGAGTACAACCTGCGGTGGTTTGCCTGGGGCTTGCGAAGGGAGGTGAGGGAGCTCGTGTTCACCGAGCCTTATGCTTTCATGAGCTTTGACAGTCTCGTTGCCGTCGCTGAAGACGCGGCGGTGTCACTTCATCTCGAGTCACGAGCACGCCCGCGCGTCCGTGAGAGCGCGGGAAACCCCCTCCGTCGCCGATACACGAAGAGCATGCGCAAGGCGAAGGAGATCTTCTTCGTTCTGAGGCGCAGCCCCAACCTCTCTAAGACTCCGCAGGGTGCGGACGACGTCTGTTTCTCCTTCCAGTCCGTTAGCGAGCCCAGCCTCGACAAGAGATCGATACCGTCACCTGGGAGACCGCCCTCGACCCGCGGCCGCCTCAGGAGCTTCACGTCTCACCCCGAGATTGTGTCAGACTTTGGCATGATGGGCGCTAGGCGCACTCCTGATGTGCCCGCCGACGCGGTCCCGGGCGGCTCCAGCGGATCAGCGGGGAGCCCGGCCACGAGCAGCGCCGGAAAGCCGCCCTGAAACCCTCTTAGTCCGTAGTCATCGTAGACAAGAGTATGCCCACCCAACACGAGCTCCAAGTATCAGTCGCCGTCACTGTGGCCCTCGGAGCATACCTTCGGAGCAAACCCACAGAAGGCGTTGTTGTCAGACAGGTGGGCAAGCGGTTGCGCCCCCTGGACTTGAGATCCGGTGGATCTGTTAGTTATAATGTCTTCGTCGCGCGCCATGGCAGTGGCGAGCCCGTCCCTTCCCACCCTTTCCCTTGTCACCCACTCCATCATGGTCGGTACTCCTCGCGCTGCTCCCCACATGGTACACCTCTTCTCCGGCGCCTACACCTATCCGGTGGAGGAGTTTCTCGCCGTCGCCGACGCGTGCATGGCTGAAGCGCCCGGCTACTACTGCACGCCCGAGCGTAAGCGGGCGTACGTCGTTGCCGCTCTCGCTGGTCGTGCTCGTCTCTGGTTTACGAACTGGGCGAAGCACCACCTTTCGGCAAGTTACGAGGAGTTCCGTTCGGCCTTGCTCGACGAGTTCCACATCGACGACACGCCAAGCGAGCAGCAAAAGTTCCGCCACTTGACGCAAGGTATCTCGACTGTTGCCTGTTACGTGCGCGAGTTCGAGAGCACCGCCGGCCGCAGCAAGGAAGACGTCGAGGCGCAGTACAACCGCCTCCGCTTCGCGTACGGGTCAACCACCCCATCAGCGGCCACGTTCTCGAGCGCTTCGCTTTCTGCCCCACGTTTAAGGATCTCGCTAAGGAGACCAACCGAGTTGAGGAACACTTGAAGACCCTCAACGCGAACGGCAACGGGCACGGGATGTAGCAAGGTCAGTCGAGTTCGTCACTTTTCCCCTCTCAGCGCGGGCGTAGTCAGCCCGTTTGCCGTAGTCTTAGGGTGTGAGATCTCTTACGAAGCTGCCATTGTATATAGAGGATATGCAAGATGCAATCTCGTCTTTTCACGATGCACGTTCATGTTGTCAATGCTTGGCGGCGGAGCTCCAAAACGCCCCGTTTAAATCGAGGGTGCTATGGTTCGTGTCGTCCCAAGTGACAGGCGAGGTATACCGACCTCTCTGCTTTCACCCCTTGGCGTCGCCAGCCGTGTCTGCACCGTCTGACATCCCTTCCACTAACTTGCGAATCGCAGCGTGTGTTAGAAGCGTCGTGCACGCCGTGACCGAAGGCGCGAGGCGTTCCAGGCACAATTTGCTCGGTTCAATGGCCTCAAGAGAGATAACGGACATCGGCGAATTTCGCGTTTGCATCCTCCCAGAGACATCCTGAACACGTTCTGCGGGCCTGAGCCTTAGACACGCCGTCTTGGTAATGTCTCGGTGGGCCGCGGCGTGGACCAACCCTGTCCGCGAGAAAGGCATCAGGCTGGGCCAAGAGTGCGCAACAATAGAGGGATGTGAGCGGAACATCCTATCATGAATGACGGGTCCGAGACCTCCCGCCGTCAGTGGTGGTATATGACAGGCGCCTGCGCCGACGCGTCACTTTTCGCCCCCTCACCCTACGACCTACATTGTCAACAACTACTAATCATGGAACCAGTCGAACAGCCCGCGCCTGCACTGGCGCAGCTCTTCAGCGGCGACTTCTCCTTCCCCGTGGATGAGTTCCTCGTCCTCGTTGAGACCAACACGCTCCCGCACAAGTGCTACTACGCGCACACGCCACACAAGACGGCGTACGTAGCCAATGCTCTCACCGGGAGGGCGCGACTATGGTACGTGCGCTGGGCCGGTGAGCGGGAGCACAAGGCGCCCATATACAATGAGAAAGGGCAGAGTTTGAGTTTCCAGTCGGCCTGGAAGGCGTACAAGGACAAGTACTACGAGACGTTCCGCCGCGACCTCGTCGCGCAGTTCGGGATTCCGGAGTTCATCACGCCGGCCTTTGCGCTCCGCCATCTTACGCAGAACCGCCTCCCGGTGCAGCAGTATGTCGACCGATGGACTGAGCTCGCCAACGCGTGTCTCGAGAACCTCGACAGCGAGTACAACAGATACTGGTTCATCTATGGACTCAGGAAGGAGATCAGAGACCACATGCTCGAGGTGTTTCCCTTCTTCAGAACTTTCGCCAAGATCGTGGACGAGGCGAAGGCGATGGAGAAACACCTCCAGCCCAAGCTCGTCGAGCGCGTCGTCGAACGCATCACCGTGCAGCAGGTGCCGGCTCCACCTACACCCGCTACATCAGTGCCGGCCACGCCAGAAGTCGCGACCTCTCCTGTTGCCCCGCTTGCTCCGTGTGCGCCATCAATTCCAGCGACACCCGGCCCCCCGGCGGCAGACGCGCCCGCGCCGCCTCCGTCCACAGACGAGATCGCCGTTGCGCAGTAGCAGTAGCCCGCTCTCAGTAGTTACCTACGCGGATGTTGTATAGTCCCCCGATCGTGCTTTGATGCCCTTTGAAACGGCTGCTGACCGCTTGATGTCCGTCGCCTGATGTCAGCAATCTATTGTGACGCGTTTGGAAGTGGCTGCCGACGCGGGGCGCGAGCCCCCACATCATCCCCCGTACTTATCACCAGCTCACCACACGCAGTGTCCCTCTTCCCCGATCGCTCACCCCGTAACCATGTTCGCCAACGTCCCATTGAAGGTTCCAGTCCCCTACCGCTCCCCGACCTCCCCGCCAACGAGGCTCCGGCTCCGCTTCTCAGGCGACCTTTCGCTCGACGTCGCGACCTTCCTCCGCGTAGCCGAAGCCGACATGACACGCTACCCGTTCTACTTCAGCTACGCCCTGCTGCGAATCCTCTTCCTCCGTCTGTCGTGTCAAGGTCGGGGTGCGCTCTGGGTCGACCGCTTCCTTGCGGCGCGCACTCTGCCTGTGTCGTTGAAGTCGCCCCTCCCCAGCGAGAAAATTGCAGAGTGGATCGCCGCAAACGACGCGGCCTGGACTGCCTTTTGTGAAGACATGATCGACTTCTTCAAAGACGGCACGCAGGCACAGATGAGAAGAATGGAGCAGACCGGAAGCGTGGCGCATTATGCTCAGAGGTGGAAACAGGCGGCGGACGGGGCGGGCGTAATGGTGGATACGCACTTCAATTGCCGATGGTTCATCTGGGGCCTCAAGTCTGCCATCAGAGCCAGGTTCTCAGAGACTGATTGGTCCACGCCTAGTCTCGAGCATGTCGTCGCTGTCGCACAGCGTGCCGAGCGCGAGTTGAACCGCTCCCAGCGGCCGAACACGTTCCATGCCAGCCCATCGAGGTGGCGGAGCCGCGTGAGCAGCGAGCCGGCGTTGAGAGGCCTGCCGTCGCCTATTCCCGAGATGGACGCGGGTTCTGGATGGGAAGGCGTGGGTGAAGGGACCGGGAGGCGGAGAAGAGCGACAGACATCACGCACCGCCTCCGATCGAATGAGAGCGCGCAGTGGACACCTCTGCGGCCTACGAGGGGGACGTCGCCAGCGTTCAATGAGGTGCAGAATGAGCTGCTTGCGTCTCCTCAGGCGAACGCGATAGCGGTGGTGGGGCAGGAGCAGGGAGATCTCCCAGACGACGGATCGCGCAGGGAATCGCACTGCCGCCCTATGTAGACGAGTATGCAGCCTTGCAGAATCTTGAGCGTCGACAGCTTTTGTGTCGCTTCCCACAGCGCACTCCCTGTTGTGAGCTGAGTCCTCGTCGCTTCGTTCACATCACTACCCCTGCTGTCCATCATTCCCTCATTTCACTTCCCACCCCACCCTCATTCGCCTTTCATCCTCCATCTCTCCATCTCTTTTACCTCCTTTTGACTGCGACAACTACACGACGGCACCATGGCGCCGCTCAACCTCCTCCCCGCTGTGCCGCTGCAGCACCCCTTCAGCGGCTCGTTCTCGTACCCGGCCGAGGACTTTCTCGCTTTAGCGGAAGCAAACATGAAGCCGCATCCCACGTTCTTCAACGCCGACGATAGGCGCCGGATCATCTACTGTGTGAACGCGTTCACGGGCCGCGCGCGCCTGTGGTACTTTGAGTGGGTGCGGCGCAAGTCCGGCGACCACCAGCGCCCCACAGACTGGTATTCCGTCTTCAAAGAAGATTTCCTCGAGCAGTTCTGCATCCCCAAGATCAAGACTCACGACTGGCTCCTGCGCCAGCTCGTGCATGAGACCAGCGTGGCGAGCTACGCCGAAATGTTCCGCAAGACGGCGCTCGCGTGTCGCGAGGATGTTGAAAGCCAGTATAACCGCCTCTGGTGGGTTTACGGGTTGAGGGGTCCCCTGCAGGCCAAGATCCTCGATGTCTTCCCGCTCCTCGACACTTATGCGGAGCTCGTCGAGGCTGCGGCCGACCATGAGCGGTTCATGCTTGCTGGTGGCGATGCGCCGCGCACTGGCCGCAACGGAAGCCTGCCCGTCATAACAACGTCGCAACACTAGCCCGCTGGATCAGTAATAGTTAGTCCGCACGCACAGTGAAGCCTTTACCGTTCTACTCATGCATATTCTACCTATGCTTAATGCTTGGCGTCGTCTCCCTTCTCCTCGGCGGCAGCGACGAACTGGCGGATGCTGCATGGTCAGCTAAGAACGCCGTGAAGAAGCCGGGTGGAAGTAGACTGCGGTATGGGCCGTTGGAAGACCGCCGACCACAAGATCGAGCGTTCAAGATCCTTTCGCGAGCGTCCGACAGGACCACGTTATCTCCATCGTTGCGTGCGACATGTGCGTCGGCGTCGAACGTCCTTCAGGAACCAACTGTTTGCGCCTCCTTCCACGAAAACACTCACAAGTCGTCCTCCTCCTTGTTGCCAGTGTTGATCGACGAGTCGTCCTTGGCGGCAGGGGGAGCGGCCTGCTCCTTCTTGTCACCACCCTTGGCAGCAAGAGCGATGCCGATGGTCGAGAAGATGGTGCCGAGGGCACTGATGGTCAGTTTCAACGTTCCATGAAGCTTGGTGGTAGAATGAGGTCTCCAGTTATTTCGAGGTTCGAGTTTCACGGTTTTGTTGTTGACATGGATGTCGCAGAGCTTTGCGCGGCGTTCTCGATGCTCGGACAGCAGCGCAGACGACGGTTTCGACGTTTACTGTGGTTGTGAAGGCGTAGGTCGGCTCGCTGGCTGCGTCGGCTGGGATTGGCGAGTTATCGGAATCCGCACAGGTCGTTGTTCTGCTCGTGCAGCACCTCCACACACCTCAAAGTAGCACCACTGCACTCGCTACACTCTCCTCATCCCTTCTAAGCCGCCTGCATCGTTCCGCCTTGCTTCGTCGTCGTGTCGTCGAGTGTGGTCGAGTTGTCGCTGTCGGAGCCGTGATCCAATGAAACTTCGGAATAGCCGGAGAAACCCTCCCTCCACCGGGGGTAACAACTCACATGTACTCGTTCTGTTTCTGTCAGCTATGTTCCCAAACTGGTGAGCTCACCTTGATGGCGCGGCCGGCGATGTTGTACGACATTTTTGGTGAGGGTATCGATGCTATCACTATCCGTCCTGGTGAACGAGATGGCAACGACGCAGCGGTGCGCGACCCAGGCCAGAGCCAGAGCCAGGCAGGAGCGAGAGCGTGAGCGGGCGGAAGTGCAAAAGTCCGAGTATCGCCGAGCGAGGCGTCCTTCTCCTGCTGCCTCCACCTCCGTAAAAGCCCAGTTTCACGCTGCTCACAGCATAAGCGCACCTAGACCAGACTCCAGCATCGACAAACGACAACAACGATGCTCGGCCTCTTCCGCTCAGCGCTCACCGGTATCGGCGCCCCCGCCGTCCGCACCGCCGGCCCGTCACGCGCCCAGCTCGCCCACCCCCTGCCCGCCGGAACGCAGGTGCGATTCCGCGGCTCCCAGCTCATGCCCAAGAGGATCAAGTGGAAGAAGAGCGCAAAGGGACGACCGGCCCTGCCGACGGTGCGTACAGCTAACCTTTGCGTGGACCGTGGCTGACAATACAGGGAGGTTCCGTGAAGGGCACGACGCTTGCGCACGGCGGTTTCGGCATCCGCCTCCTGGAGCAGGTGCGCCTGACTGCCGCGCAGCTCAAGTCGGCGCAGGCGGCGCTGAAGCGCAAGATCAAGCCAGTCAAGGGCGCCGAGGTGCACCTGCGTGTCTTCCCCGACATTCCCGTGTGCGTCAAGGGCAACGAGACGCGTATGGGTAAGGGCAAGGGCACGTTTGAGTACTGGGCGTGCCGCGTCCCGGCTGGCCGTGTGGTTTTCGAGATCGCCGGAGGCGGTATCCGCGAGGAGATCGCGAAGCAGGCTCTCAAGCTCGCCCAGGTCAAGATGCCGGTTCAGACCGAGTTCATCTCCTCCACCTCGCCCCGCCGCCTGGGACACCTCGTTGGCGACTTTGACCGCCCCCCTGCCGCCCAGAAGACGGTTCGCGCCCGCGAGCTCACGACTCCCGGCATCCAGAGCCAGCTCGCGCGCGAGGCCAAGGAGGCCGCCGAGGCGCAGGCCAAGGTCGAGCAGGAGGAGGCCGCTAAGATTGCCCGCGTCTAAGCGAGCGAACGAGTGAAGGTAGCTGGGCCGTGAGCTCGAGTAGCCCAGCAACAAACGTCTAGACCGACACATCCTTAGGTTTTGTAACATTATGCATTCTGCACACACAACTGAACACAACGAGTACAACTGTTTCTTCTTCTGATTTTGCGGGATACCGGCTCGGCGCTCGGGACGTAACGCTAATGAAACTCGTCAAGAACAGGTGACAGATCGCTCGCCACGAGCGTTCGCTCACTGCTCTTCGCGAACGCTCACATGCTCGCCTCCAACGCGTCCTTCTCGACCCAATCCTCGAGTCTATCGAGCCCATTCTTCCCGAGCCCCTTCCACTCATGTTTAGCGATGGAGCCTCCGCGGCGATATCCCGCGTTCATGTCCCAGCACGTCGACATCAGTGTCGGTTCCTGGCTGTGCCAGGCTACGTCGCGGACCACGCGCTGGCGCGTGTCGTAGTACGGATCTTCGACCCGGGGCGCGGGGGGCGATTCCGGCGCCGAGGGGTCGGTGTAGTTCTCAGCCCCAGTGTGTCGGAGCGGCTGGCTAAGCGCGCGGTCGAGGACATGCACGACGCGCCCGTCCAGGCTCCAGATGTGGATCCTCCCGTCACTGGAGCCGGAGAAGACGTAGCTCTGCCCCGTCGTGGCGGCGGGGGAGAAGTGGCACCGGATCAGCGTCCTCTCAACAGAGTGGCCGCGGTACGTCATGACGCTGCAGTCTCGGGGATGCGCCGCATACTCGGGGCTCTGGTATCCGCCATGCCGGTAGTCGTACCCCGGTTTGCCGTACTCCTGCACCGCGTCGGGCTCGTCTGCAAACTCGCCCCATGCCCGCATCTTCCTCAGATCGTAGAGACGGCACGCCTGGTCCTTCGAGTTGGCGAGCACGTACCGCCCATCGCCTTTCGGCGCCGTATAGGTTATCCCCTCGGTGGCGCCGACGAGCACGCCGCTCGGTGTCTGCGACGCGTTCAGGGAGCGCCGGTCCCAGATCTTGACGTATCCGTCATCACTCCCCGACACGAGGATATTGGTGGAGGACTCGTCTGCGAAACAGACTGCGTTCACATCGTCCCGGTGGCCTTGGACACAGAGGCAGCGCCGGTCGCTCTCCACATCGTACACCATGATGTTCCCCCTTGATGCGCCTGCAACGATTTCCTTGCCGTCGGCACTGAAACGGATAGACCACAGGCCAAAGGATTCAAACCCGTACCGCCGGGTCCGGTCATGGAAGTCGAGCAGCGTCTGCTCGTCATCCCCTGCTTCTGTCGAGAGCATGTACACGTGCGGCGTGATCGAGGAGTAGATCATGCGCTGGCCGGCACGGTCTGCGTCCGCATCCGTGATTGTCCACTGCCCCTCAATGCCCTGTGTCGTCTTGATGCGGCTCAGGCTCGTGTCCTCTCTCGGAGAGTGGGCCGGTGCAGTCCCGCCCCACCGCATAAAGGTGTCCTCGTCCTCCGAGTCGGATTCAAAGTGCACCAGACTCGACAGAACACCGGCACTGCCCCTTTCCTGCCGTCCAGGGCGGCGTTCAGGCTCCGCCTCGGGCGCACGCCGGCCCCAGGATTGAGTCGAGTACATGTGCAGCGTGAAGTACTGCGTTGCCGAATCTTACATTAACACTTGGTCTGTAGGGGGCGAGGTGCGCTTACAGAAGATGGAGTCGTTGGGGCCGCAGAACTGCCCAACGTATGGCACGCATGGATATCGCGCGACAATCGTGCCGTTCGTATTGGGTATGACGGGGTGTTCGAGCTCCCTGGACGCGTGCGCGTACATGTATGTCCTGGGCAGATGTTGGCGATAATGTCTCTCGCTTGGCCGCTTTCTCCTCTTCTTCGCTGGAGCCTTCGGCCTCTCCACCTCGTCCTCGCTGTTTTTCCTCCGGTGGTTACGCACACGGGGGTCTTCACGCTCCACGGCCGGCGGAGGGGCCGAGTACACCCACGGTCCCACTGGCCCGAATTCTCCACTGCGTAAGAGTGCAAGACCTCTAGGGTCAGGCTCGGTCTGCACTTTCCACCACCGCCTTGGCTTCCTCCTCCGCGGCGCTGAGATGTGCGTGTGTCGCATCAGTTGCCTAACCAGTGTAGCCCGGTGGTCTTCGGACATGTTTGACGCCGAGTTGATCAACGCCGCGAGCTCGAGCAACCGGACCGGCGTATAGTCGTACGTCCCTCCCTCACTTTCCTCGTCGTCGTCTTCGTCATCCTCGACATCTAGGCGGGTGTGAGTAACATATGTCCCGGGGATAGCGAGATCGTCCATGTCGTCTTCGTCTATGTCGTCCTCGTCGAGCTCATCGTCGTCGTCGTCGTCAATGGCCCACAACTCGGCCGCGTCGTCGGCATACTCTTCAAAGTCATCCTCGTCGTAGCCGGGGATATAATCGGGGTCGAAGTCGTCGTCGAAGGGGTCGTCCTCAGGCCAGCCGGACATGATGAGTGAGGTGGATGGGCAGTATGACTCGCGAGACTCGCAAAGATTACGATGTGTAATCGATCTCCGAGGTCACGAGGTTGGCCGAGCTTGAGGCTCGGCACCGGAGATGGCCGAGGTCTCCACTATCTCGAGTTGGCCGCGACTTGCGACTGGCCTCCACCATGACATGTGTGCTTCTTGTGCTTCTTGCTGCGAGCAGTGACGCGGGATCTCGAGGATGAATCTCGGATGGGGACACTCTCCGTCTCGGGGAAGAGCTGATACGTAGGCTGCTCGCCTGCTCCGGATCGCATGCATGCATGCGACTGGCGTGAGGAATCCTTCTCACAGCGATGGCTGCATGAGCTGCAGAGGCTGGGGCGATGTGGGACAGACGTCTATTTCAATCAACCCATGACGTCAGTCCCCGTACACCTGGTATTCTTAGGCACTCGACCTTCGACCTTCCAGGCTCCTCCATGCATCATCCTTCAGGCGCCTGTCCATCGAGCGAGCACATGTGCAGCGTCACAAGGGCGACAAGAGGGGGCCGCGGTATGCAGACAGACGTCAACAGCGTCAGACAGCGCGTCACTGGCCCCCCAGTGCCAGACCGTCACGGCATGCATAGCCAGCGAGCCGCCGGCACGTTCGCAGCGGAAAGAAGTTATAAGAACTGGCCGGCGGCTACGTGTCCAGCTCCCCCCCCACCGTCTCTTTCTCTCACTTCTAGCAACACTGAAACACTGAAACAATGGCTGAGGACCAGAAGACTAAGGTTCACGGCGTCAACGTCGAACACCTCATCCAGGAGAGCCATGACCCCGACACGCCTCACAAGCACGGGAAGGACAAGTAAGTGGTCTCGGAGGGACTCGCCGTGAGTGGTACTAATTGATGCTAGGGGTTACAAGGGCTGGTCGATGTACGACATCCCGTACGCGTCACGCTACGACGTGGAGGTCAACATTCCTGCCAACGATCTGCCCAAGGACGGCGTCGAGTCCAATGTCGTGTACCAGATGCTCCATGACGAGCTCACCCTCGACGGCAACCCGAACTTGAACCTCGCGTCTTTCGTGCACACTTGGGTGCCTGATGGTGAGTATGGGGAGCGAGGCGAAACCGAGCGCAGCTAGCGCCGCAGAGCAAAGCGGGGTCTAGCAGGGTGAAGCGGGCTCTAGCGGGTAACTGCAGAGCGCAGTGAGGAACAGTGGAAGGGGGTGATGTTGGGAAGCCAGGGAGGAGGGCCAAGAGCTAACCCACACAGAGTGCACCCGCCTCATGACCGAGAACCTGACCAAGAACCTCGTCGACCAGGACGAGTATCCCGCCTGTACCGAGATTCACAACCGCTGCATCGTGAGTGAAGCCGGAGGTCTGTCGTCAGGCGGGCCGTAGGCTGTAGATCTGCTAGCCTGGCCACCAGCCACCGACCTCACCTGCTTGACCTATCCGTCAGGGCTGGAAAAGTCAAAGATGAAGCATCCGCTGACGTTTCCAGAGCATGCTCTCGGGACTGTGGAACCACCCGAAGGATGCTACTCCGATGGGCACGGCCACGACCGGCTCGTCGGAGGCCGTTATGCTCGGCGGCATGTCGATGAAGCGCCGGTGGCAGGCCAAGATGAAGGAGCAGGGGA
Organism: Trichosporon coremiiforme; assembly: GCA_039545355.1. Taxonomy (NCBI): domain Eukaryota; kingdom Fungi; phylum Basidiomycota; class Tremellomycetes; order Trichosporonales; family Trichosporonaceae; genus Trichosporon; species Trichosporon coremiiforme. The sequence continues at coordinate 406,656 of BCJJ01000010.1, forward strand.
AGGATATCCACAACCCGGGCCCGAACATCATCATGGGCTCCGAGGCACAGGTCGCGCTCGAGAAGTTTGCGCGCTACTTTGAGGTCGAGGCTCGCCTCATGCCCGTCACGGAGGACAGCCACTTTGTCCTCGACCCCGAGAAGGTGCTCGACTATTGTGACGAGAACGTGAGTGCTTTCTTCTTCTTCTTCTTCCTCCTACGTCATGGTCTGCATGCACTAGAGCCTCCACCACCATCCGTCCACCTCTCCACGACGTATCTTCCTCATTTCTCCACCGTTTCTCTTCATTCTTTCCCTGACGGCTTCAGACGATTGGCATCTTCTTAATTCTCGGGTCTACCTACACTGGCGAGTTCGAAAACGTGAAAGCAGTCGCAGACAAGCTCGACGAGTACGAGAAGAAGACCGGGATCCACATCCCGATCCACGTCGACGCGGCGTCTGGCGGCTTCGTCGCGCCGTTCGTGTACCCCGACCTCGAGTGGGACTTCCGCATCCCGCGTGTGTGCTCTATCAATGCATCGGGACACAAGTACGGCATGTCCACTGTCGGCGTCGGATGGTGTATCTGGCGCTCGGACAAGTATCTCCCCAAGGAGATGATCTTTGAGCTGCACTACCTCGGCGAGACGGACTATAGCTTCGGACTCAACTTTTCGCGCCCTGCTCATCCCATCCTGGGTCAGATGTTCTGCTGTGAGTGTCCTCTTGGGAGAGGGCGTAAAGGAAGGGGAGATTATGGAGGGAGGAGGGGAAACGAGGTGCCACGGGCCAGGTGCCACAAGGATCGGCAAGGCACCCGCTCACTCTCCGTCTTCTCTCCCCCGCTTCATTCCCCTTCCTCCTTGGTTGCGCTATAACTTGTGAACTTTGTGTTGACTCCAGTCCTCAACCTCGGCTTCAGCGGCTACCGTCGCGTGATCCACGCCGACCTTACAAAGGCGCGCATCCTCTCCCGTGCGCTCGAGAAGAGCAAGCTCTTCACGGTCCTGTCCGAGATCCACATCCCCGTCGACAACCCCAAGACCAAGGACGACACTGACCCGACGTACTACCGTCCCGGCCTGCCCGTTGTTTCCTTCCGATTCACAGACGAGATCAAGAAGAAGTACCCGCACGTGCAGCAGCGCTGGGTGCAGGAGCAGCTGCGCGCGATCGGCTGGATCGTGCCCAACTATGGCCTTCCCCCTAATTGTGAGAAGACGGAGATCCTCCGTGTCGTCGTCCGCGAGAGCCTTAGTGGGGACCTCGAGCGCAAGCTCATCACCGACATTATCAAGGTCGCTGAGGACCTGCTCCAGGGCGAGGGCCCGTCCGTCCCCATGTCCCAGGCGAATAAGTCCCAGCCCCATGCCACTAGGCCTCGCAGGACGAAGAACCACAAGGATCACGAGAAGATCTCCAAGGCCACCAAGTTGCACAACCATGTCTGTTAGTTTGATGATAAGTGTTGGAAATGAAAATGTACATGAAATGCTATGCCGTATACAACAGATGCACGATCCACTCAGCACGAGCTCGCGGCAGACGCTCCGCTCGTGCAGCCGGTGCGTGTCTTCTAAGCGGCTGAACGCCCTCTATATCGGAGTATGCCTGCACTCACTCCTCGACAACCTCGTAGTCGACGCCAATGTACTCTCCGCAACCAGGACACCCGACAACGTCCACGCCGTCCTCCAGTTCCGGGACCGTGATGACATAGTCCTGCCCGCAGCGGCACTCGAGCGTGTACTCCTCCGGCTCATCCTCGTCGGGTTTCGGCGTGAATTCCTCCAAGGAGACATACTCTCGTATCCGCGGTCCCTTGGGTTCCGGCACATCACGAGACGAGGTGGAGGTGAAGTACTGCGCATCAAACTCTTTCCGTCGGCTGGGGTCGGACAGGACCGCACGGGCTTCGTTCACGAGGACAATGTCTACCGGGGAGACATCTCCGGCTCGCCTTTTGTCGGGGTGGCTCTGTCGTTGTCAGTTTCAGCTGCAGGGAAGGTGACGCTCAAGGCTCAAGGGGCGTTTAATGGGCCCTCTGCAAGTTTCAGACTCACCAGAAGAACGAGCCGGCGCCATGCACGCGTGATCTCCGCTGCGGTCGCCGACGGGTCGACGCCGAGAACCGCATAGTAGTCGGGAAGCTGGGCCATGGGCTCGTCGTCAGCCTGCTTGGTCGACGAACAGCAGAGCTAGCTTCGGTGGATGATGACGGATTCGAACTTTTTGGGTGGCAAGTCATGTCATGACGAGCCAGGGGGCGGCGCGCGCGGCCGCATTATTCGACCCTCCCACTTTAAAGATTGAACGGCGACCACTGCCCATCCTCGTCGGCTCCTCGCGCTCGACTCGTCTTCGCGTCGCCGACAGAACATCCCTTCACCTTCTTCTTCCACTTGCTCCCCACCCAAAAGCAGTAGCCCGCCCAGCGCTACTGATTGCACCGAGCCCGTCACTCTCCACCAAATTCCCGTATACCCCGTTATCGCAAGATAATTCTTTCGGAATCGAGTGACCCACCCGCAGGCCTTTTGTTTGTTTGTGTACCAAAAATCTCCGTGAGTAGTAACCCCCCGTCGCGTTCGACCGGCACCATCATTGCTTCCTTCGCCACCGGCTGACTCCCTCCCCAGACTGTTTAGACTCATTTATAGTACGCTCATCATTGCAAGCGTCGTTCTCACCACCGTCCAGATGACCAACACCGCTCCCGAGACTTCGTCGCCCGCCGCCCCCACTCCTGCCGCCGCCGCGTCGACGTCCACCATCCCGAAGGCTGCCGCGCCGAAGCGCAAGTCCAAGTCGCGCCGCAAGGCCCGCCGCCGCGACGGCTCCGACTCGGACGCGAGCTCTGATGGAAGCGTCTCCGACGCCGCTACCAACGCCGCGCGCAAGTCCGCCAAGGGCAAGGGCAAGGCGAAGCAGAAGCCATTGTTCCCCGAGTCGTCCCACACGGCCCCTTTAGTGTGGGCCGACGCCGACGTCTCGCAAAGCGAGATCGTGTCCTTCGACTTTGGCGCCAGCAGCAGCAAGAGCACCAATCCCGCGCCCCCCGCCCCCGCCCCCGGCAAGCCGCAGCGCGAGTTCACCGAGGAGCAGAAGAAGCGGCACCAGGAGAAGCTTCGTATCAAGAAGGAGAAGCAGAAGGCAAAGCGCAGGGCGGCGAAAGAGGCCAAGGCCAAGGAGGAGGCCGCGGCAGCGAAGGACAGCAAACCGAAGGACGACGCTGAGAAGACCGACGCCGCTCCAAAGGTTCCGCAGCCCAGCAAGGACGACGCGTCGCTTGCCGCTTCCACTTCGGCCCTCAAGCTTGACGACCCCGCGCCCACCCCTGCTTCCCTTCCCACGTCCACACCAGCCTCTGCTCCTTCCACCTCCCCTCCGACCGCCGCCCCAACGACCTCTACGACGACGACCCCCGCCGTCCGGCCGAACCAGCCCTTCGCCCCTCACCGACCTCTGCGCGAGCGACTGTCCAACCCACCCGAGGGTCGCTTCGCGCCCCGCCCGCCCCACTGGGTGAACGACCAGCGCCAGCCTGTCCGACCTATGCCGGACTTCTGGCGCGGACGCGGTGGAGCCCGCGGCATCCCTAGGGGTGCGTTCCGCGGGTTCCCCCGTGGTCGTGGGCGTGGTGGGTTTGGTCCCTTCGGCCCTGGTGGCCCTCACTTCCGTCCGCCCTTCCGGCCCCAGGGCCCTCCCCACGGACCGCCAAACGCTGTTAACGCCGTGGTGGCGAGCAGCTCCTCCAACGCCCCGCCCGCCAACGCTCCGTCCACGCCTCGGGCCATGCTGGAGTCTCCGGCGACTTCGGGCTCAGGAACGACGCCGGCGTTGGAGCAGGCCGAGGCGACTGAGACTGCGAAATCGGCGGAGCCGACAGAGTCGACTGACAAGTCGGAGTCAACGCAGCCGACGCCGGCTCAGCCGCAACAGCAGCAACCCGTTCAGCCGCAGCAACCCGTTGTTCCGCCGCACCAGAGGTTCCGACCGAACATGCCAAGGCCTGACGGGCGATGGGGACACGACGGCTTCCACCAGCACATGCGGGAGGACGCTTTCCGTGCCAACCGCGGCATGCGCGCTCGGGGGCGTGGACGGGGCTTCGCTCCCCGGGGCGGCTTCCGGCCGTTCTTCAACCACCCGGGACACCTGCCGACGCCGGAAGTGTCTCCCGACCGTGCCGAGAAGCCTGCTGCCGCCGCGCCTGCCATGCCTGCCGCCAAGCCGGCAGAGAGTGCCTCGATCGAGGCGCTGCTCGACGACTCTGGCGCCGTCACAGTGCGGTTGCCGGGTGAGACTGAGACCGTGGCCGTCGAGCCTGTAGTCGACGCGCGCCCGCCCTCGCAGCCGACGGACCCCGTGTCGCAGTCTCCGCTCCCGCCGGCGTTCACGCCATCGAACCCCTCTCCCGGACCGTACTCTGACGCCGGCTCCATGAGCAGCTCGGGATACGTCGGTCCGATCCCTGCGGAGTACTACGGCGGTGTCGCCTTCCGTCCCCCGCCGTACCGTGGTTTCCAGTCCTTCACGCCGGAGCCGTTCCACCCCGGACACGCCTCGCACCCGTCGCACGCGTCGCGCGGCTCGTTCTCTGGATTCTTCAGCGGGAGCCCGATGGACCCGCGCGCCGGCTCTCCGTTCAACCCGTACGCGCCTGGTTTCGTCATGCCCGCCGCGGTCGGGAAGGACGTGACTGGGGAGCCGAAGTCTCCTCACTCGGAGGGGACGGACTCTATGCCTGGCCAGATCCAGACACCCGAGTTTGCAATGGCGCCGTACTACTACAACCCCTACGCTGAACAGCCGATGGGACAGATGGGCCAGATGGGAGGCATGGGAGGGGTGTTCTACCCCCCGCCGCAGGGGTACTGGCCACAGCAGTACGAGCAGGGGATGTACACTGGGTTCGAGGGCGAGTACCAGCAGGGTCAACACCAGGGCTTTTAAACAAACCGCAAATAGCATTCCAACCAAACCAACAAAGACTAATAAGATAAAACTAGACTGTATGAAAACACCAATGCAATGCATCATCATCTCATCGTTCCGTACTACTCGAGTGCCGTCGTCGTACGCCGGTTTGTTTTGAAAAGAGAGACTCGGCCAGTGAGACCTGAGACCACGAACGGAAGCAAAGTGAGGCAGCGTGCCTGAAACCATGTGTTCCGCGTAGGAGGACGCCGCCACCGACGCGCGCGTTGACACTTGCAAGCCACGACACTGACCATCCGGCTGGCTGCACTCGACCTACTCAAGACCTCAACCAACCTCTGGCTCACACTACCACACCGCACTCTCCACTCCATTCCACCCCGTCAGACCCCCCTCACCGCCTCGACCCCGACCCCTGTCTCGAGCTTGACAAGCGCCATGCAGGCATCAGGTCTGCTGACCCCGCGCCCCTCCCGTATCCCCTCGGGCAGCGGTGCGCGCACGCCAACAGCGCAAGCAGCTGGTCCCTCATCAAATCCGGCTGACTCGGTGGACCTGTGGGAGGACATTCTGCGCAGCGCGGATCGGGCCAAGACGCACGCTCACAAAAACGTTGTCCTCCTCGCTGAGCGTCATCGCGGGCGCACGCATCTGCTCGACAAGCTCGCCGGGAAGCGGAGGCAACGCCCCGAAGGAGCGTCAGCGCTGGCTATTGGGTATCAGGTTCTTGAGAGCGAGGACAGGGATGAAGGTGAGCCCGCTTGCGCTGAGAGCTGACAGGCAGACGCCGCGCCGCCCGTGTCCGTGTTCTACCCGCCATCATCGCACCCGACTCTGCTCAAGCTCGTCGACGCGGCGCTCCCGCCGAATCCCTTACCCGTAAGCTGGACGGAGGAAAGTGCAGCTGACACCCAGGACACCGCAGTTGTCATCGTGCTCGACTGGACCAAGCCGAGCAGCATGGTGCGCGAGCTCCTGACGTGGCTGTCGTGGGTCGACGGCTGGGCGCAGCGTGTCGGCAAGGACACTGACGAGATGCGAGACCGATGTGAGTGTGCTCTGCCTTGCTAGTCGAAGGCTCCAGCTTTGATTACTGTCGTCCAAGCTAACGCCCAGTGCAAGCCCATCTGCAGCACTACGCTGAGCCTCCCGCTCCGGGCACGCCGGCGCCGACAAAAGCGCTCGGCACGACGCTTCTCCCCCTTGGTCCTGGAACACTGACCCTCAACCCCGCCGGCGTCCCGATCATCGTGGTGTGCACACGTGCAGACCAGATGGACAGCGTCGGCGACGAGATGGGCATGAAGGGCGGGAGCTGGGAGGAGCGCACAGACTGGATCCAGCAGGTGCTACGCACGATCTGTCTCTCGTACGGCGCCGCGCTGTTCTACACGTCCCAAACCCAGCCGCAGACCTACACCCTGCTGCGCGAGTACCTCGTGCACCGGCTGTACACTACGCCTGGACCGCAGGGAGAGCCCGTCGCGCGATATCCGTTCGCACACCGCGCCAACATCCTCGACCGGGATGCCGTTCTGGTCCCTGCCGGGTGGGACAGTTGGGGCAAGATCAACGTCCTCCGGGAGGGTTTCGACCTGCAGCGCGTGCACAATGCGTGGGAGTCCTCCATCAACCACAGCGGCCAGTCAACAGATGCGGACGAGGAGGCGATCGACGACCTGTGGACCGCCATGGTGCCCGACACAGAGCGGCCGAAGAAGGGCAACGATGGGGTTATCACGACGACCAGCGAGGGGGAGCAGGCGTTCCTGAGCAAGCAGCTCGAGGCACTCATGAAGGACCCGAACCGCGACCCGAGGGCTTCATTCCGACACGCAGTAAACAGTGCGGCGGCCAACGAGGGCGAAGGAGGCAGGTTCGGCGGCGTCGTTGGACCCATGGGAGCTGGCGGTCTCAATCTGCCAGGAGTCGAGAAGGCCATGGCTGAGATGGAGGGCGGGGACGACGTCAAGGAGCGCTTTGCGAGGATCGCAAGGAGGGTGAGTAGGATAGGCCGCCGAGGGCCGTTTGGCCGGTGGCCGCCTGGCTTCAATTTGGAGGGGCAGTGCGCTAACAACCACAGCAAGAAGGCAAACCCCAAAGCCCACCGAACGAGAGACCACCCGTGCCGAACGAGGCGCTGCACAACTTTGTGAGTCCCCCGTTGCCCCTACTTGCCCAGCTTGCCACTTGAGACATCAGCTGACAGCTCAGTTCCAGGGCCTGCTCGCGAAAAAGTCGGGCGGCACGCCGACCCAGACGCCCACGAAGAGCAAGTGAATTCCACCTTGCGACGCAGTCCAGTCGCGCTCGTACAGCAGCAACAGCCCGGCCACGGGTGCGCGAAGGCGCGAAGGCGCGAATGCGCGAATGCGCGAATGTGCGCGTGAGCTCGGCAGTGCGAGTCTCGAGTCTGTCCCTCAAGCATGTCCCACGATACGACCATAGCATATGCCCCCATTCTACTGGCAAGATGGCCGGCAGTTAATAATGTCCTTACCCTTTCTTCCTGTGCATAGAGACGACCCCGGTGTCAGCGTAGGGTTGACGATGTACAGTGTGCAGCTAGCCTCTGCACTGACGACGGTACGGAGCCGTCTGCTGACCGCCTTTCAACCAGTAGCACACTGCAGCCGTTCTCGTACTCGGATTCGTTGAGCCAACCAGCAGCGAGTATCGTGTGTGGACAGTGGCGGCTGGGGACGCCGCGGGTTCTCAGGAACCGTGTCCAATGTGCTCGGCAATGCGTGCCTCCGTGGCGATGTGTGGGGGTCGTTGGAGGTCGTTGGAAACGCACGGGCGTTGACCTGGGTTAGCGTGTCCGGGCGGTTGTCGTGTCTTCGTAAACTGCCAGAAACTCCAATAAACTTCGTGGCACGGTGTGATCTGCAGAATCGGCTGCAAGTCTTCACCCAACGCTGGACGACCACACTGTCTGCAGTACGGACACAGGCATCGTTTCATGACAACTCTACTTATCCTCGGTTACTGCATAGGATTGTTCAGCCCCATCCCTGGGTCCTGAGCCTTGCGAGTCTGTCCTGCAACTTCCGTGTGTGCTCCTCCAGCTCGTAGTGCGCATTCCGCCCCCTTGTCGGGCATGGTCAGGATCATCTCAACCCGGATGGCGTCGACGACAAGTGCTTCAAAATTCAGCTTGTGAATGGCCCTAACGCGCACCAGCTCCTTGACCTCCTTCCTGAGTCCCCAGTAGAACCACTGCCTCGTGTCCTCGGCCAGGACGTCCCCCCCCCCGACTCCTTCGCGGCATCGCGGAACACCAACGCGTAGCTCCACAGGCTCCCCTCTGCTTCACCTTGTTGTACTGACGCTCCGCCTCCGTCAGGTCCAGGTCGACGATGGGCTGAGACCCGAAGTGCTCCTGGAGCGTTATGACGGAGCGAGCAGTCAGAGGGCCCTTCGCGCGCGACACGCGGTGGAACCAGAACAGCGCCCGACCAGCGAGAAACTGCTCGAGCTTGAACCGTGCTTGCCGCAGCCGGAGGGTTGTAGCTGTTGCTGCTCATGAGTGTTGGCGGTGAGCGATGCGCTGGAGGATAGAGGAGCGGCATCTTTATCCTACACCAGCACTGTCCCTAATTTCCATTGAACTCGGAGCACAGGACTTCGATGCCACATCAACACAAGCGCATTACCACGCGAAACCCTCTTCTCCACGACGACAATGGTTGAGTCCACAAAACTCGCAAGTGTGCGCCCTTCAACGTCTGCGTCGTCATCGCACACCTGCTTTGTGTGAGTCGTTCCCACCGCCCTTCTCCCTTTCACCCACCCCTTCCATCGTCATTGTCGTCCACTCTTCCCATCTCAACGTTACCCACTCCTCAATGACAATGCCGCACACCCACTCGCTCACACTCCCCTCCCCTCTCTCGCTCCCTGCAGCAGAAGCCTTCTCCGGCGACGCTTCCTACCCAGTCGAGCAATTCCTCGTGATCCTGGACGCTACGTGGCCCCTGCTGCCTTTACCCGCTGACGAGCCGCGTCTCTCAGCCGCCAAGATCGCCTACCTGGTTCAACACCTGCGCGGCCGCGCCCAACTCTGGTTCGCCGAGCATCTCCACCGCCACGCGTCGGGGATGCACGGCGCGCACACATATGCCCAACTCCGTGCGCATATGCTGCAAGTCTTTGGGAGCGAACTGCCCCTCCGCGCACCCCGCCGCGCGAGCACAATGGGCCCGGACGAGAAGGAGGGCGAGCAGGAGAACCGCCAGAAAATCGTCGATCGTATGCGTGCCGAGCAGGTGTTTGCTAGGATGGTCCAGAAAGAGGATGTCAAGGGGTATGCGGAAGAATATGAGGAGAAGAGCAAGGGTTGTGGACACAACATTGACCTCGATGATGAGTTTGAGTGTCTCTGGTTCGCTCATGGTCTCCGCTCGGCTATCCGTGATGAGGTCTCCGCTCGGCTATCCGTGATGAGGTCTTCCGTGTCTTCCAACCCGGCATGAAGTTCAGGGATGTTGTGAAGGAGGCGGAGAGGGCGGAGGCCGAACAGCAGTGTTAGTATGTGTTAGCAGTCTCAGTTAACCAGAACCCTTCATGTATGTCGTTACAACCTTTTACTTCTTCATCTTGCCGTCCTTGATGTCCTTGTCCTCCTGCAGCATCTTGACCACGCCCTCTCCAGGAATGATGTGCTTCGGCCACGTCTCGCGTACGAGCCTCTCCGTTGCATCCGCAATCATGGGCCAGGAGAACCCAATGCCGGGCCAGAACTTGATCGGCGTGCGCGCGAAGACATACTCGCAATGCGTGCCTCCGGGGACCTGTTTGTCAGCTGCAGCGTCATTGCCCCTGAAGCTCACCTCGAGGACGTCGACGTCCAGTCCCTGGTCACGCACGATGCCGACCGTCGCGGCGATCTCGTCGTGCAGCTTCTCGTCCTCGCCGTAGTCAACATGCATCTTGACGCCCTTCTCTGACAGGCGGGCGAAGTGCCTGTCGCTCCTCGGCGCGAAGGCGGGCGACATGAGCGGATCGCGCTGAGCGGGGTAGGAGTAGTGCCGCGAGAAGGAAGGCTGAATCACGAGTGAAGTAGTGCCGAGCCAGTCCTGAGGGTTACTCGACGGCCAGTACATAACTCACCTTGTGCGCGTTGCGGGAGATGCTAGGGAAGGAGCCGGTCACGTCGCACCATGGCGCGCTCGCGAAGACCGCACCGGGAAGACCGAGACGCTTGAAGCCTTGGTGGTCCAGCTGCTCCAGGTATCGCGTCAGCGAGAGGCAGCCGTGGCCGCCTGCCGAAGCACCCCAGAGCATGATGTTCTATCTATCAGCTCTCGTCGGGTTCATCGTAGCTCACCTGAGGCTCGAAGCCGAGCTCCGTCACCATATAGTCCCACGCGGCGAGATAGTCGAGCATCGGGCCGGGCCACGCCGAGTCGTCGCTGAGGCACTTGCGGTAATTCGCATCTGCAATCAGCTTAAAGCCACCATTCCATCAGCTCACGGAAGATACGAAGACCAAGTCGAGTGGCAAGCTCCCAGGTGACGAACCACTGCAAGGGCTGGCCCATCTGGTAACCTCCGCCGATGATGTAGAAGATTGCCTTCTCGCTCGGCTTCGCTTTTGCCCAGATCTTCTCATCGGGCGTGCCCTTCGGTGCAATCATGAACCCCGGCCTCGGCTCGGGCTTCACGACTCCACGGCCCACGATGACCTTGACACTGGGCAGAAGCGGGATGTCCGGGCTCGTGGGCGGGATGGTCCTGACCTCGCCGATCTCAGCGAGGTGCCGGTGGTGCTTGGCGAGCTTGGGAACCTTCCATTCCTCGGGGTCGCGGCGCGTAACGCATCCGAGCGTCAGGAGAGACTGCAGCATTCGGAGCGTGTTGGTCATGAGGTGTCGGAGGAAGCCGTGCTTCGGTTTATAGTAGAAGTAGGAGAGCGAGTTGAATGTGAGCATCGTCGGCAGGCCGACGCATAGGATCGGCGGGACAACGACGAGCTGCATCAGCCGGAACACTGGCGTCGGCGGCTCCAGTAGCCGCCAAGGTGTCAGCGGCCACATTGTTGAGGAAGGATAGGGAGAGAGCGATGAGGAGGACAGAACGCGACGGTTCGCTTCGGCGTCTTACGCGGTGCCGTTAGTGCGCAACCTCGGAACCGATATCAGCGCGGAAACAAAGTGCGACCCCGTGAAGAGTCTATCTTCTGCCTCAGGCTACCCGACGCAGAAGACACCGACTGCAGACTGGATACACGGCCACGCCTTCGGGTGGACGGAAGCTCCAATGTTTACAACCGACTGTAGCTATGCGGATCCAAAAAGAGTCTCTCCACTGTGAGTCGAACACAGGACCTGCGGATGTCTCACCCTATCGGGTGGGAGGAATGGATAACCAATTACAGTCCGACGCTCTACCAACTGAGCTATAGAGAGGAGATATTGATTGCTGACAGCGATCTCCCACGATGGCTCATGAGCCTCGCTGGAAAACCTGCGGGGCTCCACATTTAGCCCAGCACCCGACGAGGAGGAGAGGTTTGTCAATGAGTTCTGCGTTCCGCGGTCCCGACTTGACTTCGAAAGCTACGCTGCACCTAGAGACAGCGGCTGGGTGCTCAGTCAAACTAGTATGAGCTAGTCAGGATCTACCTAGCGCAACGCGGACCATCTGGCTAGTCGGGTTAGTGCAGTCGGCAGAGCTCCAAGTCGCGGCCGATGCCGAAACCAGCCTTGGGATTGTGTTCTGGGCGGCCAGCACTCATGGTAACCATGAGCCGCCTCTTCAACTGGGCAGCTGGCGGCTTATCTTATCCAGTTTGACTCTGAATAGTCTCTGAACCGCGAGATCCTGTTCGCTAGAAAGCTTAAGCCCTCTCCTCCACATGCGTTCTACCATAAGCCGCCCCATTAACTGCAAAGTGCTGGCGGGAGGTGCGATATCGGAAGTCGAGCCCGGAGCAAACGAGTTCTCGAGTACGCAGGGCTCGGTCGGAAGTCGAACAACAGGACTGACTGTTTCTTCCCTCGTAACACTGACAATGTTCGGAACCCAGACGACCGTTGGCTGTACCGATCTCGCAGTCGCCGCCTCCACTGACACGTATTACTTTGCCGGCATCATCGGAAGTTGTGCCGAGACACAATGTCCAGCTCGCATCATGGGAGCCCACAGTTCTGATCATGGCCAGCTTTCGTAACGAGCAGACTCAATCGGAGACGTGGGTCTGAAGAGCAAGGTTTGAGACTCACACGGTACCGCATGCTGCCCCACTTTCTTCCCGATCTCACCTCCGCTTTGTATGGACACTGGAAGCTCCCGGACTTGGAGGAGTGGGCCGGGTATGCTTATCGGCTGCAGGCCCATGGAGAGATATGTTGACGCAGTCGCTGCGCCGCAATGAGCCCATGCCGGTTGCCCCGTGTCATCCTCTGCGGCCCATTTATCCGGAGCGCTGATGTGGCTGACCTCAGCCAGCGCAATGGTGCAAGCCATGGATGCAAGGAGAGCATTTCAGTGGAGGACACTGCGGCGTCGAGCTGCGCCCGGTCCGAGATACGGCCCAAAGGAGATGGCAGCTCCGACCGCCAGGCGCTAGCGACGGCATACAGATCATTGCCGTGCCTATGTTTGGTATCGTGCGCAGCGACCTAACCATTAGTCGGTGGGCTGGAGCTCGTCCGCAGGCCCGCAGCTGTGCAACATGTGAGATACCGCGTACTTGCCGCTGGACAGCCGACGTGGCCGGCGCTAGACATCCCGCTGACTAGGAAAGCTTCCAGAAGAGTGAATCGAGTCGGTTGTTCTTTGCGGATCGTAAAATGCGGACCTCAGCGGTGACGAGGTGGCTGAAGCAGCAGTGCAAGCGCACTGTGCGGAGCGGGCGAGTGGGTTGTTGCATGTTAGCGTTCGTTAGCGCAGCCGAGTGTGACTGCGATTCTCGCGGAGATGCGGGTCGATCGTGTGAGGTCATGCCCCATAAGCGCTCAAACAGTGGAGCTCCTCAGGATCCTCAATTGGGCTCCCCATGGAACAGGGCAAAGACGGTCCGCAGTACCCCGAGTCTGCACACGTGTTGCGGGAACATGCATGCCCCGCATTGCATTTCCTGCACATGTTTCCATTGATGCATCATGGACCGCCGTGGGGCTCTTGAGCATGCGGTGCAGGGGACGTACGTAGGCTGCGGGATGCTGGAGGCTGAGGGGGGTGCTCTTCCCTCCGGTCCGCTCGCCGGTATCCTTACGCCGGCTCGCACTCCGAAGACAGCTGTGCATGATGTCAACGGCGTGAAACACGCGGTTGCGCCGGGGTACAATAGCGAAGAACAGTTTAGCAGGTGGGGGTTCACTTCTTAGTCTCGCGCTAGCGTCGGCACAACCACATGCGTGTCGGCAGCAGGGCAGCCGGCAGCGCAGTAGTCAGGCATGCAAAACCCACGACAATCGAGCAGATGCTTGCCGAACACGGCACTTCGATGCCCGACTAGTGACTTTAGCATGGTATTCCTTTCCTTCCATGCCGGCGGCGGCGGCGCCGTCTCAGGCATGTGCTCACGCTTAGCTCGGCTGTGCTCGCTTCCATTCGGGCAAATCCCCGCTGCGGGTAAAGCACCCACGAGGGCGATCGGAACGTCAAGCACACACATGCAGTACTATTCACAGACACGCGCGCAACACTGTCCCAACCCATGAGAGTACCGGCAATGCTTAGTGCGTCCGAAGCGTCAGCTGATGGCCTGCATGCTCGCGGGGATCGACTGGGTTGGTTGCGGCCTGTTGCGGCACTGACTCGAGACGTTGGTGCGAGGCTAGGTGCGGCTTTGGCGAACGAAGCGCCGCAGCAGCTCGTCGCGGAAGAGATATAAGCAGCTGGTCTCGAGATCAAGAAGTACCATCAACCACAAGCTCTTCTCTCCACTACCACCACAACCACAAACCAAACCAACAACCACAATGAAGGCTGTCTTCGCTCTTGCTGCTATCGCTGCCGCCGCTGGCGTCTCTGCCCAGGTCGAGTGAGTAGACGTCTATCACACGCACCTACCCTCTCTCTTGCACACACCCCGAGTGTCTACACCACTTCTACTTGCTTCATCTCCACCACTACGGCTGCCCGCATCGTCTTCGAGGTCGAATTCGGTGACAACCCCTATCTCGGCTTTCATCGCCTTCCTCGTTCCTGTGCCTGTCTCATCGCCCATCACCACCCCATGTTCCCTCCCTCCTTCCACAACATCAACTAACCCTCAGCGCCTCCCAGATCAACGGCTGCGTCAAGGACTGTGTCTTCCAGACCGCCAAGAACGTTGGCTGCTACAACGAGGCCGACCCGACCGGCTCAGTCAACTGCATTTGCGGCGACAAGCGCGGCGACTTCACTGGCCAGGCTGCCGGCTGCATCTCGGGCGGCTGCGCTGACCAGCTCGCGGGCGCCCCCGCCCTGCTCGACCAGCTCTGCAACGAGGGCCTCAAGGACGGCCACTGGTAATTCTACCGGTTGAGTAGCCAAAGAGCTAAGGAAGATCAGAAGTAGAAGTAGAAAGCATGAATCAATTGAAGTAGTTCACCAGAGAGTTGCAGCGATAGCCGTTGGGCAGTTCAGAGACAGACTCTCGATCTGACTGAACAGGAGAGGAGCGTTCCGTTAGTAACCGGCTAGCGGTGCCATCCTAACAGGAAGCAGAGGTTCTGCTATGTGCGGTGAGTCACTAAGCTTGCGAGTCACTAAGGTTGGTTGCGGCCAGACAAGCATACCAGGTCTCCTTCCATACCTTCCGCGCACACGACCATCTCGCTTGCCCGCTATCAGTGAGCTGGGGTCATCCCAGCGTCAGTTCAAAGCACGTCCGCGCAAGTAAGCATCCACCCAGTTGCGGTCAATCCCGCCGTCAGTCAAGCGAAGCAGGGGACAGGTTCCAGTCCAACTGTTCCCAAGCCAAGGGTCGTAATAAGCCTATGGTGATTGGCTCAAGTGATCACGCAACCACTTCCTCCTCTTGTGATGTCAGTCACCGATATGCATGAGAAATGCCTCAGTCAACGCCGGTTGCATTGGGTACTTTATTATTTCCACAGTTCTCCACACGCACACGACCACGACGGGTGATGACGGGGATGGCAGAGCGGCGATCGGTGCTATTCTCGGCGATGGGGACGTCGTGTGACGATCGTCGTAGGGAGGGTGACCCCGAGATGTAAGCTAATTTAGACCTAAGAGTTGGTTAGAAGCTGATCTATACTTGGTGGAGTAACGACGCTTCATTTTAAGCGCAGAGTATGCTTTCGAGCTCCTCTGCAGCTCTACAGTGAGAGTTGAGATCGCTTCTCAGAGAGAGGAGGGGGCCAGATCTCCCACGTGCTCATTCGCACCGGTGCCTCGACACTGATCCAGTAAACGCGCCTGTTTTAGGTGCACTGAACTCTAAAATATCTGGACCTGGCGTGTTCGCGACGAAGGTGGACGCGTGGACGTGTAGAGTCACCTCCGCTCATTGTGCTTCACACTGCATTATGCAGAGATGTCGGGACCCAGTCCCCGTGGGCCAATAGGAGTCGCATCGCACGTCCACCCGGCGCAGCTTTCAGGTGCCTGCGCCGTGTCGCGGGAGGCACACACGGTCGGGTCGCGGACCGAGAGGCTTCTTTGTCATTTTGAGCGCGTCCGAGCAACACGGAGCACTCTTCGCTAGCTGAGCTTCCTGTGCATGAACGACAATGAATGACGGAGGCGTCGAAGCTAAACATTGTTCATGGGGCGAGCGCAAAGGAGGGACAGGCTCTCCGTACGTAGTTTTCTGATAAAACCACCCCGAAGTGCCCTGTGTCACAACTCAGGGATTCCGCCGCGGAGGCGTGTTGAGGTCGCGAGGTCGTCGCTACGAAAAGTCGTCATGGAATTTGAGCCTCTGGAGCAGGGTTGACTGTTTGCCGCTGCGCTGAACACTGGGAAGCGATCGCGCCTCATCAGGTCTCGCTTCAGGGATGCCACTTGCAGGAGAACGCCCGTCGTCATTGGTAGTTAGAAGTGTGTGAGGTATGTTGAGAACTGGGGAGGCTACCGTATCCATGGAACAGAACTCTTGGCATCACATGAAACGAGCTGCGTACTGCGCTAGGCTGTTCTCGACTTTAGCGCTGCGTACGAGATCTCATGAATGGAGCGCAATGACGTGCTACTCGATACCGGCCGACAACTACAGCCAAAGAGCGCTCATACTGCCAGAGGTTGATGGCCGATTAGCGAAGCGAGCGGAGCGGAGGTAGCGCCTAGCGTAAACGTTCCCCATGGATGTGCACACGACCTACATGATCATCCGAGAAATGTCAAGGTTCGCTAGCCTTGCTGTCTCCATTCTGAGGGTGCGCCGCGGCCACCGGCCGAGGTTACAGTTACGTTGACCGGCCAGAAGGACATGCAACCATTCGCTGTCCCCTCCAACACTCATGAGCGAATCCCGACCCCTCCCCAGAGCGCGGAGACTGCGCTAAAGATCAAGATCATGACGGCATTGCGTGTTTGGCTTGTCCCTCGTGTGCGTTCCTCCTCGGTGCCTCGATGCGCTGGTGTCGCCGGTCCCAACGGCCAGTATGTCTGCGCCTATCGGGGACATCCCGGATGTACCCCACTATGTTATGCTTCTCGATTCGACATGCGACGCAGATGGGGAGCAAGGGAAGACGGATGCGAAGAATGGGAATCGAGAATTGAGGAACTGCGGCAACTTGCACAGATCTGCGCCCGACGGATGGAGACACCTGGTTGGCGGAGCATTATCTGATTGCGGCCGAAACGGGTGGCACCCTCCACGCCTGTTCACTCACCGCTCTTCGTGCGATCGTGCACCTGCTCTCCGGAACAACGTTCGTCGGTGACGCCGGTGACGCCGGGTGACTCCCCGGTTCACTCCGGGATCGACGTCCACGGCCGCGATGCATCGCGCACACCTTCTAGTGACGCAACCGTTAGCGCCGGCGCCAGCGGATCCGACACACTGGGAGGATAATGTTAAGGCAGCGAAAAGCTGCCCATTCACACACCTCATGCACCCATTCATGCACCGCGGCGGGCGTAAGATGGCCCCGCGCAGCGTGTCAGCGTGTATTGTGTATTCTGCGGCTGCAGTCGGGTTGATCGAGTCGGGTATACTAGCCGCTTCGATCACATTGCAGAGCCGCACTGTCGGTCAACGTACCGACACTGTACGCCGCATGCGCCATCTCTGCACCCCTCAACGCCCTTGAACGCCGCAGAAGCGCCATGCATACCTTGAATCGCGATCTGGGACGCATCATTGATCCGCCTTGCTGACATTTCCGGCCGGGGGGCCGGTCATTGCAGGTGGTGTGGTTCGTCCTTGACATTTGTGAGGAGGTCTGAGTGACCCGATAGTCGTTGAATGCCGGGCTCCGGTTGGTCCTGGGAGGTTTATCGACCGAGACGGTGCCGAGATAGCCTAAACGGCAGTCGGCCGAAAACTTGAGAGTCTGGCTGAACGGCCCAATTTAGCACGCGAGGCAGGGAGTAAGGTTGTCGGTCGTGCCTGGCGCGTGTTCGAGTATCGGTGGATTACCACTCCCTTCCCTGGGGGCTAGCAGGCCACTCTTGAACCACTGGCGCGCTGGTCGGGAAGCACCCACGTCCGCGTACAGAGAAAGTGACTCGTAGAGCTTCAAGGCACTCCAGGCACTGAGGGCGTGCACGCTGCACCCCCCGATTCCTAGCGGCATGTCATCATTTTCTGGAGGGACGCGTCAATTTTTAGCACGCTCGAACGAGCACCCCTGCATGGCGCTCACCCGACCCTCATCACCACTCAACAACCATCGCACCTGAACACACGTGAGGGTCACACGCCTGCATCACTTGTCAGAGAGTCCAATGTTAGGTGTGAGAGCCATGACACATCCCAGCCTCCGTCGGGAGCTCGTGGTCGAAGAGGGCTCCAAGTGTACTCATTCTGGGAAGCGGCAGTTTACAGCAGACAAGCGCACCACCCCGAATCTATCAGAGCTCTAGACCACAGATCTTGCTCGCTTCCGCTGCGCCGCTGCTGAGCTTTCATCGCAGCAGAGGGCGTTGCGTCGCTAGAGCGCAGTAACGAGCCAGGCACGAAACAACGCGCGTGCATGAAGCCGATTTCAGGGTGGCATTCCACCGAAACGCAGACCGAAATTACGGTTCGTTCAATCAGCAATGTAGCAGGGCCGGAGGATATTATTGGCTAAATCGTGGCGGTTATGATGAATTTCGCCCGAAAATATGATGGACGCTCGTCTGCGCTGCGTTGAAAGCCGCCGAAGCGTCGTAAAGTTTGTGCGACCTCCCTGAACACCGTTTCTGTGCATCCCTGATGCCAGGATCGCAGGGATCACAGGACCACAGGGTCGTGACAAGCTTTGGCTTCTGACCTAAAACCTGGCTTCCAATGCTACTCCTGCGCGGTGAGTTGCGCGACGGCTGCCCCGAATCACTCCTCAAACGAGGGGAGGGAGCAGCGGCGTTGGAGCAGATGCAAGTAGCCGACAGCATGGGCAGGAGGCAGGAGAGTCCTGCAAACTTGAACCGAACGAGTGGGTGCCCAGTCCAGGTCCTCGAATGTTGCCGATGGGGGGCCAACCCGAGGGGAGGATTTCATTTGCTCCAGTGAGTCTCGTCTGCGGCTTCGTGCCCCGATCGACCTACGACCTCTAACCTCTAGCGCACTAGTCTGACAGCGGCATATAAGAACAGCAGGGTCAGCGTTTATCAGATATCCCCCAACTCGACACACCACTCTACTCCTCTCACGATGAGCGATCTCTTCATCCGGGCAAAGGAGGCTGCGGCTGCTGCTGGCGGCGCCGCGGGCGGGAAGGACGACAAGGCAGCCAAAGCTGCGAAGAAGGCCGCGAGCCGTGCGCACCAGGTGCTCGGCTTCAACATCCTCTGGTGGATCTTCGCGGGCATCTGCGGTGTCTGCGCCATCCTCTACGTCTACACCCTCGTCAAGGCGTGGTACATCCGCCGCAAGGTCGGACCGCTTCGCGCCCAGGGCATCGTCAGCACCGAGTCCAAGCCCCGCTCCGTCTCCGCCTTTGGCCGAGCCCTCCACGCCATCGGCACCAACTACGCCTACGTCAAAGTCTTCCCGGCCTGGATCTACTCGAACTCGACCGCCGCCGAGTGGTTCTGGACGGCCGCTTACACCGGTATCGTCCTCGGCATGACGGCCTGGGTCGCATGCTTCCAGGGCTCCCGCGACTTTGCCAACCCGATGGGTTATGCTGTGAGCAACTAACTCTTGGACGCATGGTCCATGTGATGAATTTGGCTGACCCAATCAGGCTTTCGCCCAGCTGCCCCTGATCGTCGGCTTGGCAGCCAAGAATAACATCGTCTCTTACTTCACCGGCATCTCGTACGAAAAGCTCAACTACCTGCACCGCGCCTCTGCGCGCGTCTGTGTCCTCACGTCGTGGGTGCACTGGACGCTGTGGGTCAAGAAGGGTCTCGGCCACCACGGCCCTACCACCGACCCCATCCTTTTCAACAGCGGTGTCGTCGCCATCATCGGCCTGACGCTCATGTTCCTAACCTCGTTCCGCTTCGTGCGTCACATGCTGTACGAGACCTTCCTCTTCGTGCACATCACCATGTGCATCCTGTTCCTCGTCGGGTGCTACTTCCACTTCCGCCGTCTGCGGTACTGGGCCTGGGCTGCGCTCGTCGTCTGGGGCTTTGACCGCGGCCTCGGCTTCCTGCGCATGTTCCTCGTGAACAAGGGCTGGTTCCTGTGTGTCCCCGGCAAGCGCGAGGAGACGAGCTCGTGCACGTGCGAGCTGCTCGAGGGCGAGGTCGTGCGCCTCACTGTCCGTCGGCCGCTGTTCAAGTTCTCTCCCGGGCAGCACGCGTTCATCACCATGCCCGGCGTCGCGCTCGCGCGCTACGAGCAGCACCCTTTCACGATCGCCAACATTCCCAACCCCCGCGGCGATGTTGTTTTCCTCGTCAAGGGACAGACTGGCTTCACGCGCCGCCTCATTGACCGCCTCGAGGCCGACGTCGACGACAAGCTCAACTGCTACCTCGAGGGTCCCTATGGCACACCGCACGACCTGAACCACTACGGCTCGGCGATCCTCATCGCCGGCGGCACGGGCATCACCTACTCGATTTCGCATCTTATGGAAATTGTCCGCCAGTCCCGCGCGGGCAACAGCGCCATCGCCCGCGTCCGTGTCATCTGGAACATCCGTCACCACGCCTATGCGTCCTGGATCGCGCCGCTTTTGAACGAGTGCTTTGCTGAGGGCTCTGGCTCCGTCGACGTCCAGGTCAACCTCTATGTCACGCGGAGTCACGCCGCGGATGAGCCGAACGCGGACGAAGTGCCCGCCCACCCGGTCGAGGACGAGACGATGAACAACTCGCCGCTCGACTCGCCCCTCGACAGTCCTGACGAGACGCCGCGCGACTCGTCCGAGTTCCCGACGAGCGAGAAGAAGGGCGGCGCCTCGCGTGGCGCACCCGGTGCGTTCTCGGACAGCAGCAGCTACGACGAGAAGCAGTGCTCCTCCCTCGGCCTCGACTTCAATGCATCAAAGCACGTACGCTTCCACCGCGGCAGGTCCAACATTGAGATGATCCTGCGCGAGGAGATCGAGCACACGCCCCGCGACGCCGCCGGCCTCGCTGTTGGCGTTTGCGGTCCGACTGGTCTTTCACTGGACACTCGTAGGGCCGTCACCAAGGTCAACACGGCCAAGGCGGTTTTCAACGGTCAAGCCGAGATCACTCTCTTCCAGGAGACTTTCGGCTGGTAATCCACCCAAGTAAGAAAAGGGACCAGAGGTCCCATCTAGTATCTATCACGAGACACGCAGACACGCATCCTTCGCTGGGAAGGCTTTGTACCAGGGTGCGATACCCCAAGACATAATGCATGGCGTCACGAATGGTATGGTCGTGGAGTGAGCATCAGAGGCACTGAAACGCACACCGTGCTCTCTGCACACGGAACACCTGCGGTGACGTCTCGCCGGATCGTCAGGTCGCATCAGAAGTAACGGAGCATGCGAAGCTCAAGCTCGTGACAAACGGCAGCCGTCGCAACTCCTGGGCTTATCTGATAATAGCACACTACCTGAGGTGGCTGCGCAGCTGGCGCAAAGGCGCAAAAGGGCTGGGCATGCGGCGTTTTCGGCGCAACCCAGTATCCTCTCCTCGGCCCTGCATCATTGGGAATAAGGGAATACCTGCTGCGCGGAGCAGAGTGTCGGCATACCCGGCGCACAGTTGTCTGGGAGACTCCACGAATAGCCCATGGGTTGTCTTGGCGCTAGAGGCCTGTGGTTGGTCGAATCCAGGTTTCGTCCGAAATCAGCGAAAGCACCTAAAGTGCAAAAGATGCCAATCAGATACGGGCGTTATTATCAGATTACAGCCTTGCCTGGGGTCCAAATCGTCGAAAATGAACGCTGGCATTATGGCCGCGTCTTCCTCTGCATCCCGCCAGGTGTCACCAGGGAGACATTCAAGGGACGCTGAAGAGACGGGCGCCCGACTGCGGTACCCGCACATGCTCCATGCAAGAAGAGACATGTGATCACGCGAGGCGTCTCTGCCCTTGCGCCAGAGCGCGATCGCAAGGAATTCCTTGTGATCCAGCGATTCCTCGTCAGTGTACCGCTGATGGATGACGGAGCTGAGAATCAAGTTCTGCCGCTCAGCTTTGTTCCGCCCTGCTTTGCAGCGAATGCAGCTGGTTTCCGTGTCGGGAGCCGTGTACTTCGCCTCTCGCGACATACATTCATGACTTGCGTCGATCACGCGTTAACGCCTGACGCATGCGCATATGTGATCTTCACGCCAAGTTAGACGACGAGGCGAGCTGGGAAAGTCTCGACTGTGAAAAGACGAGGCGTCCACGGCGGCGTCGAAGTGCACACGCATCACATCATCACTGCAGCGAGGAGACTTGCCACATTAGGCACGCAAACACAGAAATCGAAAAGGCGCGAGAGGAGCTCTGTCCAATGTTCACCACGTGCTCTCACGCCTACCTAAATTCAACCTCCACCTCCACTCTCAAGTTTCCTGCGAGGTCCATCCTGATCGAGATCGATGCGTAGCGAGCACCCACCATCGATCGACAAGCGAGCCAGTCCAAGCGACAGAAGCCACCACCACCATCGCATCTTAATCTTATCTGCGGCTATCCTGTTGTGACACTTGCCCACCTCTTTGACAAGCGGCCACACCCACGTGCAGCACCTCGCACACGCGTCTGCTCGATCAACAACACCACTCTTCCTCCGCCTTCCTCGTACCTCGCTCGCCCATCGCTCTTGCCCCGACTGCGTTCGAACACGTCTCGTGATTCCAGCCTTTGAAACAGAGCAGTCACAATGTCACGGAAACTGGCGCAGGGGCGGCAACTCCGCGAGATGGACCCTTACGACATCTACTTCACGCATGCGCGCGTGCGGCCGGTCTTCACGGGATGCAACAAGCAGATCCAGCAGACGCTGGACGAGATCGTCCGCGGCGAGACCAAGCTCGAGGACATCCCTTACATCACGGTGATCGAGAACTTCGAGGAGGCGCCTGCCGCTCCAGACACTTTCGGCAAGAAAGGCAAAGGGGGCGGCGGTAAGGGGGGCAAGAAGGGCGGGCGCCGGAAACGTGGCGACTCGTCTGACTCGGAAGAGGAGGACGAGGCGCCCAGGGGAGGCAAGAAGAAGGCCTCTGGCGGCGGCGGGAAGGCGAGTGGGGGAGAGCTCGTGCCGTACTACTTCTCGCTGAACAACCGGAGACTGTTCCTGTTCAAAACCCTCCGCGACATGGGCCTGATCGAGAAGGTCCAGGTACAGGTCAAACCGGCGCTGGAGCGGGAGAAGACCAAGTACACGCGCGATCGGTGCGTGCTGAGGGCCAAGTTGATGGGCGCGGGGGCGAAGCTCGACGCTGGGGAGGGAGAGGCGGAGGACGCCGACGGCCAGCCAGCCGCGGACAACATGGGCGACGAGAGGATGGACGAGGACTAGCCCGTTGCTCGTCTGCTGGATATCCGGCACCACCCGCCGGACGGACCACTTGCCGCGCCGTCGCAGGACTCGCTACAGCTTGCTAAATGCTGAATGGTGCATTCAGCAAACTCAACGATTCTACGGAGATAGCCAACTCCATCGCTCAGTCGGTGGCGTCTCGAGAGTTTTGGCTCGCCGCGGCGTCATTAGCCTTTCAGGAGCTCTCTTAACTGGAATCGACAAATCGACAACGTTGTAATACTATGCATAGACATCCCTAAGTCCTGTCCTCTGATCCCACAATCGCCGACGCCCGCGCCCAGGAGAGGGCCGAACCGAAGATAGCTGAGGGCTATTCTGGGCTCGGAGGAAACACGCAAGCGGGCAGAAACGGTTCCTGTAAAAACTTGGGCGCCACTCGATTACGACGTTTCTACGGGTCGCAGGCGGTCGATGTGCCTCGTGCAGTCCTCGTGCTCAATCACAGTTGCCCGCAGCGCTGCTGCTCTGGTCTGAAGGGCTACTATGGTGCGCTGGAACTGGCCTAATCTCCGAGACAAGAGGTCAGTTCCGAGGGTTGTCTGACGCCTGACCCCAGATCTGGGTGGCGAGCTTTTCGGATTCCTTGTGTTACGTGAACACGTGGACCCGCAGTCTCCTTCTCCCTCCTATTTGCGTCTGGGACTCTGTTGTAGAGCCTTCTTTCGGGCCAGGCACAGAGGACAGCGATTCCAGAACCGATCTGGGCATTTTCTGAGGTCATGCCATCCAGTAAAACGGGGGCTTCACAAGTTGGCACAAATGGATCAGTCACAAACATGGGGGACCGACCCAATGGGACTCGATGCAGCTAGCCCTAATCACAACTTTCGGAGCCTGCGCATCACTCCGGTCGCGAAGCTCAGAGTCGCGGGGTGTTTCAGGATCGGATAAGATAAGAGTTGTCGGCCCTGGCCGAGAAGTGTGCGATGACCAGCGTGACCACGGGGTTTGGGCCCAGATATAGGCCAGAGACGAGCCGAGTCTGCTGTCAAGTGCTGTACATGACATTAGCTGGGATCATGGATTCAGTTTCATTACGGCGTCGCCAGAGGTCCGAGCTGAGCGATGATCGCTTCGAGAGCCCGTAACGTCCAGCTGCGTGGCGGAACACAGTGGTCCAAGCCTCACGGTCGCTATCCCCTCTTTCGCTGTTGAGACTTGGACACTTAAGCATCCCAGTAAGCACTCCTGATGCATGAGACGATGTGAACGCTGAAAGCACAACGTCGGCCGTTACCCTCAGCCAAGACCCACACTGCCGCCCATCGTCAGAGCGGGGACCCCGCGAAATGCCGTCAGCAGGACCTCCACCTCTTGGATCCTCCCACTTTCGGCCTACTTCACCCGCTCCAAGAGATCTAGCTCCTTTCCACCTCATCCATCTCTACCTTCCCTCTGTACTGCCAGCTTCGACGGAGGCATCTACCCCGAATCGCTCTACACAAACACTCGACTCGACCCGGACAACCAAAATACAATCCACGATGCCCTCGACCCGCTCCTCTGCCCGCAGCGACTCGCCTGCACACTCTCTCCAATCCTCACCTCCGCGCTCTCGTGCTGTCTCTGCCGAGCCCTCTACTGCCCACGCCAACGACACTGCTACGACTGAGAGCAGCAAGATCTCCCTCTCCGAGACGCTCAACGTCGGGGATGTCTTCCCCTTCTTCCTTCTCGCCTTTGCGGCCCTCGGCGCCGGTTTCCTCCTGACGGCCTGGAGCGCCCCGCGCGTCAAGACCGACTGGACCGCCGTCCCCGTCCTGATCCTCGGCATCAGCGCTATGCTCCTCTCCCCGCTTATTGGATACACGCTCTCGCTCGGCGTGTGGAAGGTCGCGGGCAAGGCAGGGCCGAAACTGATCGCAACGGCTATTGGGTGCGTGTTCATCTCGGCGCTCGTGAAGCAGAACCTCGAGATTAAGGGGATCCAGGAGGAGCTGCAGCAGCTGAAGGGGGAGGTTTGGGAGTTGAAGAATGCGAAGCTGGAGAACCCCCTCAAGAAGCTCACTATGAACTGGTAACCGACGGATCGCGATTCGATCGTTTAGACGAGATGGATGTGTATGGATAGGACTTTGACGCGTTGACGGACGCCAAAGGCTACGATGCGATGGGATCTCCCAAACTTGCACAGCGAGGTTGAAGCTAACTTCTTCCCAAGAGCTCAACTGATGTCATTGACAGCCAACAGACGAGGGGCACAAACTATGCTGACAGATCGTTTGATGTGTTGCGCCTGCTCCCGCCGATGTGACGTAGGAGGGGCCAGCTGGCTCGACTTAACATAGCGCCAGCACGTCCTCTTTCCTGGTTCCCACCCCCGCTCCACAGCTCCTTGCAGCCGAGGAGACCATGGCGACCGAAGTCTCGTAAGCTGTGTAACCTGACTGCCATTAGCTGACATGTCAGAAGACGTGCAGCCGAGGGAGGAGCCGCGCCGCCGGAGAACTTCTAAGGTGTACTGTACTCTGGGATGACAAAGCCAACAACAGCGGTTTAGACCACTACCGAAGTTCACGTGTTTGAGGTCAGTTTCATGGCACGCGTGAGTTAGCTGACGTCCAGGCTGACGTTCAGGCTGGGCTGGGTCACCCCAGGTTCGTCGACGGCGCTGCAGCTTCCTGTTCGGCCTGCACAGTAACTGACTTCAGGGCTTGACCCAGTGCAGAGGTTGCAAGCTAACAGCAGAACTTCAGCAGAACATTGCGATTAGCTGACACCTCAGACGCCAGAGTGGAACAAACGATAATGTCCGTCCGTGCTCAATCAGCTGTGAGCTTAACCTCGGCCAGTGCAGCTCACGGCGATGGTAGCGCCCGTCCCACCGTCGAGTTCCTGGTCCGTTCCGCCCGTCGATTACGCCCGGAGTAGTTATCGGATAGCTAACGCCCAGTGCTTCCAGCAGAGAATCGAAGACAGAACCGTGGATTCCAGGACTCGTCGGCTTCCATAATGTTGATATTCAGCTGACATCAGATCAGTTGCCCTCGATGCTTGCTCCCGGCAATTGCCGCAAGCTGTGCTGTCACGCGACAGACAAGTTACTCGCAAGGCTATGGAGCTGACGGCAGTCTGGCCGCCTCCAAGTAGGTGATACAGGGACCAGCTTCATAACACCTAGCGACCGAGCTGACTCCAGACCCGACGGTCTTGAGGGCTTGTACTGTAAGCTGATTTGTCCTCCTCAATCGACTCCCCAGACTTTGCGCTCGCGCAACAAGCGAGCCAACATCAGAAGAAGCTGTAAGCTGTATATCACTGACCAGACAGCTGACACCAGTGGCCGGCCCCCGCCGTCAGCATGAGGCCTGTCTCGAGCGGTCTCTCAGCTGACGCGCTCCATTAGAGTACCTACGCTCAGTGTTGCGATCAACCACAGCAAACCTCAGGCGTACCGCTAGAGTGTCGTATTCCGGACACAGTGCACCGAATCCTCGAATCAAACCGTACTTGCTGAACGGTGAGAAAGTGAGCTGCGTATGCCTCCTGAAAAGGCTGACCGCAGCGTGGTGCATGCAGTTCAGCGATCCCCAGGTTTGTGCGGCAGTCCAGCTATGCAACCCTTGGTATTGAGGCTCCGATCGCGTCGAGGAGCTAACCGCAGTCTGAGCGAACAGCATCCAGGTCCGTGCAAGACGGCGAGCCGGCTTATTCGAGCCATCAACAGAATAGCTGATCCTCAGTGGTCGATGTGCGCTGTGGCAGCGGAGTGCAAGTCCGTGCTGCTCGCAGCTGCCCATCAAAGACCCAGCTAACATTCAGGAGAGAAGCTTCGGTTTTGGTGCAAACTACCTATTTCATCAGGGGGTGAGCGGAATAGCTGTGCTGTACATCACGGCTGATACCCGACTAACTGGCCGTCGTCTCACCACTCGCATGGGTGTCCATGGCCGCTGCCAGCTGCGCCGTCACGAGTCCGAAGCTGATCTTTTACTATGCGAGGCATCTCCTTGCGACTGCCATGTTTCCCTCTGCGCCCTGCAGCTGCCTTCAGGGTCATCGAGCACATATCGACCAGTCATCGGAAAAGTGTCTTTCTGTGGGACCACATAAGCGGGACGGCAGATGAATGAGCTGGTAACAGCTCCCAGTCAGTCACTGTCCACAAGTTGTATCGACGCCGAACGCGAAGGTTAGCTGCGAGATCCCTTACCTCCAGCTGACGAACAGAAGGCTTCCTTCACAGCTCTGCATGTCTCTTAGCAACGCAGCTGCGAGGGCTGAGTGGAAGATGATGCCACCAAAGGTGAATCTTGAGTCTACCTCCAGCCGAGCATGCTTCAATCGCTCCCCATGTCTTCGACATTGCAGGCTCAAATGCTCAGCAGTTATTCCCATGCATAACGCAATGCGAACGCGGAATGCATGACGTTTACCACTGACCGCATCGGTTCCACTGGCGCCTGATGTTTGACTGTGGGGACCCCGCAAAATCCCGTACGCCACCTGTGGTGTCCACCTCTCGATTCCCGCATACTTCATTCAGTGCAGGAGACCTATCTCTGAGCTTCATCCTTCAACGTCATCCATCTTCACATCTCCTCACAGAGGCAAGCTTCGGCGCAGGCATCGACTCTGTCACTTCCCGCAGACCTCTACATCGGTCCCGCACTCCCCGACCGCCCGACACGATGCCCTCGATTCTCTCTTCCGCCGGCGGGGACTCGCCCGCACACTCCCTCCAGTCCTCGCCTCCACGCTCGCGAACCGTTTCTGCAGCCCCCCACGTCTCTGCACTTAAAGCCGAGTGCAACAGTGGTACGACCGAAAGCAAGGAAGGCATCTCCGACGTGAGCGTCGCTGGCCAGCTCTTCCTCTATTGCCTTTTCACCATCTCAGGCTGGGCTGCGGGTATCCTCATGGCGGTGTGGAGCGTGCCGCGCGTCATGATGTCCGACTGGGCAGCCGTGCCCGTGCTCGTCCTTGGCCTTACGACAGGTATCACCTCCCCCTTTGCTGCGGTACCGCTCACGCAGAGCGTTGGGAAGCTCGTGAGCAGAGCGGGAAGCAGCCTGGGAAGCAGCCTGGGGGGCAGTCTGGGGAGCAGCGCGGGAAGCAGGGCGGCAGGCAAGGTGATCATCACGGCTGTCGGATGCGTGTTCATCGTAGTGCTCGTGCATCAACACCTCGAGCTCGTGAAGCAGAACACCGAGATTGAGGACTTGCGGTCACAGCTGGAACGGATCAGGGGAGAGGTTTGGGAGATCAAGAACGCCAAGTAGGAGAACCTGTTGAAGAAGCCCGGTATCAACTGGTAAAGAGATCACTGTCCGATCGGTCGATCGCTCAGACGAGACGGACAGATGGATGCGTATGGATAGGATTACGACGGACGGCGGGCCCTGGAGCGTTGCGTCTTGTGGACCATGTACATGTCGAACAGCTGAGGGATCTACTGACTGCACTGGCAACTGGCGACTGACGACTGACGACTGACGACTGGCAACTGACGACTGATGACTGACGACTGATGACTGACGACTGATGACTGACGACTGATGACTGACGACTGATGACTGACGACTGATGACTGACAATTGGCGACCGACACTCCTGAAGCAAAGGGGCGCATGCTGTGCAGGCAGATCACTTTGCGTAACGCCTTCTCCCGTTCAAGTGACGTTGAGGGGCGGCTCGACTTGTCACAAATGCCAGCGCGTGCTCTCCTACTTCCCACCGCTTTCGTCTCGGCCCCTCGGCCCTTGACACTGTTCCCCATTCCCGCAGCGTCCGCATCCAAGTCCCCTTTCATCTTGTTTCTGAAGACATGCCAACGGACAACACTGCTTGACGAGCAGTGAGCCAGCTGCAAGGCTCGAGCTGACATGCCAGGCAGTATCTGGAATACAGTAACCATGTTTGCTTACTGATAACCGCGCTTCGATTGGTCCTCATCTCACTCCTGTTTCTCCGTGTGTTTCTCTGCGAGAGACCTATCCCACCCTGTACGCAGCTGTGATCACAGCTTCGCTGTAGCTGACGCCCATCTTCGTCCACCACCCTCGTCTCGCAGTCGTCTGTTTCGTGACGGGAACCCCCCCTCACCACGTACGCGGCTACGATTCCCATGGACTTCAGCTGACGCCCAAAGCCAACTTCTGCGCAGTGAGTCCCTCCTCGCCTGTACACGACTACAACCACTCGCGGGCCAAGCTGACGTCCAGCTCATCCGTCATCGCCTCGCGCACGGCGCTTTTGCCCGCCCCGCTCCTGAGGTTGTCTTTACCCCCGCCGCTCATGCCATAATATAGCTTCCACAATGCTTACCATCAGCCCGCATAGCACAGTGGCAGTGCGTTCCTCTCGTAGCAACGGCTCTCGACGTCTTCGTCGACGACCTGACAGCTCGCAAGGAAAGGTCAGTGGTTCAATCCCGCTTGGGGGCATGTGAGCGCGCCTCGGCGCAGCGAGCGGCTGCAACGGCCGTTCGGTCGCTTTTTGGAATCGTCGGGCGAGTAGGAAGAGGTCCGAGATGGTGTTCGCAGGGTTGGCGACGCGTGCAACCCTGAGGTCATCGGCACGCTTGACGGGTTCGAACCCTGACGTGAATCGGATCATGGTGAGCTGCTTGCTCCCAGCCGAATCTTAAGCTCACAACAGACGTCGCGCCATGATGATATTGAGGGAGAGCACTGAGTTTGGCCGAAGCGGTCGCAAGCTAACGAGCAGCTTCGATCCGGAGCAGCCGACAAGCAATGTCCAGGGGTCCCCTTCACGCAGCTTCTGGGCTTGCTCCAACCTTCAAACAATCTCAAAGTGCAAGCTGCAGAACGCATCTAAGTCTGCTATGTTGCCCGTTGCGAGCTGAATTCGAGGGCGACCTACTGCCATCGGCATGACGAAGCGAGGAGAAGACCCCGGCATTGCTCTCAACTGCCTTGAAGCCACGTCGCCACACTACAACCGAGCCGAATCTTGAAGTGCTGCCTTCAGTAGTCGATGTATCCACCTTCTGCAGACATGACAGCTTGCAAACGGTTAAGCATGGACATGATGAGTCGATCAATCGTCCCCTGGGGATACTCCTTCCAAATCTGCACTGCAGCTTCGAACAGAGCGTCAGATGAGGTAGGCCTGGGCTACAGACGAGTGTCTGCTTACCAAGCAGCAGCGCTCTAGCTTCATTGTTGCATGCACAGAGCGCGATTTTGTGGTCCACGGCGGGAGTTCAAGGCGGCCGTCGGTGGCTCATTGATCGACTTTGCCTGGGACCGGAGCGTATCTGAACAGGACACGTCTCAGGCTTGGCAGACCTGGCGAGATGAGCTCGCACATAGGATCTGAGAGTCAGTTGGTTCCCGTCGCTGCGGCGAGGACACACCCTCTGCCTCAAGCGCCGCGAGAACGACCGTCTTGAACTCGGTCGCGAAAGCGTTGCTTCCCGGTTTCGTTATTGCGCGGGCGCGTGACAGAGCGAACAGGTACGGAGACGGAAGAGTTCAGAAATACTCGTAGGGGCAGCCTGACAGGTTGAAGACATTTTCCCTTGTCCGGCTCCCCAACGTTGCCTGTTCAGCACCCCCACTCGCAGACTTCAATCTCCCACATAATGAGGGGGAGGAAACACAAGTCAATGTTGTTGGTCAAGGCGGCGAAAACGAAGCAGCTTGGCAAGCTATTGGGTTCGGCCCAGCAGTCAAGAGCAAGTGTCTGGGATCCGCACATCTGAACTGCACGCAGCCCGATTTCGGAATCGTACTTGTCGAGAAACCGCAGGAGGTTCAGCAGTCTCGCTCTCCAGTCGACAAAGGCTCGGCTAATGGACATTTGACATCAGACCGAGCCTTGAAGCACACGTTGTCGGATGAGATCAGCGTCTCGTCTTCATCCTCCCAGTCGGGATGTTCAGCGAGGTCGGGGTTCGCCATGACCTCAGGTTGGCTATCTGAACAGGGAGATGTGACAGTTGTGTGGTGAGGGCAAGGACAGCCGGTGGCGTCGTGTTCACCATCCCTGGAAGGGCGTAACAGGTGCAGATCGTCCACCTTAGTCGGCCAACAACTGCTGCAGGCTGCTGGTATGGAGCCGGTCGCTTGTGAGAGTTGGACAGTGCACGTATCTCACTCCAACCCGAAGCAGCAAGACAGATGCGTCAGTAACTAGTCGCGAGACAGATTCCATCGTGTCAGACGCAAGCAGATAGCCGGGTTCGAGTCATTCGGAACCAGCAGCCGACGTCAGTCGACGGCAGCGCGGGGATAATAGCGGCAAACTTCCACCACAGCGCGCCTTCACCGTGCCCAGGAAGCGCCCTTCTCGATCGTCGTATGAACGCCTGATCTACTGTCAGCTTGATGCTTCGTTTCCCGCGATATCCTCACCTACTCTGAGAACGAGTCGAAGTCGAGAAGTTGGGAATATAGGTTCGGTGAATAGGTAGGTCATGTGGGGTGGTGCCGCGGACAGAGCGGCTATATCCGACAGAACGTCACGAGTTCTATTCCAAGCTCATCTCCGAGTCTGCAACCACTCCATCCTCCATCGCATCCAGGCATGATCGTCATCACCGGCTTCGCGCCCTTCGGCAACCTGCCGGACAACCCGTCGCGGACGTGTGCGCGCATGGCTGTGTCTCTGCTGAACGCGGAGGGCATCGACGCCGCGTTCGTCGAGGTGCCTGTCGAGTTTGACGGCGCGTTCCCGACCGTCCAGAATGTAGTGCGCGACCACAAGCTGAGTGCGGGCGACGGACTGATCTGTGTCGGCGTCGCCGCCAACCGCAAAAGTGTGTCGCTCGAGACCACGGCAAAGAACATCATCGACGCACGGATACCCGACAACGCGGGCAAGCAGCCGCGCAACGCCAAGATCGCCCCCGACGGCCCGGACACGATCCCGACCCGCCTTCCCGTCAAGACTGCGCTCGAGCAGATCAAGAGTGCAGGCATCAAGGTCGACTTCTCGGACGATGCAGGAGAATACGTTTGTAACTGTCTCTTCTACCAGATCGTGAACGATGCCGACATGAAGAACCACGGTGTCGTCACCGGCTTCGTACACGTGCCCCTCGAGGTGGCCGTCAAGATCGACGATCAGACGAACGCACTCATCATTCTTGCGAAGGAAATCGAGAAGGAGGCTCAGAAGAAGCACCGTCTGCCGGCCGAGGACCAGTCGGCGAACGGCAACCAGGTCCCTCTGGGCGCATAGGGACGTCTGAAGTCTAGCATCGGATCGAGGTGGGCGGCGTAATGACACATCGGAAGGAGGACGAGGAGGAACGGACAGCCTGCATCGGCAGCACTGGAGTGTTGTAGGACGAAGTCAAGTCGAAGACATCAAGAACAAGGGAGATGTATCTGGATCCAACACAATCGCGCTAGTGCCTGCCCGTCGGAGTGTCGACTTGCTCGACTCGCTCGTCTATCACAGCCCGACGCAAGCAGCTGGCGACTCTCCTCCGCCAAGACTCCTGCAAAACATGCTGTCCCACACGCTGTCGCCCCCGTTACCTCGGTTGTGCCCAATCTCGCCCATCGTATACCCGCCTTGAGCCGGTGCTGCTGCTGTGGTTGGAGGGCGTGCGCCTTTCCAGCGGCACAAAGCGGTTCCGGGCGGGGTAGGGCGGGGGCGGCTGCTTCAGCTTCTGATTGACGGGCAGACTGGTGGCCCGGCTCGTGGCTCGGCGCACGCGGCGCTGTCTTGGACTTCTCCCTCGTTGTCTCTGCTTGACAACCAAGTCGGCGTCCATTCGTCATTTGGTTGGAATCCGAATGCGGATTTGTATTGACATGTCCATGCTGGCCCCTCGGACTGGCAGCTGGCTGGCATGGGGTATGAGGCTGAGGCTTACCCCAGTAGTAGCGCCTGGTAAGGTTTGGAACGAGGAGATCTCGATCTCGATCCGGCCTGAAGCCATTGCCGCAGAAGAGATCTGGCTCGGGACAGGGCGAGAGCAACGCCGCCGAACGCCCACTGAGCCCGTGAGCACAGCGCACAGCGCACAGGTTACAGCCTAGCGCCTAACACCAGCTGTCTTGGTTGGCGGGTTCCTGGCTGTCCAGGCTGATGGCGAGGCGGCCACCAAGACCGGCGACCAGCTGCTCGGAGCCTGGGACGCTCGCTATTCGACCATGCTCTTCGTCTCTTTACAGATTCTGTTCCTTCGATTTGACCTCGGCGTGCTCGGCGGCCTTGATCGCCCTTGTGGCTCATGTCAGCCCTTGGCGGCCCTGTGTAGCACACGTTGCCAAGCGGGGGTCGGCGCCGTGGCGTGGCGCCGAGTGGCACCCCATGCCACTGTTACGGGAGCGGGGACGAGGAGCAGCATCGGCCCGGTGCTTCCGGTTTGCCCGTAGTGCCTTTTACACAAGACATAGCAGCTCGCTTGTCTCGCTTGCTTGTCTGCGGCGTCCATGTCAGACTCTGTTTGGTCTGCACCAAGTCGGTGCGCAGATGTTCTCCGGTATGTCGGAGTGCAGAGGTACGGGTCCGGCATCTATCGTCCAACCGCCGAGCGCGCTTCCCTTCAGGCTGTCAGGTGGGCCGCTGACGACGGGAAGGGCTCAGTTACGGAGGCTGCAGCCGCGAACGCCCAGACGGATGCGCCTGAGCAATCAGCACGCACAGCTACAGAGCGCCGCTTCTGGAACGGCCCGTAGACCAATGAAACACCTCCGGCGAGTGTAACACCCCCGGCGGATGTAACACTCCCGGCGGGTGTAACACATCCGCGACGGCGGCACGGGGCGTCGATGGCGTCGCAGGCGTCCTTGTATGCTTGTAATTAGGAGGGGCCCGCGGAATGTGGTCGACGAGCAGCGAGGTAGCGAGCAGGCGTGCGAGCACCTTCCCCTGCTTGCTTCTGCTAGTGCTCGGCTTGGTCGGTTTGCTGGCTGCCCGGTGTCCGGACAGTCTGGCTCATTATTCTGCTCCTGCTTCTTCCTATAGCTGTGGTCGTTGCCGCCGTCTAAAGTGTCCGGTTCACGGCATGGCCCGGCTGCATCCCACATTTGTGGTTCTTTGTAATGGTCGGGTAAAGGCGGCATGCAACATCGGCATGCACGCGTGGGCAACCGGTGTCTGAGAGCGGCTTACGGAATGAGTCCAAGTCGGCTGCGAGTTCATTGTTGCAGCTAGTGCATTGACCAAGCTCACATCGCCGTATGCCCTCGTGCTCACACGTGCTGACCTTCTGAAGCCAGTAATCCGGGAGGGGCGACGGGCGACGGGCGACGGGCGACGGGGCTGGCGTTCGATCCGACGACCGATGGCGGGGTTTGCTCCGCCCACCCGATCGATCACCAGATCAGCAGATCGGCAGCACGACACTTCGCTTAGCGTTGCGGTATGCTCTGCGGACACTTGGCCGCCTGTCCCCCGCCTCCTTTACGGGATCGAGCCTAGCTCCAGAACTCCTCACTGCACGACACTCCCGCGGATTGCAACGCTCGCAAATTCCGGCAATCAGTTTGACAAGGTTATACTGCGCACACGCCAAGACACGTGGCAGCGTTCTGCTCCTGGTACTCTGTCCTGCAGGCTCATAAGGATGTGTCAGGCTGAAAAGTCTAAAGAACATAGAGAGGTTGCGTCCAGATCGGCCCAGGTATGCAGCGTGCGCTGGATTCAATGGGTGCGGCGTGCGAAGTGAGGCATTTCCGTTCGTTTCGGGGTTTAACACGGTCGCGGAATGTGAGTTAATTGTATGTCCAGGAAACTCACAGGAAACGGCAGAAAAGTCGCAGGAGAATTGCAGGAAACGCCATCGCCATCCAGGACCTGCGTACCTGCACCAAGAGCCAGCGGGGACCGGAAGGAGGGCAGGCAGGGACCGGACCCTGGCGACATGCGCACGCAACTTTCGAGGCGGACCAATGTCCATCGCAACCTAGCTCTTGTGCGCAGGACGTCACCGCAACGGGCAGCGAGTACAACCAGAACTAGAGACGATTCGCAACACAGGGCAGCGTTCGACGCAAGACCAGCAAGTCCACAGGGCCAATGTCCACAGGGTCGGGCAAGGGCAGCCTAGATCTGCGATATGAACGCCGTGCAGCTGACCATACCCCAGTCTCTGACGACCCGGCGACTAGAAGCTTGCACCCATCACCATCACCGATCACCCGACCAGTCGCAGCAGCCAGAGGCAGGATACATAAACCAAGAGCGCACGTCGCTCCGCCTCTCGGGACCCCCAACCCCAACCCCACCCCCAACCCCAACCCCCACCCCTACCCCCTACCGTTGCGACACCAACGACAAACTCGACAACTTTGACAACAACAACCAGCCACGCCTCGGCGACTATGGCGCACCTCATCCGGATCCGCGGTCGCCCGATCGACCCCCTGCACGTGAGTGGTGTCCGCTGTCCCCGCTGACTTGCAGAGGGACGTGCGGCAGTATCTCGTGGACGAGCACGACCACGTCGTGGGTCGTATGCTCATCCGGCGTTCGGGCGAGTCACACCTCGTCTGGGACTCGGGGGACCGGTTCGTGTGCTGCTGGGGCGAGAGCGGCTCGCGCGTCGAGCCGACCTTGAAACTGTGGACGTACCGCGCGGACGAGAACCGACACGAGTTTTATGAGGGCGAGCTCGCCCGCCTCGTCGCGATGCAGTACTGGTCCTGCGTGGAATACTCGGAGGGCACGAAGGAGCAGGTGCTCCCGACGTACCTGAGCCGGGACTGGTGGGAGCGCTGGCGGGCTGAGACAGACGGCTCGGGCTCGGACCGCCGCTCTTCTAACCGCCGACGACACGGACGCGCGCACCCCTATCGCCGGTCCGGGAAGACAGCGGCCATGCGCTGTGTCTCGTCCAGCTCGTCGACGTCCGACTCGGCGCACTCGGCGCACTCGGCGCACTCGGTCTCGTCCTCCCATCCCATCCCCTCACTCTACCAGCCCCGCCGGCAGATCAGCTACCTCGACCCACACGTGAACGAGCGCTTGCGCCGCCTCGAGTCTGCCCTCATGTGGCACAGCAACATCCTCGAGAGGATAGTCGGGTGCTCGCACCATGCGTGCCCGCACTCGGAACCGGACGCGGCAAAGTCGAGCTCCAAAGGTGGTAAACTTGTCAAGGGGAAGGAGGCGGAGACCGGACCGCCGGACCGCGACCCCGATCTGAACGAGACGCTTGACCGACTTGAGAGCGCCAGCGGCGACATCGATCGCCGCCTCAGGACAGTCCACCTCTGCGAGGGGTGCGCATGATGAGCTCGCGATCTCGATCACAGCGCGGCCACGCCGGTGCCGGTGCGCGACACCGGCACGCCGGCGCTGTCCATGGTCACAGGGGGGCGACTCGGCATCCCGGGCACCGGAGTCGGCGCCGTGGACGGAGCAAGAGTGACCCGCGTGACCCCAGCGCCGCGCGCGGAATGGGCGATGGGGAATGGGGGATGGAGGACTGAGCGCCGCTAAATGAGAAATGAGAAGCGAGCCAAGTGCCAAGTGAGCCACAGCACAGGTCGCCAGTCAATTGCGGCTGCGGCCACTCAAACGGGCTGCACAGAGGTCTGTCGACCGGCGATCATCAACCATGTACTTTCTAGTTGTAGGACGAAATTCAACGTTGTTTGTCGGTCGGTCGGTGATTTGAATGGATGTCTGAAAGCAACAGCAGCAGCGTCAGCGCATTCACGGACACGCACGTGCCGGTCCGCATGGATGTAGGTCGGATACGTTGCCGCGTGTTGCTGAAGTGGGCGCGGCCGTGTCGGGGGAGCATCGATGCAAGGCACGGGATGAGGCTGAGTTGGCAGTGACGCTGGAACAAAGGAACCCGTTCAGTGGGAATGGGCCGATTGCGAAGGAACCAGCTGGGCTGACTGAGCTTATCACTTCCGACGGCGGACTGACGACGACTGACGTCGACGTGGCGATGGAATGCTTGGTCATGCATGCTCCTGACGCCAGTGTGGATGGAGACACGGGGCTGCGCCAGGTTCTGGTGAGGTTGGCTGGCTGGGCCCAGCCTCTTGACCGTGCTGGGAAGATGAAGGCCGGGAAGGGCATTGAGTAACCGAGCTTGAAAGAATTGGGGCACGAACCGGCGCGCGGTCGCGAACACACAAGGACAAACAAGGACAGGGGGAGACGAAGCCTGCCAGACATTCCGATCCATCTCCCATTTCCTCATCGCGCAGCTGTCAGCGCTCGCCAGCGCGGGCGCCGGGGCGGCCCAAGAAGCATGCCCATCTCGATTCATCCGGGGTATTCATTGTATCCAAACAAGGTTCATAGGTCCCCCTCTTGCAGTGCACGCCATGGCAAGGCGTACCATGCGGATTTCGGTCTCTAAAATGAGCCCCCTGGTAGTGTGGTCATGGGGACAGGCTTATGGTGGTAGCCGCGTCCTGTTGTTGGCTGTGCTCGTGCTCTCATGCACCCAAGTCCATCGGGCAGCACGAGCGCATGTAACCCCGCGTAGGGACCCCACCGGGCTCCCCGGCTCTTGATACCCCTATCGTGAGCTGAGCTGGGAGAAGGAGGCGTAGGAGGCCTAGCCCGTCCGACAACGGCAAACGATTCATCGCGGCAACCTCGTGACCTCGTGACCTCGTGACCACACGTATCGGCTATTGCCGAGTGGGTGAGTGGAGGGTGAGGTGAGAGGATGCGTGCCGACGATGTGCGCGCTCTCGAGTGTGCCTAGACTTGCCTAGACTTGCCTAGCCCTCTTGGGTGCGCGCTAGCATCGAGCAGGAGCAGGCCCGCCCAGCCCGCTCCCATCCTAGATGGCCGCCGGCGCTCGCAGCAATATAAGCACGCAGCCGGCCTCGCGAGACCATCGCCCACCTTCCCCACATCTCCCCCAATCCATTCTAGCTCTCATCAAGAACCATGACTGTCGACGTCCCCAAGGTTTGCCGTGCCGCCCCCGCCGTCGGTGCCGGAAAGCCCGACTACAAGATCGTCTGTCGCGAGGACTACCCCGTCCCCACCCCCGGAGACGGCGAGCTTCTCGTCAACCTTGAGTACTGTGGTATCTGCCAGTCTGACCACCGTGAGTAGGGCGTTGTGAGAGCTGCGTCCATCGTGAGGAAGCATCCGACTCAGCTGCGCATGGCCAAGTCGCGCCGCGTCGCGTCTGCCTGCGGTGACTGCGACTGCGTGGCTGAGACCGCGGCTGTCTTCGCGGCTTCCAATATCGATGGTGCCCGGGGAAGGGAAAGCAAGACTCCCCAGAGTGAGATGCAGCAGCCGCTAACTGTCCAGACGGGTTCGCTGGTGACTGGCACGGCATCCAGCCCGCCGAGGGCGTCGACTGCACCGGCCACGAGGGTGCTGGTCGCGTCGTCGCCGTCGGCCCCAAGGTCACCGAGTTCAAGGTCGGTGACAAGGTCGGTCTCACCCCCGTCTACAAGACCTGCAACGACAAGCTCGGCGAGGAGCCCTGCGAGATGTGCCGCCGCGGTCACGAGACGCTCTGCTTCAACAAGGTCTACCTCGCCTTGGGCGTGAACGGCACCTACACCTCGTACCCGCTCATCGCTGAGCAGTGGGCGATCCGCATCCCCGACGGCGTCCCCATGGAGCAGGCCGCTCCCTTCATGTGCTCCGGTGGTACCGCCTTCACTGCCGTCAAGGCCGCTGGCCTGAAGAAGGGCGAGTGGGTCACCATCTTCGGTGCCGGTGGTGGTGTCGGTCACATGGCCGTCCAGTTTGCGCACGCCCAGGGCTTCAAGGTCATCGGCGTCGACGTTGGAGAGGACAAGGCCAAGGTCGTCAAGGAGGCCGGTGGCGACCACTTCGTCGACGCGACCAACCCCAAGGCCATCGAGGAGGTCAAGAAGCTCACTGACGACGGACTCGGCACCCACGCCGTCATCGTCACCGCCGGTAACGGCAAGGCTTACGCTGCCGCTCCCTATGTTCTCCGCCCCCTCGGTGTCCAGGTCACCGTCGGTCTCCCCGCCAACGGAGAGGCCATCGCTGGCGCCGACCCGGCCTACATCGTCTTCATGGGCATCACCATCAAGGGCATCCTCGTCACCACCCGTAAGGACATGGAGGAGGCCCTGACGTACCTCAAGAGCGGCCAGGTCAAGGAGCACATCACCCTGCACCCCTTCTCCTATTTCCCTGAGGCGCTCGCCAACGTCGCCGCCTCCAAGACCAATGGTCGCCAGGTCATCGAGTTCCTCCGCGACTAAATGTGCCTAGGAGCTTTCTTTGTTTGGGCTTTCAGAGATTGTCACGATCTGTAGCTAGTTGTTCAGAAGTCTTAAGATGCAGAACAGTCATGACTGCACCGTCGTATGTTTGCAGATTGCACAGCGCCCCGCAGGGCCCTCCCCTCCCCTCCACTCCCGAACGCCCCGTCGATCCGTCGACTTGATGAGACAGAAACAATCGGCCATTTGTCTACAGCTCTGCCTCAACGCAACACATCTCAACTCCCATGCTAACCATCTTGGGATGCAGCGACGCAGCAGCGGCATCTCGAAACTCAATGCATAGCTACAATACAACTAGAAGTCAACCTTGGCCCTCTCAGCGATACTGCCGCGAGGCTCAAAGTCGTTGTTGTGGACCTTCTTAATCTCCTTCGTCTGGCCCGCTCCCCACCCACCACCGCCGGGAGTGTGGAGCTCGAGCGTGTCGCCAGTACTGAACTTCATAGTTCCCTTACCGCCGACATTGATGCGGCGCGTGCTTCCGTCCTTCTCAGCCTTGACCCAGATGTTCCGTCCGAGGGCTCCGTCCTCGCCTCCCTCCAGCCCGTAGGGTGCGCGCGCACGACGCTCACTCAGGATGGAGACCTTGAGCGGCTCCAGGAACTGGTACGAGCGCACCGTGCCGTCGCCGCCCTTGTATTCGCCCGCACCGCCGCTGCCAGGGCGGAAGTGGTACTCCTTCAGGAGGACGGGGTATCGGCGTTCGAGGATCTCGACGTCCGTGATGCGCGTGTTGGTCATGTGGGTGTGGATGCCGCTCGTGCCGTGCCAGTGCGGGCCGGCGCCGCTGCCACCAGCGACCGTCTCATAGTATCCCCACCCATCGGTGACCTCGCCAGTGACAGGGTCCTTTCCGCCGACGCCGAAGGTGAGGTTGTTGCAGCACCCTTGGGACGCGGCGCATGCACGGAACGCCTTCAGGACGACGTCGGTCACGCGCTGCGAGGTCATGACGTTGCCGCCGCAGACGGCCGCGAGCGGCGAGGGGTCCAGCAGCGTGCCCTTCGGAATGCGGATGTCGAGAGGCACGAGGCAGCCCGCGTTCAGCGGGATGTCCTCTCCAATCATGCTGCGGAGGCAGTAGATGACGGCAGCGTGGACGACGCACACGGGCGTGTTCAGGTTGCCGCGCATCTCGGGGCCGGTGCCGTCAAAGTCGAAGACGGCGCCTCCCGTCTCCTCGTCGATCGTGACGCGGAGTGCGATCGGGGAGCCGTCGTCCATGTAGTCGACCGCCGTGAAGGACTTGCCGATGCGGGGAATGCTCTCCTTCAGCATCGTACGAACCGCCTGCTCCGCGTTCGCACGGATGTGCTCCATGTACTCGTGCACCATCTTCAGGCCGTACTGCTCCACGAGCGCCGTGAGGAGCTGCACGCCCTTATGGTTCGCCGCGATCTGCGCCTTCAGGTCGCTCTCGGTGTCGCGGAAGTTGCGGCTACCGGAGCACCCGGGGTACTGCGCCGGGTCCTCGACCATGGCCTTGTACACCGCATCATGGGCGTAGATGCCCTCCGAGACGACCTTGATGCTCTCAATGACGGCGCCCTCCTCCCAGAGCTCGGTCGAGGTCGGGGGCATGCTGCCGGGGAGGATACCGCCGATGTCGGCGTGGTGCCCGCGCGAGGCGGCGAAGAAGATGATCTTCGTGTTGTCGTCCGGGTCGAAGATTGGCGAGATGACCGTCAGGTCGGGCAGGTGCGAGCCGCCCGCCTGCGGCGCGTTCGTGAGCAGCACGTCGCCGGGTTTCAGCGACGGCCCGTGCAGCTTCAGCTGGTACTTGACGCTCCAGCTCATGCTGCCGAGGTGCACGGGCATGAAGGGCGCATTCGCGACGAGGTCGCCCGTTGGCGCAAAGATCGCACACGAGTAGTCGAGGCGCTCCTTGATGTTGGTCGAGATAGCCGTCTGCTGCAGACTCCGTCCCATCGCCTCGGCGATCGACATGAAGCGGTTCGAGCTGTGGCGTCAGCGCCGTCTAGCGGCAGGTGCTCACAATACAGAGAGCAGGATCGGGTCATAGTCGACCTCGCGATTGACTTGGACCATGGTGGGATGTTGTTGCAGTGGGTGGGTGACTTGTGGGAGTCGGCTGGGAATGCATGGCCATATCTATCGACTTGTCGTGGAGTTATCACTGGTTCCAGCCGCGTGAATACCGACTGTGACATCTCGGGAATGCTTCTTCGGCCGTTGCCGAGGACAGGCCTCCGCTCAGTTTCCGACTGTTCCGCTGGGAATTGCCCACTTGGAGTTTGCCCGGATCCCAGTTCCGTCCTGAGCTCCGCCCTCAGAGATCCCTCCACCGATAGGCCAAGTTACCGTCTGCCGTCAGCTAGTCCCCATGTCACCATGCTCTTACAGGACTTTATAGATATCCACAGCAGCATGACACGCACTCAGCCTCTCCCCACACCGTACCACCATGACCATCGACACTCAAGTTCCTCCCCATTCGATCCGAATCAGCATTGACCGGTGAGTCAAACTCCAGCCGAGCGCAGCTAACATCCAGAGGAGGCACCTTCTCCGACTGCTACGCCTCCGTCGTCGATAGAAGCTCGCCCACGGGCCGCAGCGACTTCGTCATCAAACTCCTCTCCCAGGACCCCTCGAACTACCGCGATGCGCCGACGGAGGGTATCCGTCGCATCCTCGAGCGTGTGCTCGGCACCTCCATTCCACGCGGCGTGCCCTTGCCGACAGAACACATCGATTACGTCCGCCTCTCGACGACGGTAGCGACGAATGCTCTGCTCGAGCGCAAGGGCCAGGACCACGCGCTCATCATCACGAAGGGCTTCCGTGACCTGCTCGAGATTGGCAACCAGACGCGCCCGCGGATCTTCGAGCTCGACATCAAGCGCGCTCTGCCGCTTTACTCGCAAGTTGTGGAGGTTGACGAGCGTGTCACTCTGAGTGAGTTTGCCGACTAAACTGGAAGAGTAGGGACTGACAACGCAGTGGGCTACACGTCCGACCCGCTGGCGCAGGAGCACGCGATCCAGTTTGACGAGGCTGGTCGCATCACGAAGCCGTACAATGGCCCGGGTGCCGAGGAGCAGCAGGCGCTTTACCCGCAAGACATTGTCCGTGGTCTCAGCGGAGAGGCGGTCAAGATCATCAGGAAGCCCGACCTGGAGCGGGTTCGCGCCGATCTTCAGAACCTGTACGACTCTGGTTGCCGCGCGATGGCTGTCTGCTTCGCCCACTCCTATACCTACCCAGAGCACGAGCTCGCCATCGGCCAGATCGCCAAGGAGATCGGTTTCGAGAACATCTCTCTGTCCTCCCAGCTCCTCCCTGTCATCAAGATGACTGTTCGCGGGCAGTCTACGACGGCCGACGCTTATCTCACACCGATTCTGAAGAACTACCTTGCCGGATTCTACGCCGGATTCGAGGGAGGCGAGAACGGCGGGTTGCGCGTCGAGTTCATGGGCTCTGACGGCGGTCTTGTCGAGCTGAAGCACTTCTCGGGCCTCAAGTCGATTCTCTCCGGTCCGGCGGGAGGGGTGGTAGGCTACGCGCTGACGAGCTGGGACGAGGAGGAGAAGGCGCCCGTCATCGGCTTCGACGTCGGTGGCACGAGCACGGACGTCTCCCGCTTCGCTGGTCGCTACGAGAGCGTTGCTGAAACGTTCACAGCCGGCGTCGCCATCAACGTGCCCCAGCTCGACATCAACACTGTCGCTGCCGGCGGTGGCTCCTGCCTCACGTACAAGAACGGCCTGTTCCGCGCCGGCCCCGAGTCGGCTGGTGCGCACCCGGGCCCTGCGTGCTACAGGAAGGGTGGCCCTCTGGCTCTGACCGACGGCAACCTGTTCCTCGGCCGCCTTGTCCCCCAGTACTTTCCCAAGTGCTTCGGGCCGAACGAG
Source organism: Trichosporon coremiiforme (assembly GCA_039545355.1). NCBI lineage: Eukaryota > Fungi > Basidiomycota > Tremellomycetes > Trichosporonales > Trichosporonaceae > Trichosporon > Trichosporon coremiiforme. The sequence goes on from BCJJ01000010.1 coordinate 449,612, forward strand.
AACGAGCCCCTCGACCCCGAGGCGAGTCGCAGGCAGTTCGAGCAGCTCGCTGCTGAGATCCGCGCCGACACTGGCACGACGAAAGACATGGACGAGCTCGTGTACGGCTTCGTCAAGATTGCGAATGAGACGATGGCCCGCCCCATCCGCACCCTCACCGAGGCGCGTGGGTTCAACACGGCGGACCACGTCCTGGCTTCCTTCGGCGGTGCCGGCGGACAGCACGCGTGCGAGATTGCCGAGCTCCTCAACATCCGCCGCGTCCTCATCCACAAGTACTCCAGTGTCCTGTCTGCCTTCGGTCTGTCCCTCGCCGACCGCGTGTATGAGCTGCAGGAGCCCGCCGCCGCATTCTATGATGCCTCCACCGTGCCCGAGCTCAAGAAGCGCCTTGACGGCCTCGGCGAGCGCGTGCATGAGGTCCTCCTCCAGGCTGGCTTCACGCCGAAGCAGATTCGCCTCGAGCGCATGCTCAACATGCGCTTCGACGGCAGCGACACCAGCCTGATGGTCCTGTCTGACAATGACGACTTCGAAACCGCCTTCAAGGACGCCTACAAAGCCGAGTTCGGCTTCCTGCTCGAGAAGCGCATCATCGTCGACGACGTCAAGGTTCGTGGCATCGGTGCAACGCGCGAGAGTCTCGGGGAGAGCGCGTTCAAGGACGCCAAGTCCATCACGAGGTCTGCTCCCGACAAGAGCGCTGAGGCGTTCAAGCAGGGTGTCTTCGTCTGGGACGAGGCCAAGGGTGAGGGTGCTCGCGTCGACGCGCCTGTGTACGAGCTGGGCAACCTCAAGCGCGGCACTGCCGTCCCGGGACCGGCACTCATCATCGACGCCACTCAGACCATTTTCGTTAACATTCACTGGACAGCGCTTGTCACGACGAATCACCTTCTCATTGAGCGCGAGTAGCTGTTGATAGATGCCCCAGTCGCAGTTGTAGTTTCTGGATGTATTTAGTTGGATCCTCAGACCAGAGAGATAGCAATGACCCGTGTGATTGGTTCAGTGATATCTGTAAGCCATGCTCTCATTAACTGTGTTGTCTAGAAGCTGAGGGCTCGACTTCTGCCTTCGCGAAACTCGTATCTGGTGCTAAGTCACCGCTGAGCGTTCTCAAACACCGCTGCCGACAATTCACGGGAGTAAACGAGCGGTTATCTCAGGTGTCCGTCCAGTTGCTGCAGGGCGGTAATCGAGTTCCCAGGCTCATGGTCTCAATGTGGTACGAGAGATTGCATTCATCGATTGGCAACCCTTACCCACGGAGCGCGGACATACAATCACTTGCAATCAACAAGCGGTGCGTTGCGCGGCGAGGAGTTCCGTCCGGAGTATTACGAGATATCGCCTCTCGCTTGCAGGGCTGAGATCTGCGGTTAACCTGCCCACATGATACCCCAGCCCACCCCGGAATTCCTCGTACCAGGGCGCCCCACGACTTTGGACAGCTTCAAGGGACTGTACATTCGAAAGACAACGCCAGGAGACAGCAGGTGGTCGCCTGTTGGTCCGGGCGGACGGGTCCCAGTCCCCCGTATCTACGTGCACCACTGCCCACCTGACCAGATTCCTGACCGGCCTCCTGAAAAAAGGCCGCTCCGTCGTGATTCCGCAGAATCAACGTGCCTCGACGTCACAGCCTTGGTTGCCCTTCCTCGCCTCGACTTCCGCGTACCTTTAGAGAAGCTGACTGTACCTTCCTTATCTGCCGTTCCAAGCCGAGGCCAGCTAAGCGCAGCCCAAGAATAGCAGGCGGATGCGCAACTAGCGCGGCGAGCGCACGCCATGAATTCGGCCAAGGGTTCATGAGTCATGCCCGCCCTAGTTCATATACATCAACGCGCCTTCCCTCACGAGGGAAGATCCACCCCTAAACCTGTCTTGAACCTATCCACTTACCCAAAGGTCTCTCCGAGCCTTCAACTTTCCTTCGCTCATTGCTTGCCATGGACTCGAGAACAACACCGACACTGAATGAGAAGATGTCGGCGACCGAGTACGACGACACAAAGGCTGTTGGCTCGTTTGACGAAGCTGCCGAGGCTGAGCTGATTGAAATCGATCCCGATGAGGAGAAGCGCGTCGTTCGCAAGATCGACCTTCGCGTGGTCCCGATGGCGGTCATCCTTTACCTCGTCAGGTGAGTTCAAGCTGCTATAAGTTTGAAAGGCGTGGAGAAAGGCGAGGAGAGAAGGCGGGGAACGAAAACGCCCCGGCAGCTCGCTGCACTGGGATTATCGTCGAGAGCATCAAGAGTGGAGGCAAGGGTGGAGGCAAGGGTGAAGGACATCATGTGGCGGATGGGTGGAGGCGGTCCGCCTTGGTTTGAGGCGACACTGTGTCATCCTCGATGTCAACAACACTCTGTCTCCCACGTCTTCGACAACACTCAGAACGATGTCGACCTCACCCTTTCCAAATTGACTCTGCTCGTGAATGCGCTGACTCGTCCCAGCTTCCTGGATCGAGCGAACATCGGTGCGTTCACCTCTGTTTTCAAGCCCCTCTCGGCAGGAGACTGACGCCAGGCAATGCCGCGATCGGTGGTATGACAGCAGACCTTGGCTTCCCAGAGAACGGTCTGTCCATTTGCGTCTCCATCTTCTACGTAACCTATGTGGTCTTCGAAACCCCGGCGACAACGCTGCTGAAGACGTTGCGGCCGTCGCGTTTGATTCCCACGATTGTTCTCGTGTGGGGAGGTATCTCGATCGGGAACGGCTTCGCCCAGAACTATGCCACCATCATCGCGTGTCGCCTCCTCCTTGGAATGTGTGAGGCTGCCTTTTCTCCGTGCCTCATCCTCTACATGACCATGTTCTATCGTCGTGACGAGCTCAGTCTTCGAAGTGAGTGCTCACGCTGGGTACCAGTGGCTGTCGAGCAGCAGCGGGAAACCACTCCCGTTTCTGATCGACTCTCGCGTGGTCCGCAGCGTAAATTCCCCTTTGCGCCCGTGCCTGACGATCTCTCTTTCACCTGCGCCCCTCTACCGTCTCGTTTACGGCCTCATCAACCAACATCGCCTAACTTTTTTCGACCTTGATCCTTCTTCAACGCTGCCTTTAACTGCCGTTTCTCGACAGTTTGCTTGCTGTATTCCATGATCGCCGGCTCGGGCGTCATCGGCGGGTTGCTTGCAGCCGGTCTCCTGAAGATGGATGGTCTGCGTGGCCTGGAAGGCTGGCGCTGGCTGTACATTATCGAAGGCGCCGTGACGATTCTTGTAGGCTTTGCCTATTTCTTCTTGATTGCCGACTCCCCTGAGTCCGCCCGCTATCTCACCGAGGATGACAAGGCCCTGGTGCGTCTGCGAGCAAAGCAGGAAGCCGTTTTCACCCACGATGAGGGATTCTCCTGGGTGGAAGTGCGCAAGGCGCTCACAGACCCTGTCATCTATCTGTCAGGCATCGCGCACCTTGGTTTCGACACTTGCATGTATGGATTCTCGACTTTCCTCGTGGTCATTGTGTCTGGCTTCGGTGAGTTATCGTCACCGTGAGGTTTATCTGACAGCAAGGTTTCGACAGGATCGCGTCTCAAGGTATCACGGCCCCCGTTTACTTCTGGTGCACTCTCTGCTACTTCATCGGTACCTTCCTTGTCATGAGGTATCACTCGATCTACTTCGTCATCATGGGCTTCGGCCTCGTGACCATCGTGGGCTACTGCATGCTCGTTACCGGCGTCAAGGGCCACGCTGCCCAATTGGTTGGCTGCATCCTGGCGGGAACCGGCATCTACCTGGGCGTCGGGCTGCACGTTACCTGGCTCGCTCAGAACATCGCCGGCTTCCGCAAACGCTCAGTCTCCGTCGGCATGCAGCAGACGATGGGTAACATTGGCGGCGTTATTGCTGGCCAGATCTATCGTGAATCTGACAAGCCGGCGTACATCATTGGCCATGGAGCGAGCTTGGGCTTCTGGTTGATGGCGCTCATTGGTATCACGGTCGAGTGGTACGTGTGGCGGACGAGGAATAAGCACCGCGACTACATGACGGCCGAGGAGAAGGAGGGCATCGACGCCAAGGGCATCACGGGCGATCACCATTATAGCTTTAGATACTCTCTTTAGGGATATAGCCGCCAGTAGCAAGGAAAGCGTTGTACAGAAGGTTCGGTTCCAAGCATCAGATCTCGAAATGCATTAGCGTGCGTTAATCCTCTGGTCTCGGCCGTGGACTGAAACCTCCATCTTTGGGTCGCATTGTTACGTAATGACTCGTGGCCGAGATCGGCGGGAGATAAGGCTTGATCGCCGTCACCCGTGAGAGATCTTGCGAGCTCTTGTAGTGGCGAGCGAACATGTCCTGGGCGTTCAATGCACTGCCAGGCGCTACTTTGAGTGGAGCGCCGTTCCTCAGTGGAGCTCTGTACCCCAGTGAGGCTTCGGCAAAGCATTTGCAGCAGCTTGGAGCAACACGGGACGGCTGGAGCCTAGGTTGCCGGCGACTTTCGGCAATAGCCGAACAACGCCCGCTATGTTCCGGTGCCTAACGGCCGACCGTTCGCATGGCCGCCAGGGTGGGCTGGTCTTCCGTGCCGGTCCCTTCTAGCCTCTCAAGTTCCACTCCTGGGGTTCTGGCGCACCATGGAACCGGTGTTGACGAACTATCGGAAGAGGACAAAAGAACCCTAAGGTCAGCTGATTATCCAGCATTGGCCCGTATCGATTCGCTTGCCAAATCGCACAAACCATGACCCGCCAAACTCAGACTGCAGCCGACGTTCGACAAGCCGCCCGCGAAGGCCTGAAGGGGAGCACCGCCGGCCGCGCCCCCGGCCACGTCCAGGCGAACCTCATCATTCTCCCGCAGAGGTATGCGAAGGACTTTCGCAATCTCTGCTTGCGCAACCCCGTCGCCTGCCCGCTGCTCGCCGAGACGAAGCCGGGAGAGACGAGCTTCCCGCCAGGCGTCGCCGATGGAATTGACATTCGCACAGACGTTCCGGGATACAACGTGTGAGTATTCATGCCAGTTGAGCAGCACTGAACTCAGCTACGTCGATGGGAAGCTGGTAAAGCCAGACATAGACGACATCAAGGCGTACTGGGCAGAGGACAGCGTCGCCTTCCTCAGTGAGTCTTTCGGTCGAGGTGAAGACTGACCGCAGTCGGTTGCTCTTTCTCGTTTGAGCATGCCTTGGTGCAGGATGGACTCGTGCCCCGGCACATTGAGAACGACGTCTCGGCTTGCATGTTCCACACCAACGTGCCACTCATGCCTGCGGGCGTGTTTGGAGGCAACACTGTCGTGTCCATGCGGCCGTACCGCGCCGAAGACGTCGAGAAGGTGCGCGCCATCACACGGCCGTACATCGCCACGCACGGCGAGCCTATTGCTTGGGGCTGGGACGCTCTCGAGAAGCTGGGGATTAGCGATATCAACAAGCCCGATCAGGGTGCGGCGCAAGAGATTCGAGAGGGGGAGGTGCCTGTTTTCTGGGCGTGCGGGGTTACCCCGCAACTGAGCGTCATGCAGTCGCCTGAGGTCAAGGGGATGGTGATCGGGCACACGCCGGGGTCGATGGTCGTGCTTGACACGCGCGTCGAGGACGTTGTGCAGTGAATATCATAGAGAGGGGACTCATGCATCGTTGTACCATGTCCTGAGAGTGCTTGAGCGAGGTGCAGACTGGCCAGTTGGCCGCTGGGCGGTTATCTGCGACCTATCAGATCCCGTCGATTCGAGGACACAGTGGGCAACACCGCTCATTATCCTTCTCCCACCGCACTGTCCACCACCATCGAGCCGCCTTTCGTTACCTGTCATGTCTGCCTCTCCACCACCGGCAAAACGACGCAACAACATATCCCAGGCATGTCGTAATTGTCGGCACCGTAAAAAGAAGTGCGACGGAGTTGCTCCAAGGTGCGGAACGTGCATAGCGTACAAGGTGGGTGCCCAGACCCTTTCTCAGACTGACCTCAGGATGACTGTGTTTGGAACTCGAGAGCCGACTGGCGTAAAAACGTTTCGCGCTCCGAAGCCAACGCTCTCCGTGCGCGTATCGCCGAGCTGGAAGCGCAGCTTCGGCATTCTCGATCTCGATCACCATCTTCCCTGCCTTCCTCCTCCTTCGCCGCGCAGACAGACACGACGATGTGGGACTCACTTGTGGATGTGGCCATCACCGCTGGCGTTGAGCCAGTTCCTGCCCCGAGTGCAGCTCCAGTACCGCCCGCGAGCGCAGTCTCCGTACCGGCTCAACGCGCAGCTCCCCTTCACCCTCCAGCCAACGCACAGCCCGTCCCTTCAGAGATCGCAGCGCCTGCTTCAAACTTGTCAACTGACATTGCCGCCTCCCTGCTCCCCACAAGGCGGTCTCCGTCAGCAGATGATCTTGAAGGATACATTGTGAGCTCATTTGCTCTCGCATTCAGCTGACATCAGGTCCAAGATCGACAGGGAAGGTTGCGCGTTCACGCGCCCATGAGTGCCTTTCGACACGACAGCCTACCAGAACCTGCTCAAGATGCAACTACTCCGTATGAGCATACAGATGATCGGAGCTGGGCGCGCTACCTGCCGGAAAGCCTCTATTTCACCCGAGCACAGCACGACCAAGCCATGGACCGATTCTTTCGCTACGCTGCTAGTTGGGGTGAGCTGAGTGTCAGCCGCGTTCTTTGCTAACAGTAGGCCAACGGGCAACCCCTCACTTGTTCTTTCGCGACATGGAGATTGCGCTGTCGACACCACACGAGCCTGAGTTTCCCGTTGTGGCTCCGAATTACTCTCCCCTCCTGCACAACATGATCCTTGCTGTCGGTCTCGGCTTTGTCGACGAGGAGCATCTACGCGCCCTCGTCACGCGCAGGGTGTTCATGCAGGAAGGCGACAAGCATCTGAACCGGGAATGTGCCAACCCCTCAGTGGCTACAGTTCAAGCTCTGGCCATCAGAGGCTCCTTCATGAGCACAATGGGCGACTACTCGATTGGCTGGGTCAACCATGGCCTGGCAAACAGGCTGTGCTATGCCCGTGAGTTCAGACAGTCAAATCTGATTGAGCTGACTGTTAGTGGGGCTGCATGTTAACTCAGCGTCCCTCGTGGCCAAAGGCAAGCTCAAGCCTGAGGCAGCTGTTCAGCGTAATGTCACTTTCTGGTCATGCTACTGCCAAGAAGTGATGTGGGGCATCTACGTGGGAAGAAAGCCAATGCTGCCTGACAGCACGTAAGTCCAGCCGAAGTGTTAAGCTCATAACAGCCTTCCTTCACCTCGCCCTGACGCCGCAACTGACAACTTCATGTGGGTCTGGCCGCCTGGCAAGTACCAGTCTCTGCCACCACAGAAGTCATATCTGTCCCTCACCTTCGTGCACACGACGCATCTCATGCAGATCGCCTCGCAGATATCACGAATAGTATACACAGGACGAGCCGAGAAGCTTTCACTTGTAGAGTCGGGAACTGTTCAACGTTTTGCGTAAGTCGAGAGACATGGCGGAGACTGATCTTAGCGACGCGCTCGACAGTTGGCTCGAAGCACTACCTGCCCCTCTGACCCTCGATGTGAATCGATCAGAGCCGGTTCTGCCTCACATCCTGAGTCTTCATATGGGTTGGGCATGGGTTGTGGCGCTGCTATACCAACCTTTCTCCCAAGTAATGCCTTTGCACAGCCACGATGGTTATCAGAGCATCGGCACAGTGGCCCTCACAGTGAGTTGACGGCTACAGAAGAAGCTAATCAACAGCGATGTCACCAAGCAGCAAGCAAGATCATTCAGCTTGCGACACTCTGGGACGAACAGCATTCCCTGCGCTTCACTCCTCCGACGACAACAGCGATCATATACAGTGCCGGCACATGCTTCCTTCTGGCTGCTGCACAGGCTGCTTCACCCGCACAGTCCACTGCCGCTTTCCAGAAGGTTTATGCCGCTTTGGCGTTCCTGGACAAGATTGGTTCGACCTGGGGCTCAGGGAGACGCCAGGCAGGGATTCTGAGAGATATGCTGAATGAGTGCGCCAAGGCCAGCATGGAGTTACCGGCTGTGGTGGGCGATCTGTCTCGCGGCTGGGAAACCACCAGCCCCACCGCTAGCTTCCACTGCAACACGGCACAGGGTGACGAGGAGTTTGACGCGTTTATTCAGAGCCTACTTAGCCAAAGTACTGCTCCGCTCGGCGAAGGTGACTTCATGACAGGACTGGAAGGGTTCCTCTGAGCAGCGCATCAGCGTGGAGCGTGCGGCGCCCCGTCAAACAACCGTACTCCACCTAGCTTACCTTAACTCGAGGCCATAAGACATGGAGCTTGCTGAAATGCAGCAGTTGCCGCTTTGTTAGTTCGAACTCTTTTCAGTCGGCCTATTCTGCGACTCCTGTTCGTCTCAGTGTGCCTTTTGGTACCTAAGCCAGGGACCATTGACCGGTCTGTGCGTTTGTGCTTGGCGCCCTGACCGACAACATCCATCTCTGTGCTACGGCGCTCGTCCACCGCAGGGTCAGCCTCAACTGCCGCGCTTTCCACCTGTTCCACATGCATGCCCCCCCCCCCCCCCCCTTTTACGAGTTTATGCGCTCGATTTCTCCCCAGTACTACTTTGCCCTCTGCAGATCAAGCGCAGACCACAAGCCTGGAACAGCCGAGTTCCAGAAGAAGTTTGTCGAGGCAGTCTCGGCGGCGCTGTCTTCCACTGGTAAGTGTCTTCCCCGCACCGCAGCTGACGCGATCACGCAGACCCTCACCACCGAGTGGCCTCGGCAGCGTTCGCCACCCATCTTCCCCGCGATCATGCTGTCTAGCTCTAAACAGTATCTGGCAAACTAAGCCACGTTTCTGTACATGCCAGCTCTCCCAGGCCCTCATCAGATGAACCTCCACCTCCCTGTGACCGGATCGGCCCCCACTTCGCTAACGTTCAGGGCTGTGGCCATCCAAGTAACCGACCCAGTTTGTTACAGTTGCGTCTCCGCTAGAGCACTCACATGCTTGGCGCATCCCTCAGTTACTCAGGCAACCATACAGCTTACCGATACATGAAAGCATACGATCCAAAGTGCTGAAAGCACGCCATGCACTTGCATACGTCCAGCACATGGGCGATGTGATCTGTTCGCAACCTCAATCTCCACCTTCGTGTCCGTTACGTAACACCTGGAGATGACTTGCGTGCTGCTGGCCTCTCCTCAAGATGGTTGCAGCGCAGGCATATATCTCGAACCAGTTCAGTGACACCGCAGAGGCGTTCGTGTGTGGTGCCCTAACGGGCAACATCGACGTTTGCGTCAAGGCGGTCCAGGCGCATGAGACATGTCACTGGGCTAAGACCACGGACACCGAAGGCGAGACTGGCAGTCCAGGGGGCAGCCTCTTAGACGTACGCTGCCTGCCTTACTCGTGCCCATGCGCTCTACCCAGCCAGTTCCAGTTCGCCCTGTTGCGTGCGACCTTCTACGCACAACCCGGCACTCCAGCCTTCGGGATGTACTTCCGCCGTGCTCTGAAAGCTGCCATGGCAGCCAAGGGTGAGCTGCATCTGCCGGCGTTGCTGACCATCAGGACCGCTTCATCAGCCCGTTCCCGCGTCCCTCCCAACGTTGAAGAACGCCGTCCCTACATGATCCGACTCTGTTCACCCAAGACGAACCATGTGACTGCTCGGTTCAAATGTCAAACTCCGGGGAGACGCTCCTCATGCGCGTGCGCGCACCAAGTCTCAATGCATCTGTCAGATGCCTCACGCGCAAGCTTGTTCAGCCGACGAGAGCGTCTCCTCACCAGCAGACCAGCAACGAGAACTCTACAGTTTGTCCGCATACACTTTCCAAACCCTCATCTCACCGAGTATTGCCTCACACATCGCTACTTGTATCCTTGCCCTGCAACGGACGCCCCCAACAGCTGCCATTCAACCGCAGCGCCATTAGAAGACATGTCTGACGATGAATTGCCACTTCGTCCTCAAGGACGTCGAAACGAGCCTGAACCACTATCAAGTAAGGTTCCGCCCCGCCAGCCAGTATCTCAAACCAAACCCCATCATTACAATGGTCTCCGTGCACTCCACGGACCCATGTCGCGGGCAGGACGGTTACGCTGTCACCTGAGTGCTGTCCGTCGGCGGTCTCCGCCCATCCAGGTACATAAAAACCTGGACGATGTCTGCCGGGGATATCCCATCACTAACCTCTAACCTACCTGTTTAACTCACCGACGCTCCTTGCCAAACTTCACTTACCATGCAACGGCTACTCGAGCTCGCAGGCCGAGCGTACGCCTACGCTTGTCCGCCACCGTTCGGCATTCTCAACCCCATCCACCGGATCGCCCTGCGCGCCCAGCCCTTGACGCCAGACCTGGTGATGTGGTTCAACTGGCTCGTTCTGCCGCTCGTCCCGCTGGTGTCCATCTCGTACCTCCTCGTCGGCGGACCGAAGGACAAGCTTGCACAAGAGTCTCGACCGATCCGCGCAGCTCTCGCTATTGCCGGTTGGGCAATGTTGACACACTCGTTCCTCACGCGCCGATTCACCAGTGAGCTGCATGTCGCTGCCTGAGCTAACCACAGCGTACCGCTGGGCCGTGTACAACAACTTCGTCGGCATCTCCTACTGGACAGTCAGTCTGCGATATCTCGAGCTGGCACTGCTGAAGGACCCCGTCGTTGACCCCTGGATGGCCCTCGGTCGCCCCAGGTGGGTCGCCGCCATCGATCTCGCTATTAACCTTCGTCATGTGTACCTCGGTTCCGTGGGTCTCGACACGTCCGCTGGCCCGCCCAATCTGGCCCTTCCTGAACTGAAACCGGGTGAGCGGCCACAAGTGGAGTCACATCTGCGACACTGGCGTCGGCGTCCGCGCCCGACGACTCGATTGGCTGCGTTCGCTCGTCACCTCGCACACTTCCTGTTCATCTACTGTCTGGAGGACACGCTGTTCACGTTTGTGCGTGTCGTTGGCCCTGACGCCCTCGCACCGCCTGGCGGCCGCGGCTGGTTGCCGAAGTACGACCATGTCGTTCCGGGCCTGATCGCAGAGACTCGGGCTATCGTTCTTCCCTCGACCATTGGCTACGTCGTACCGCGCTTCCTGATGGGGCTCATTCTCAAGTCTGCTGCACCAATGATGATCTGGGGCATGTTGAGCGGAGTCTACCACCTGGGCGCCATCGTGTGTATCGGCTCCGGTTACTGGGAGCCAGAGACGTGGGACACGGACATGTTCGACGCACCGTTCCGCTCGACGTCGCTTCGCGACCTGTGGGGTCGCAGATGGCATCAGTGTGAGTATCTCACGTGCGGGAACCGAGCTGATGGCAGTGTACCGCCGCACGTTCCTCAACTGCACGAAGACGGTTCTCCGTGTCCTGCACCTACCCAGCAACACGTTCACGTTCTACGGCCTCATCTATTTCTTCTCGGGCCTCCTGCACGCGTTGGGTCAGATTTCAAATGACCCGCCTCCCCAGTTCAGCGGCGTCATTCTCTTCTTCCTTCTCGCCGGCTTGGGCAACGCCCTCGAAGTCATGTTCAAGCGCGTGACCGGCCGTTTCGTCGGCGGGCCTGCCGGATGGGTCTGGACCTTCTTCTGGAGCACTCTGACGGGTAAGTCTGGCGTTTGCGTCGGGGCTAATGCGCAGGCACGCTCATCCTCAACGCCTGGGTCGACCCCGGATGGGCTGCGTGCAGCTTCTTCCCGGACAAGGGTTTCGGCCAGCTCGTCGTCCCCTTCATCCTCAAGCACGGATTCACGCTCGAGCCGCTCCGCGCCACAGAGCCGGCGATCGCCGAAGTTGTGGAGTCCACTTCCGTTCTTGCCGAGACATTCGTGCAGACTACAGCCGCGCTCGTTGAGTCGGTCGTAGAGTCGGTCGTTGAGAGCGTCACTACTGCGACTGCAGCCGTCATCGAGACGGTTGTCGCAGTCGCGGCCGACGCCGCTGCCGAATTCTAACGCCGCGTGACCACGCCTTCTCCAGGTCATGTCCTGTCCATCTCTCGCTTCCTTCCGCATTAGACCACACTTGTATCCACTGTTCCCCTCCTTCATACCTTCATCGCTCCCGGAGCCGCCGGCCTTCGACCCCCATATTTTGCATACCACTGTCTGTCTGCCTGACGTGTATCCGATGGTGACGAAATCTCCATGTATACCACATCGACTTCAGCGCCCCGAGCCGGGAAACGTAACGTTGCTACTGTCTTCTGAGGGCGTCCAAGTGTTTGCATAACTGCGAAAGGCGTCTGTGGTGGTGAACGGCCCGTGATTTCGAGATCTCAAAAGCAACGGCGGCTGATTGATCGGCCATGAAAGCGAACTAAGGAAGACGCCGAGTTTTATCATCGCCCACTCCCTCACCATTCAGCATCCACCACCCCAATCTTCGCACACGCACCACGGCGTCAAGGCAGTGCTGATAACAGCTATCTAAGCGGCGTAGAGATGCGCATATGTCTCACTGAATCGAGCAGCATGGCGCACAACGCCACGACGCCCCAACGCCATCATTCAGAAGGACGCCGGGGAGCGTGAGGCTGGGGCCGCGCTGGGCCTCCATGTCACGCCCCTGAACGCCAGACATTGTCGCCCAGTTGCCCTCGGATCGTGTGCGACCGGACCCAGCCGCACGACCAGCTTTGTTGCGTGGGTCAGGCTGGCGTGCATGTTGCGGCCACGGGGCGTCCCATGCGCATACCGGCTGGAAAGCGACGCCGGGCGCGTCCATTCCTCATCTCTCGACGACCGACTGGCCTTTATTCACCCCGCTGACCAGTTCCTCTTGTTCAACTCCTCACACTCATTCACATTCGTTTCCCGCAACTTTTCGACCTCTCCGACCATGGCAGAACCGCTGGGCCTCTCGTTCGGCGACATCGGCCGGCTCTGGGACACGCTTTTCCCCGCGCCGTGGGGTCCGCTCAACCCCGTCTGGGAGCACGTGCAGCGCACCGCGGCGCCGCTCGACTTTGATCACTTCTCCCTCCGCCAGTGGTTAAACTACGCTCTCGTTCCCTTCATTCCGCTTGCGATCATGGCGTATCTCATCATCGGTGGGCCGAATGACAAGCTCGCGCGCGAGACGCGCGAGGTCCGCCTCGCCCTCGGTATCGTCGGTATCAGCATCGCAACGAGCGCATACCTGAACAACCGTTTCTATGGTGAGTCCAATAAGGTTGGAAGCAGAGAACAGGGGATGCTGGCCGGATGATTTCGAAGCTGATACCAGACCTCCGCTGGTGCTGCTACAACTCGATGTTCGGCATCCTGTACTGGCAGCTGGTTGCGCGGTACGCCTCGCTCGCGCTGGTGAAAGAACCAATCGTGGACCCGTACATGGGCCGCGGACGGCCTCGCTGGGTCGCGGCTCTGGACCTCGTCATGAACCAGCGCCATATGGGTCTCGGCAATGTCGGCCTGGACAGTGGCAACGGTCCCGACAACAAGGATGTGAAGCTGCTGAACCCCGGAGGCAAGGGCAAAGCGCTCGAGATGCCTTACATCGCGCGGCACCTGCGGCACTGGCGTCGCTTCCCTCGCCCGACGTCGCGCTGGGGCTCGTCACTGCGTCACCTCTGCAAGTCGCTCGCGGTGTACACGATCATGGACACCGTGTTCTCTCTGACGCGCGCTATCGGGCCGCACGCTGTCGCACCACCTGGTGGGCTCCCGCTCATTGAGAAGTACGGCCATATCATGACCGGCTGGCTCGCGGAGAGTGAGGGCGTGCTGCTTCCGAGCACGTTGCGCCTGCCGCTGCCCAAGTGGCTCATGTCGACGTTCATGGAGCTCATCCCGCCGCTCGGGATCTGGGGCTTCCTCTCGGTATGGTATCATTTCGTCGCGTTCCTGTGCATCGCTAGCGGCTACTGGGAACCCGAGGTCTGGGACATTGACGTGTTCGACGCGCCTCTCAAGTCCACGTCCCTGATGCAGCTCTGGGGCCGCCGCTGGCACCAGGTCTTCCGGTAAGCTAGCTTAATGAGTTCGGGGCTGACAACAGCCACACCTTCGTTGACGCCACTGAGTCGGTCCTTCGCGTTTTCCACCTCCCCAACAACCTGGTCACATTCTATCCGCTCATCTACCTCTTCAGCGGCCTGCTCCACGCTATGGGCGAGATCACGGCCGATCCGGTACCCAGGTTCTCGCACGTCATGGCCTTCTTCATGCTCTCTGGTGTCGGGTGCAGTCTCGAGATCGCCGCCAAGCGTATCCTCGGCCTCAGGACCCGCGGCCTGCTCGGCTGGTTCTGGACCTGGACCTGGACCGCGATGACCGGTGAGTATCAGTGCGGGGCGCATGCAGCTAGATTGCCCCTTGTCATGAGCTGACTCCAGGTCGCCTCGTCGCCAACGCCTGGATCGACGCGGGCATGGGCGCCTGCTCCTTCTTCCCCGACCAGGGTGTGGGACAATACCTCGCCCCCTTCATCATGAAGCACGTCTACATGATCTACCACGTGCCCCCTGCCGCCGCGTCCGCCATAACGGGCGCGGCGCAGGCACTCCTCGCGCATCCTTCCGTCGTCGAGTCGCTCGCCGAGGTCATCTCCTCTGTCGCTGAGTCGACCCGCGCCGCGCTCACCGCCGCCACAGCCGCTGTCACCGAGACGCTTGCCGCCGTCGCTGAGCCTTCTGCTGTTCTCGAGGTCGCGTCCGGGGTGGCCGACGCCCTGTCGACCGAGGCTGTCGCCGAGGCTGTCTCTGGCTCCGTAGTTGAAGCCGTCTCCGATGTCGTCGCCGAGAGCGGCGAGATGATCGCGACGACGCTCGCCTCGGCGGTCATCGACGGTGCCGCAACAGCTGCGACGCTGACGAAAGCCGCTGTCGAGAACCTGAGCACCGTCGCGACCGCAGTCGCAGAGGCGGCCGAGGTCAGCACGGTGCGCTTCATCACGGTCGACTCGGTGCCGGCGCACATCGTCGAGGCGGCGCTTGCGACGGCCAGCGCAGCCATGTCCGCCGCGCTCGAGGGAAGTACGGCGACCAGCTGAGCGCGTAAAAGATTTGATCTCGTTCGTTTCCGTTCCCATTTTGTAGTTCCCCATCTCCGCTGTTTGTCTCAATATCAACCACCATCGTTTGTCTGTCTTCATAGTCTACCTTATTCGTTTCCGCCCAGCAGAGGCGTGAGCGCACACGCGCCGTTGAGCGCACGCGTCATCGTTAGTGTCGCCCCCACCCATTCGTTCATAACAGATTTCCATGCAGCGTGTTTCCGGAGAAGGCAGGTGCCAGCTAGATCTCGGTGAATACTTGAAGGGGATACGGGTGAGTTGCCGATCTCGAAAATTGTGGGGATCCGAAGCTCCACAAAGTTAGTCCAGGTGAGGTCAGCTGAGCAAGACAGTCGCACCTCCATCACTGCTCAACAGACATTGGGCGACGTCGCAAGCCGGCGAGACGAACAATGAACGTCCGACAGCATGCAGCCGGGGTTTGTGAACGCCTCAGGTCGGCGCCTAGGGGGTCTCTCGGCCCGTCCAACCGGCGAGCTGGAGCCCGTGCGTTGATTGCGCAGTTTGAGGACTGGCTTACGGTCGTTTTCTGCTTTCGGCGGAGGCTGGCCTGACAGATTGCTCACGCTGCTAGGAGTCATTACATACATCGATCATGGGCGTGGAACATAGTAATGCGGGACATAGCGACAAGACACTGATGCGGTGGCGGGTGAGGGCTACCATTGAGCGGTGGGCGAGTTAAGGGGAAGCAGCCGTGTCGCTGTTCGGCGCAGGCGAGTCGTAGCGCGCCATCTGGCGGACAATGCAGTAGGCCTCGTTCGCCTCGTCCGGGTTTGCGGGTTTGAGGCCGTACACGCGGCAGAAGGCGTCCCAGGAGCCGTACGAGTCGACGATGCTCGCCTCGGCGGGGGTGAAGGGCTGTGGAGGCGCTGGACGTTAGCTACGGCACACGAGTGTAGCGGGTGTAGCGGGTGTAGCGGGTGGGGCAGAGCTACCGACGCCGCAGAAAGAGGTTCTTGAGCTGGGCAGCTTGCGGTGGCAAGGAGACCGATCGCGGTCGAGCGCCGAGGGCATGACTACGGCCCACAGAGGACCAGAGAAACTCACCGTGCTGCTTGATCGAGTCCATGCTGTGGTTCGAGTCGGTAAGCGAGCTCATGTTGTTTGCGTCGTTATAAACTTCGGGGTGAGAGGGGGTCTGAGCGCGAGTCGGTGGTTCAGTCGAGCAATCCGGGGTTAAGTATGCCAGGGAGTCGGCTGGCGATGGGCGATCTGTGCGCTCGTCTCGCAGTCAGGTGGGTGTGTCTTCATACCCCCACTCTCTTGCCTGCGAGCCCTGTTCCTCGCGGCGTACTCCACTTCTAGCCTGTCGTCACCCCTGACGCAGGACTACTACCTGCGCATCCTCGCCGCCCACAAGTGTTCTAACCCCGCATCTGAGAGACCGCCAGGTCCCGGCCAGACCTTCGTGGCGCACGCACCGAGGTGCGTCATTGATAAGATTGCGGTCATGTGACTGCCGCTTCGACTCGGTTGCGGGCGGGCCGGAACCAAAATTTCGAACGCCGGGCTCATCTTCCGACGAACCACCTTACTCGACGGCGTCCTTCCGACCCTTTCTGACCTTACGAAAACGCGCAGGATGCATAAAAGAGCTCAGAGACGCAAAAATGTAACGTGGACGACTTAGGAATCGAACCAAAGACCTCGTCAAGGAAGCAAGAGATGCTAATGACGCGCTCTACCAACTGAGCTAGACGCCCGACCACGCTGCTCAACTGGTTGCGGCAGCTTCTTCACCAGCCACCGCGCAACTTGATCGTCGGGAGCTAGTCCCTTCCTGTCAGAGGGAGCTGGGTTGGCCATTGGCGATAACACGGGTGACATGCGATCAGATAACTGGAAGGGAATGGAGAGCTTACCGAACCATATCGCCGATGGCCCCGGAGGTTGTTGTTCCATTTCAGCGACCGCACCAGAGCTGGACCAAACTGAAGGCAACTCTTCACTATGCGAATTCCAGCTCACCGTGTCTCGAGGTTATCGCTTGCTCACAATCTCACTGCCCACGAGCCAACCGCCGAGTCCTGCTGTCAGCTGATGCCGTGCACGGCAGCTTACTCACTGTTATCAGCTGGAAGCAACGAAACTCAGCTCACGAAGACACCAGTCACCGCAAATCCCCAACGCGGACCGGGAGTTCCCCAACTGTCATCAACTACGCCAATGCTAACTGCTTACTGCGTAGTGTTCAAAACAAATGGGTGTTTCTCTCGGGCGAGCTCCTGGAGTTCTCCGGTCTAGGATGCTGCCGGTGAATCCTCTGAAAGCTGGCCGCTTGCGAGGAGCGAGCTTGGCTGGGCCACGCACTGGTGCCAGTCTGCAAGCATAGTCTAAACTCACTTGGTCACCTGTGGCTATTGGCTCGCCGTATCGCAGAACAATTGTCTCCTAATGCGCTGCAGTAAGTGGGATATCAGCGCAGATGCCGTATCCTCGGGATGCAGACCTGCGTGAGACCGGTATCGGCGAGAGCGGGTTGATCGAGGATATGAGATGAGAGACGGGCGAACGGCGGCGCTAGGTGAGCGCGGTGCGTTGCCGAGAAGTGGAGAGGTTTCGTGCAGGTTCGGCGGTGCATCCATGTTGGATTCAGCGATGGAGGTGAGGTTGGCAGGCAGGCTGGGAATGAGGATGTGCTATACAAGCGCTGAAGGTGTGATGACAGAGAATGAAAACGAAACGGGGGTCGAAAAGCTTTGGACGCCATTGCTTTCCGCGTCCAAGCGAAGACAAAGCTACGCCTAGTCTGATGCTAGTTGCTGTCTCGCATGGTTGCGCAGGGCCCGGTTCCAGTAGTGTGGGTTAGTCAGTCGCTAAGGCTATCCAGACCCGGAGGGCCGCGTGTGCTCATTGATGTTGCGAGAATATTACAACTATGCATTGTCGAAATCTAATGTTCTCCGGTGCCAGATTACAGATTGGAAGGAACTACTTTTTGGTTCGACTGCTACTTCTTACTCGGCGTCGAGGGGGCAGGTGGCGGGCTGGTCGTTGACCTGGATGCCGCCGCGCCTCGGGTGAGCCGAGTCGGGGAAGGGACGCTTCCATCCACCCTCGGACTCGGGGGTGGCGAGCCAGAGGCGCATGAGGTGGCGGCGGGGCGTGGGCGGGAGGTGGTCGATGTAGGCGGTGCGTGAGTGGAAGACGTGGGTGTCGGCGACGAACTGGATGTCTCCGACTTCGAGAACCATGTGGAGCGAGAGGCGGAGGGCCGTGTCCTCGAGGACCTGGATCGCCTCCTTCTGCGCCTCGGTGTGGCCGGGGATCAGGCCCGCGTCGATGAAGCGCTGGATCGACTTGACGTAGTAGGGGTCGTAGACCGAGAGGAGCTTGCCGTCGTGCCAGTAGAAGACCGACTTCTGAATCCACGGCTTCTGACCATCGGACACCTCACCCTTGCGGTCGAAGTACCAGATGGGCTGGGCGAGGAGCTCGGCGACGTCGGGGCGCTCGCGCTGCAGCGTGTTCCAGACGTGCTGGGCCGAGACAACGTCCGACTCACCACCCTCCTTGGCGCGGTGCAGGCAGAGGAGACCGACAATGTCGGCGTTGTCGGTGTGGAAGAACTGGCGCGCGGTCGTGGTGTAGATGCGCACCTTGTCGATCTGGGTCGGGTCGTTGCCGAGGTCCTTGACGTGGCCGAGGACGTGGCCCTTGTGGTTCTGGGAGACGGGGACGCCAATGACGGAGCCGATGGCGAGGTAGATCGCGCTTGACTTGGGCACCGACCACTCGTTGACGGGGAGGCCCTGGATCAGCGTGAAGCCGGGGCCGTCGACGATGAAGTCACGGAGCTCGAGCAGGAAGTCGGTGATGTTCTTCGAGAACGGGAAGGTGTCGCGGTTGACAGCGGTCAGGGGAAGGCCAGTCTCGGCGAAGCGGTCGTAAGCCTCCTCGAGCTCCTGGATCTGCTCCGGTGTCCAGCGGTGCTTCCAGATGGAAGTGTCGGCATAGTCATCCTTGGTCCAGACGGTGCTGCCGGTGACCTCCTTCGGGAACTGGGCGTAGGGGATGATGTCGTCGTGGTTGGGCTCGTGCTGGCCAGAGGTAAGGATCTCACCAGTGACACGGGAGGTCTTAGTGGAGGGCCCCGCGGACTGGAGGTGCGGGGCAACGGGCTGAGCGGCGACGGCGACAGACATTGTGATCGTGTGAGGATGTGATTGCTATTGGGTGCTGATCGGTGTTAAGGGGTGATTAGATAGCAGAAAATACGATAGATAACTGTCGGTTGAGGGTCTTCGAGCTGAGTATTCGTAGAGGAGCTGCTTCGATTTGGAATGATGCTGGGGAAGAACGACCGGTCACTGGCTTATGTAGATTTCTGGGTGGCCGAACCTGTTCTGCGCGTTTCGCAGCATACGTGCAAGTTTGCATGCATTCTACCCCGTATTACTCACCGTACAGCGCCGGTCTCCGACTGCCCACAGGCTACGGCGTATGCATTGTTGAGTCATAGTGAAGAGGTGCTCAGTGGTGCGGGGATGACGAGCCCTGGGTGCCGCGATGAGGCCTGATGGCGTGATCGGGTGCCACTTTGACGCGTTTTTCAGAGTTAGCCAGAATAACCACGTTTTTGCCGACTGCGATTTGACCACACCCCTAATCTCCATCAATGGCGCCTTGCACTCGAGCATTATGTTTGCCATTCTGGCCAGATGTATCTCTGATTAAGGCAACCCGCATGCATTGCAGAACTGCCAGCTTCGGGTGACCCGTACCCTGCCGCGTTGCCAGGCAAACCTTGGGTGGGCACCCAGTTCACCGCACGATCGGCGCTTCCGGTCGTGGCCGTGCCTGCATTCCGCCGCACACCACCAAAGACGACATTGCTGCGGCATCCATTCTTGCGGAGCTGCATGCGTCAGTATGCGTCAGTAGTCATGCATCATAGAGCGCTAGCCACCCCCGGAGTCGGACATTCGCATCTTCGGGCCCACCAGTGTTTCCCGCGGCCCGAGATCGTTGCTTGTCGACGAGGCAAGGTGCGCAGCCGTTCTGCTGTTAGTCCGGCCTCATGGTCCCACTAGCTCCAACACATCCACAGCCTGGCAATCAGTCACGCGGTCCAGAGCTGCTCCGGGTCGGAGTGTCTTAGCACGTTCATGGGCAGATGACCGATGGCAGGTGAGACAAGCGCTGCTTCGAGCACCATGGTTGGTCCCGGGGCTATCACGACGTTGCCGAGAGAATGAGCGTGACCGAGTCCGGCGTCTCAGGTCCAGTTACATCCAGCGATCCGCTGGTTAGGCCGAAACACGCCTCCCTCAACCTCCCGCGGCCCACTGCTCGCCGGCGCCGGCGCCGCCGGGACCATCCTGCGCAGCAACGCCACTCTGCTCTGACGTTTACATCGTGAACCAATTGACAACGCAGAAGGCATGCACGTCTTCTGTGACCACCAGTTCTGCGCGTGTCAGTTTCATCAGGGCCACAACGTTGTCATGACCAGTGGAGGCTGGAGGCGTGGTCGTGTGCCTTATCTGGCGTGTACTGCCGGGCATTTGACCAACGGCCGCCTCCGAGCCGAGCCAAGTCTAGATGAAGCGCGCCATGGCGTGGTACGCCGGGCGATCTTGCCTAGCATCCGAGGAGATCTGAGTAATGGCCTCGAGGCTCGACTCAACTGTGCCATGTTTGCACTACACATTCACCCACTTGCCGTCTCCATCGCTCTATCGTTGTCACGCTCGAGCTCGTCTCGATCGATCTCGCCCACCATGGCGACGAGTCGGCCCACTAGCGCAGATTGGCATATGTGCGGCGTCCAAGGTCATCTGGAAGAAGCAGGGGCTGGCGCCGTCTTTGGCAGATGCGGGACGTCCATTGGCACAATGCTTGCTCCGTCAGTTCGTGAGAGAAACAGGGAGTGGAGTGCTGCGTCGATGAGGTTAGGGGCAGTCCAGACGCCCAAGAAGCATGGCCCCGATTGGCATAACACATGCCTCTGTCGTGTGTCCTCCAGTCAAGTCTCGGCTCCACATTCCGTCGCCACGAATACAGTTGCCCGTTGTCATGTTCAGCATTCTGGCACCCACCTGCACTCTCAGGCCATAAATTCTGCTGAGATCAGCATGCCGTCAGCCCTCCGTCAGTGCCATGGAGGTAAGCGAGGGGGCGCGTCATATTTGACCTCGCGGCTCGCAGCAGTGGTCAAATCGAGCCACGGCGAGGTCCAATTCTGAGCTGGGGGAGACGCGAGGTCAAACGGTGAGCGGGCGGGTCGCGCGAGGTCCAATTCTCTACGGTGGATTGGCACATTTCAGTGCCGGTTGATCGGCTGCGTGGGACCTGGCCCTGGGCCGGTCTGGACAACACAACCATAGAGGCCGCTCAGGCACCATACCGGGCTTGATCGTAACACGCCATTCCTCCTCACGACATTCTTGCTTCCTCTTCGTCTTCCTGCCATTGTCTGTTCGCCATCACAATCGTTTGACCTTGCGTTTGACCTCCTGAGCCCACACACCGATGCCCCTCTCACGATGGCTTTGTTGCGCCCGACAGCTCGAGCAAGAGGGGGGTTGGAACGCCTTCTCCGCGTGTCGAGAGTGTCTTCCTCGCCGCCCAGCTTCCTACCAGCACTGTCATCCCTCCTGCTGCTTCCTCAACACATCAACCTTTGCGCACCCATCCTAGGGACGCACTTACTCACAAGGCACAAGGTGAACTCGCGTCGTTGGCGAGTACAACAGCACTGTTCTTCAACACCCCTCTGAGATGCGTCAGCATTGCTTCTCACCGTCTTTCTCACGCCGCTCAGCGTCAGCGCTGACGCGACGCTTCTCACACGCTGCGTTGTCTTCTCCGGTCTACTGGCCCGACTGACAGATACTTAAGACCACCTCCTGCAGTCGTTCTCAGCATCCGCAAGCGCACCCGGCAACTCAATCCTTCCAGGAAGATGGCGTGAGTACCAGCTTAACACCGCTTGGGATGGCAGCTGACAGAACAGCGAGTTGCACTTGCGGTTTCCGGCGGCGGCAATTGCAGGCCAACCAGCCTGCAGGGCCGATGAAGGGGGACTCGTGGTTGTTGGTCTGGATCGCCGTCTGTTCCCGCCACTTCCAGTCAGCCCCCGCCAACGAGCTGGCCTTAGCTCGTTGGTCCCGCCGGAGGGGGGACGACCTCGAGGGACCCGTGATATAGTCCATGGAGCCTTATGAGAGCGAATGCGGTGGGGGCGACAACGACGGTACGGCGCTCATGCATCACGACGCTGTGACGCGCCCTAAGGCGGCGAGGGCGACGTCTGCTCCCGTCACAGCCTCTGACTCCGACTCCGACTCCGTCTCCGCCTCAGCCGCCTTAACAGCCATAGCGCCAGCAGCTCCAGCCCCAGCCCATCGCGCGGCTCGCAATGCCAGGTGCACTAACACGTTCGGCGCGTCGAGGTGCTCGCTATCGTGTTCTCCTCTCCTGCGCAGCGACAAGGGAGGTTGGCGGCGGGGTCCGAGAGGTCGGTCGGGAGAGCGAGGAGGACGGGCAGGAGGGCTGGCCTGGAGCTCCAAGTGTCCGGGGCTGCCTGGGCCGCGGCAAAGACGGGGCATCGGCACAAAGGTCACCTGCTGCAGGACCGCGATGGGCCTGCCCCTCTCCCCCCAGCATGGCAAGCATTGGAACGACGCCCGATCTAGAGGGTTCCAACACCCTTCTTTCCGATGCAGCGCCAACAGGGCTGTATCTTTCCGACTGCTTGAAGTGCTTCTTGCGGCCCTCACGGCATTCCTCGGCAGCGCGTTCATGATCGCTCTCGCGGGGGACAGATCTACCAGTTGGGGATGTTCGGGCCATACGTTTTGAGCTTCAGCCTGGCGTGGTCGATGAAGGAGGGTCACGTTCCTGCTGAGGCCGCGGTGATGCGGATGTTCCGCAAGAAGCGCGGTGACAATAACTGGTGTGGCCAGGAACGTCTCGAGCTGGTCCTTGTCCCGCCAGGTTGCCGCGCTTCTTCAGCCAGCGCTGTAACGAGCAGGGCAACCACCTCGAGTCGGAGCAGATGGCGCAGGATTACATCCGCCTGGGCTCGAGCAGACGCAGGAGTTGCTTTGCCTCGTCGCGGCTGAAGCACATGGTCTAGGAAGACCTTCGACGTGCAGGATGCGCCGCTCGGGACGGATGTAATGAGCATGCTCCGCCGCTTCAGCGGCTGCGTTGCGCGCTTACCACACACGGAAGCATGTCCTGGGAGGCGTACGCCTTCCTCTGACCAGCTGGGCTCGCGGCTCCGGTAAGTCTGCCGAGTACACGCAGCACGTCACCGTCCATGAAGCGAAACACGAGTGGAGCTGGATAAATACGTCTGCACCGTGTTCGAGCCTGTCCGTTTGATTCAGCAGACCGTATCCTTCGTGCGTTTTCTAGCTGCTGCCTCCCGCGTCGCTCACTCTGCCCTCTTTCGCGGAGATGGAGCCGGGACAGTGCCGCGCCCAATGTCGCCTTGCAAGGTAAGGTCTTCCTGGGGAGCGTTCTACTCCTGGATTTGCTGCAGGTGCGTTGCCACTCCCCGCGTCCACCTCTTTCCGGCTCACATCAGAGATGTGGCAGGTGGGACGGAGCTTGAGAGGTCAAGCGCCACAGCGCACCAGGCGCCAGGCGCCCATCAGTTCTCCAGCGGACAGCAACAACCCGGCTGCCGCGCCTCGGCCCAGAGTTCAGAGCCTCGGCCCGGAATTCAGCGCCACGACGGTGCTCGCATCCCTGGCATCGCCGACGCCCGGCTGGCCACAGCCCTCGCCACTCTGTTGTCGAAGAGCGGGTCGAGGTCCTTGCCAATCACGCACGCGTTAATGCTGCAGCCCAGCCAGCACGTGGCCTGGTTGGCAGCGAAGGAGCGGCCACGCCAGAAGGAGAAGAAGGACGACAAGGGCAACGGTAGGGCCAAGTCTAGGCAGGCGGAGACGGAGTGGGAGGCGAAGGCGACGGCCGAGCTCGAGGCGAAGGAGAAGGAGGGGCAGAGGCGCAAGGATACCGAGGAGCAAGCCGAGCGCCAGCGTGGCCTGCAGGCGCAGCTCCGTCGCCAACGTCAGGCGACGCGCGACGCGGATCGACAAACGCGACGACGGGCCCGAGAACGACATGGACAACGACACCTCTATCCCTGGCAGCTCCAACATGGGACGACTTCAGCCAGATCAACATGGACTTCGACCGTCAAAGCCTATTGTATCACGACGGCCGAGGCCCAGTGTATGTTTCGCCGCCGCTGCGCGCAGCGAGGTACGACACTCACTGGCCCTTGGTCGAACCTTCACACCATCTTCACGGCCCCAGCCCTACGCCGACTCGAGCATCACCACAGACGCAAAAGTAAGATGTTTAAAGGGTTCGAACGTCAGAGGGTTTCCTCCCACGCTTTAAGTCGAGTGCTGAGGATTCGCGGTTGGAGGACGCCTTCGCTAGATTCCAGGTTTCCCACGGTCATAACCATGGACGATTGCTTCGTTCATTCATTCATGCTTGGACTTGTAGACTTCTGACTATTCTATACAGAGGTAGACTTCTGACGATCGTGTTCTAGGTACATGCCTTGCTTGCTTTGACTGTTGGCGGGTACGGACGATGATGGAGGGCAGAGTGGGACTGATAGTCGAGCGGACTCATGGCGCCGCGCGCCCTGCGCAGCCTCTCCTCTGTGATCTCGAAGCAGCGGGGAAGACCCTCCTGCCACTGTCCCGTCTGCATGTGTTGCGCGAGGTTTCGTGTCGCGTTGAGGATAGTTGCCATGCCGTGCCCTGCAAGAGCGTCAGCCTTTGCTTCCCCCTTCCTCTTCCCCCGCCTTTGAACTCACCATTGTACCCAACAGCAGCCCACAACCCCTCTCTACCCGGCACCCTCCCGTAAAGCGGCACCCAATCCACACTGTGACCCATGACGCCGCTCCAGACTCTTGCGAGCCCTTCGCCATTCTTCTCCTCGCCCCAACCCTCATAATTCTCCCTGCACCAGCTCGCAATCCAGTCCTTAAGTCGAGGGAGGACAACACTGTCGTCATCCACGCCGTACAATTCTGAGGCCTTTGAGAGATCCTGAGAGATGACGGTCGCGTTATAGGGACCTAGGACGAGACCGGAATGCGGGGTTTGGATCAGATAGGGACCGTCTTCGACGCCGTACGTTGCGTCTAGCGCGCCGGGACCGGCGTAGGACGTGGGCGGGACGACGATGCCGCAGTGCCCTCGATACGGAATCACACTGTAGTTAGAGAGGGCGGATGGAGGGGGACTCACTGTTTGGCCAAGTCGCCCTCGGTCAGGTAACGGGTGTATCCGTTCGTCGCCAGAACCACATTCTTCGCCCTGACCTTGCCCCGGTCTCCACAGTCGACGACCCAGCCCTCTTCCTCTTGCTGTAGAGTCATGACCGGTGTCCAGGAGAACAGCTTGACGCCCTGCTCAATAGCCCGTCGCATGAGTCCAGTGACGCCGCGGTGGGGATGCCAGCTCCCCGCAGGCACAGTGTTGACCGCCGTCGCGCTGGCCATCCTTGCGCGCTTCTTCGCCTCGTCTCCCTTGATCAGTTCACACGCCATAGGCTTTCCCTTGTGCCTTCCCTCCTCCTGAGCCTTCATAAACTTCTCGAGCATCTCCTCATTCTTAGCTGCGCCCTCGGAGGTACTGAACACTTCCAACCTATGTCCGCGCCAGAAGTCGGCATCGAGTTTCTCCTTCCGAACGACACTCTCGACATAATCCAGATTCTCCATCTCGAAGTGATACACGTCCACTGCATCTGACGCCTTCAGACCGGCACCGCCATCCGCCAGCGGCCTGGTCATCGCGTAGATCACGTTCCAGCTCCTCGGGGCGACATGGCCCCCGTTTCGGCCTGAGGCGCATGAGGCTACGTCCTTTGCCTCGAGCACTATGACGGATTGGTTCGAGGTGGGAGCGTTGGGAAGGGTTAAGTGGTATGCAAGCGCGGTACCCGTTGCCCCGGCGCCGATTATGACATAGTCGGCGGATGGGGGGAGAGTGTCCGAACGGCCATGGTTCCACAATGACGACGGACCGCGGTTCTGAGATTAGACTGCGGAGAAAGGGGAAGAACGCACGGTCGCTTGCCAGTGGGAGGTTGTGGATTGGAACTTTTGCGGAAACATGGTGTAATGGCTGAGACAGTCAGTGGACGGTACGGAGCATGGGATTGTCTGCGGACAGTAGGTGCTGTCATTGGGACTGCGGCGTCGGCGTCATACGCAGCCACGAGTGTGGTAGCCGAATGCGGACCTGCGCACTCCGTGAACTAACAGTGGAACTGCTTAATCGCTCGGAGTCGGCTCTTTAACACTGCACACAAACAGGAGGACGGTCTGATCGCTCGGAGCTTGGAGCAGCAGATTCACCGCACCAATGCTCCATGTTCTGCGCATGGCCAGCGGGACAATGTGATCGCCTGTGCTGTGGGATCTGCATCTTCGGCCCCAAGCTCTCCACACACAGGATGATTTGATCGCCCACGGGCCACGGGGTGGAAATGGAAACGGGGTTTCATATGCTCCCCTGCGTGTCCGTGGACTCAGCAGCGAGTGAGAATTGCATGCGTTATCGCAGCACTGCACCGTGCGCACCCGACCCACCCGTTCGCCGGAGCATCATGCTCGCACCGCGCAGCAAAGATGGGCCGCAAGGTGGAGGTCCTACTCACTTTGACGTAACGTGATCGATGAGCAGTCGGCAGTGCGGGACGAGTTGCCCACGTTTTCGGATGCGTCGCTGCGTCGTTCGCGTGCGATAACTGGGACGAGACAATGCCGAGCTCCGCACGGTGAAGGGGTGGAATGGAGGGTGGTCTGCGGAGCGAATTGGTGTGCGGTGTGAAGCGCATGCACAGTGCACACGGCGGGGTCGCCCACCTGGACACTTGGTCAGTGGTGGGGAGGGAGGCACGGCGAGTGCCGCTGCGGGGCTCGCCGGAGATGGCCGACCGGCTACTCGTAGCGGGACGACCCCCCCCCCTCGGCCCTCCCTCCAGCTGCGTCGACTACTCAACATAACTGCACCGACGTTGCTACTCTTGCATGCATCTTGCCCGTTTCAGCTGTACACTAGCACAAACACCACGACCGCCGACCCCGACAGCACAGGCACAGCAGGCAGCGGTTGGAGCGACGAAAACAGCGTCGGAAAGTTGTTGCTCGAAATCACCGAGTTCTCTCGGATTGTGAAGACGGTATTGCCGGATCTGCGAGCACGCCGAATACCACAAGCGCATCTTGGACTTGGCTCCAGCACTCCACTATCTACAGGGCTCCACTTCATGCGACATCACCTTGTTCTCGAAGCATTCTTGACACCTGACAAGCTCGACGTTGGCGCCGCGTGAGAGATTAGAGGATGCCGCGACGATCGTAGACGATCCGCTAGCGACTAGATCGAAAACACGCTGCCAAGATGACGCCGGCAGAATCAAAGCCGGTCCTCCCCATCCCGATTTCGAGGCCGCACCAGACAACACCAGCAGGTGCGTATCCATTGCTCGTAGCGTTTGGACATACCGGGCCAACTTGGTCTAACGACACCACGACGACTGACTCCGCAGAATCATCCTCGGCCGGGTCCTCTGCCCGTCGCGGGGCCCAGTCCCCGACACGATACAAGAAGCGCGGATACGGCCACTCATGCCATGTAAGCTATACCTCCACTTTACTCCACAGGGCCATCCTCCGCACCTTCCTCCGAGCTCCCCACTGACATTGACAGGCCTGCCGCGTCCGCAAAGTCAAGTGCGAGGACGGAGAGAACCCGCCCTGCAAGGCGTGCAGAGAGGCGAACACGGTCTGCGAGCAGGTGCCCAGCAAACGGGCGAAGAAACCGCGCGAGTTCGACCCAGCGATCATCGACGACTTTGAGCGGCGGCTGCAGCGACTCGAATCACTCGCTCACATCCCCCGTTCGCCACCACCACATGGGTATTCCCCCTCTCCCATCAATGCTCCGGCTCCACTACCGCCTGACTTTGAGCCGCCGGGCAGCTCGCTGCGCGGCGCCTCCGCACTGCCAGATATAAATGGGCTGCCGGGGGTAGGCGTCAGCGGCGTCGGGAGTGTGGGCAGTGTGGGTGGCGGCATGCGTGACTTCGAGGGCAGCGGGAGCAACAGCGCCAGCGCCAGCGGCGAGGTGGAGCTTGGCCGACCGCAGTACCACCTCGGCACAGCCAAGCGGCCAGTGTACCACGGCGAGCTGAGCATGTTCGAGGACCCCGATGGCCGACCCTCGGCGGCCGCGTCGCCGACGCACGAGGAGGCTTCACCGCAGGTCTGGAGCGAGGAGCGATTGCGAGCCGCGGCGCGTCTCAGGCATCGCTACGCCGACCCAGAGGATGGCGAGGCGTGGCTCGACGCGTACTTTTCCTGGGCGTCGCCGGTATACGCTGTCGTGCATCGGCCGACATTTCTCCGTAAGTAAACTCGCGGCTCGCCGAAAGTGGGGGAGCTGTATGCTGATGTAGCAGGGGACATGGCGCTCGGGGGCCCGTACTTCTCCGAGTTCCTGCTGATTGTCATCTACTGCACGGGCATTCGCCTCACGTACAGCATGGACGAGGCCGAGCGCACACAGAAAGGCGAGCACTACGTCAACCTCGCGATGAACATGCTGGCCGACCAGGTCATGGGCCCGGGGCGAATATGCACTATTCGTGAGTAAGCGCCGGGTGAAGTGAGGCGAAGCGCAGCGCATTGTTGTAGCAGCTTAGCGCTCACCTCGACACGATGGTGTAGGCGACTGCCGAGATCTAAGGCTGTTATTAACCCCTCGCAGAAGCGCTGCTTGGACTGTCGGGACGACAATGCGCGCTCGGCCGGACGAACCAGGCCTGGATGCTTGCGGGCATGGCAATAAGGATGATGCAGGACATGGGCCTGCACCTGGCGGTCGGGGACGAGTCCCGCTTCAGCCAGGAGGACCGGGACATGCGGCGGCGGATCTACTGGTCCGCATACTGCTGGGACAAGACACTGGCGCTCACCTTGGGTCGGGAGCCGTCCCTCCTCCTCCGAGCGGGTCTCCGGCCCGACATCATCCCCCCGGACGCGGACGACGAGCTCCTGTGGTCCCCGGCCCTGCCGCCTGGCAAGGCGCTCCCGATGGGCCAGTACCCCGCGCAGCCATTACTCAAGTCCTTCTGCCTGCGCCACTTTGCGGCTCTGAACATCCAGCTCGAGTCCATTATTGCCAACATGTACTCTCCGGGGAGTGCGCACGCGCGCTCGCATCAGTATCTGTCCATGGCGATCGAGCGTTTGGAAGCTTGGAGGCGGCAGCTGCCATCCGAGTTGAAGCTGGAGGCAGGAAACTTGCCGCTCTTCAGCCCGCCGACGAACATCATGATCCTCAATATGCTGTACCACGCCATGCGTATCCTCATCTACCGCCCCCTGCTTACCGCGAATAACCGCTCTGGCCCAAGTTCAGCGCTGAATCATTGCCGCTCAGCGGCTATCGGGATCCACGAGCTGCTCAGCCTGTGGGGACGGACATTCGGACACACGTGCCTGCACTATCTGCTGCTGTACTGCTGCTTCCTGAGCGCGTGCGTCGACATCATCCTGATCCGGACGGGGTCGGCGTTCATCCGCGCCGAAGCGCTGCAGCGTGTGCATCTCTGTCTCGAGATCCTCGAGACTGCCTCGATGCAAGGACCAGGCATTAAGCGCGGGATCCGCAGCATTCACACGCAGCTGAACAGGGCGAGCGAGGAGTTCCAGCAGCAGCAACAGCAGGCGCAGCACTCGCGCCATCGCCACCGGGATCGTGAGCGGCACGACCGCGACCCCCAAGGACCAGGGACCAACAGTTCGATGGGGTTAGACACTCCAGCCGGGCCGGCAACGGGCCAGACACAGATCTCCGACAGCAGCTCCATGATCCTCCCCAGTCCGCAGGACGTGAACGGGATCTGGTTCGATGGCGGCGACGTCTGGGACAACACGAATCTGCTCCAGATCCTCGGCCCAGCGCCGCTGAACACGGAGGATCCGTTCAGTTTCGCCCTCGACAATCTGGACAACAACGGAGGGTTCAACCTGTACTAGACAGCAGACAGCGGCCGATAGCGGCAGCGGCCGATAGCGGTGCTGAAGGTGGTCAGAAGATAGCAAGCACATAGACATCGAACATAGAGCGAGAGAAGGAGAGATATGCATAGCGTTTATTGCTAGTTGATTAATGATGCTGGCGCATACGTGCGCAAATGAGGAATACAAAACTGAAGTGGGAGTGAAAAGTAGCCCGAAAGATGTCTAGCCTAGAGATCCAAGATTCGATGCCTGGAAGAGATATGAGAAAGATAGAATGGGGAGATGCTTTTGTTTGAGCTGCCCTGAGCTCGTCGCTGGGGACACTTGCGCATGTCATGTCCGCGGGGCTCGCTGAGCTCGTGTGCGGAGCGGACGCTCGCGACGCCCGCGTCTGCTCGCCTACAGGGCATGCTTGATATCGTTCGGTCCCATGCGGCGATTCTCGCGTACGAGGCACCACCTGAGCAAGAAGCTGAGGCAGATGCAGAGGAGGACCATAATGGCGCTGACAGTGAAGGCTGGAATGTACCGGGGCCCATACTTGGGCGGGTAGAGGTAGGGGCTCCAGATCTGGGCCATGTTGCCGAACGCATTGATTGTGCCGTACGCGATTGCGCGTGAGGTGCGAGGGCGCGGGAACGTGCTCGCGATCCAGGCGAGGAAGACTGTGAAGGACGATGAGAGACCACCAGTCATGAAGAAGATAGAGAGGTAGCGTGGGGCGAGGGCTGTTGTGCTCGCGGCGATGATGAAGCCGATAATCGCGAGTACCATGGGAATCGTGTAGTGGATGCAGCGCTCGCGGAAGCGGTCGCTCGAGTACGAGACGATCAGCTCCGTGATAGCCGGCACGCAGTAAGGAGGCGCCGTGAGGAGGAGGGTGGTGACGCGGGATCGGCCGAACTGGGCAATGACGGTCGGTACGAAACTGCTGTATCCTCCTGCAGTCGTCATTGTCGCGTAGATGAGGGCCATGAGCCAGACCTTGTAGTCGCTCCAGGTACGCAGGAAGCGCTGCTTCATGGGCATGTCGTCATCAAAGTCCTCGACGCCGACGTCGCGCTTCAGGCGGAACTGGGCGAGCTTGCGCTCCTGCTCCGTCAGCCACCACGTCGATCCGGGGAAGTCGGGGAGGATCGCCATGGCGCAAAGACCGACGAAGACGGTGATGGCGCCCTCGATGATGAAGAGCCAGCGCCAGGACTCCTTCCCCCGCGCCCCGTCCAAGCCGCCCTGGATGCCTGCTGCGATCAAACCGGCCCACGCGCCCGAGAGGTGCGCGCCAGTGTAGAGGATGGAGGTGCGGAACGCGAGCTCGCGCTTCGTGTACCATGACGAGAGCAGGAAGAGGCAGCCCGGGAAGAACGGGGCTTCAAGCATGCCCAGGAAGAATCGCGTCACGATCAGGTGCGAGTAGTCGTTCGCGATGCCCGTCAGCGCAGACACCATACCCCACAGCATGACGAAGCACGCGAGGTAGATCGACGGGCGCTTAATCTTGGACATGACAATGTTGGATGGGATCTGGCCGAGAATGTACCCGCAGAAGAAGACGGAGAGCGCCGTGTTGAAGTTCTGCCCCTTCATGCCGAGGTCCTTCTCGATGCCCTGGACGCGGGCGAGGCTGTCGTCAGTTAGGTGCTTGGTCGTGTGCGCCGAGCCGTTCAGCCCCAGAGGGCCCAGAGGGCCCAGACGCAGAGAAACATGGTCGCGCCTTCCGTGTGAGACATCCCGGACGAGTCACTCACGAGAGAGCGTTGCGGTCGAGGTAGTTCAGAATCAGCAGCAGGAACAGCACCGGCATCATATGCAGGTCGATCTGGACGTTAGCGTGCATGGGTGCATGGGTGTTGGAGCTCACCTTCCATCGCAGTTTGCGGACGGCGTACTGATACTCCTCTTCTGCGAGGCCGAGGGGCTGGACGTCGAGAGCGTCGTGGTCGAGCGCCGCGTCGGCGGGCGTGAGGGCCGGCTTTTCGTCGTACACGGGGGCGCTCATCGTCTTGCTTCTGTCGCTGTCGAGACTTGAGGGCTTTGTGGGGAAGAAGTCTCGTGAGCAGCAAGCATGCGGAGATTTATAGTTGGGGGCGGCTCTGGTTCGGCACCGTCGTCAAAAGTTCATAGCCGCGAACAGTGTCCGCTGCGCTGAGCTGGGTCCTTTGCCGTGCCGGATGTAGTGGGGTATCACAAGAAACCGAGACCGAGATCCAAGGAGTGATGCCCTTGCGCTAGTGTGCGAGACAGCCAGTGAGAGCCAGTGAGAGCCAGTGAGAAGAGCCCAGGCTACGTGCGTTGGGCAAGCGATTTGGACAATCTGCAGGTGGCGCCGTGCTCGTAAAGGGAAATTCCTGAAAATCTAAGAAGATGCCGCCGGACTGCAGCGCACCGGGAGAGCCGTTGGGCGACGGAGGGCCGATAAAGTTTCAGCAAGGGATCAAAGATAGCACACCGCAATCAGCTGCCGTTCGACGACGCTCCAAACCCAGGTACACTGCCCGAGCCCATGTTTGCTCAACCTGGCAAATCGCGACGTCGGAATATCTTGGCTCCACCTGACACGACACTGACTCGATCTCTTCGTCTTCACTGACATCGTCCCTGGGCTCTCCCTCCTTTCCTCCCCATTCCCCCATCGCGAGGTCGCCGCAACCTACGCGCCTACGGCACGGCACCACGCCAGCCGAGTCGGGACCGGCAAACCCACATGCCGCCAAATGACATGCACCCATGCCGTAGGTTATCCCCCCGAGTGTCCGTCTTGGGCGGTGCACCTGTCTCATGACGTGCAGCCTGTGGCCCACGGCCCTTGGGCAGCGTACTCCGGCTCTTCACGGATAGCCACCGGACGCCTTTACGGATTCGTGTGCATTTGTTATTCTCGTCCACGGTCATCCGTGTCTCCGTAGCTCCAGTAGTCTCCGTAGTGCACCCAAGGCTGCCAGCAGCCCGCCCGGATCATCCGGTCACCCCAAAGCAGATCTTGGCGGCTCAGCGCTATGGCGAGGAATGCAGCAGCACGCTGCGAATTCCGCCAACGCCTCGTCACAACTGGTGCGGAAACGGGCATCCGACGTCTTGGAATCGCACATCAAGAAACGCCTCTCGATCTCGCACACTGTTCTTACCGGTCCCTCTGTCCTCGGCATCCCCACTGCCGGCGGCAGCAAGAGGAACAAAGGAATGCCCTGTTTCGCCGCAAGGGAGTCAACGCAGCTGGTGCTGTGGACAAGTGACGAACCCAGACCGGTCAGACACCGGATGCCCCAGCGAAGAGACACATGCCCAACGATCACCGTGCCTCTCTGCCAGCTGATTGGGATACGGCGTCTTCCCCATCTGGGCAGCCTGGAGAGCCGCCGGCGGATCTCCAAGCTGTGGGGAGGGGTCTGCCGGCGACGTGGGGTGGTGGCGAGGAGCGATCTAGGAGTGCCGATGCGAGATTAGAACAGCGGCATACAAAGGCGCGGGCAGAAATGACCGAGCGCAATGCATGCCCAGGTTTCGACATTTTTCGGGGTCATCCGCATCAGCCTGTCCTGAGCTTGCCTGGCCCATGCCATGTTTCCATCTGGGAACCAGTGTTCCACCTCAACGTATCATCCACAAAGGATGCATGGTGGCAAGCGACAAGCTGGTGCAGACCGAGCTCGGCGTCGTGCAGTGTGACGCTAACGGAGGATGTGATGGGCGACGACGGGGCCAAAAACGTGGCAATCGAGGGAAAGAGGGAAGCGCGACGCACAGCCTTGCAAACCAGGCCCACCTATGCTACCTTGCTTCCTCGCCATCGCCCATCGCTCACTCGCACTTTCTCTCACCCTCGTCCTCCGTCTCTCCTTCTCTTCCCTCTTCCCTCTTCCCTCTGCACGACCGCACGACCAAACGCTCCCACCTCTCCAAAACCCAACGCGACCACAAAAACGCGTTCCCCAGTTTCTTCCGCCGCCCAAACACTGACGATCACCGCTTAAGCATGTCGGACGCTCAGCTTGCTGGTCCCACGCCGGCCCCCGTCCCGGGAGACTACTACTACGGTCTCGAACGACGACAGGACCCCCAGCAGGGCGGGGACAACAACAACGGCGGTAACAACAATGGGGGCAACAACGCCGGAAACAACAATGGCAACAACAACAACAACCAGGGCCAGAATGGGGGGAACAACAACGGCAACCAGAACGGTGGTAATAACAACAACCAGAACGGAGGAAACAACAACAACGGCGGCAATGCCAACGGCAACCAGGCGAGCAGCAACAGCGGCAACAACGGCAACAACAACAACAACAACAACAACAACCGCCCGACGACGACCGGCAACTCGACGTCGTTAAAGATCCCTCAGTCGGCGCCGGCGGGCAGCATCGTCATGATCCAGCCGGCATCCTCGGCGAGCCAGAGCTACTACAAGATTGCGTCTGGGGAGGACATCACGTTCAAGTGGAACTTTACGAACGTGCTCGCGACGCCCGAGTCGATCACGGTTGTGGCCTACTGCGCGGACAACAACGTCGAGTACAAGGTCGGCCCCACCGACGGCTCGTCCAACACGCTGCCTGGCAAGGCGACGCAGGTCGTCTGGAATCCGTATGAGTGGCAGCTGCAGCCCGTCCCGACGCCCTTCCAGCAGGCGACGTACACGCTCAAGATCTTCGACGAACGCGGAACAGGCGTCGCCCTCAAGGCAGGATACCTCACGCCGTACACCGGTACCAAGTTTGGCATGTACATGCCCCAGGCTTACACGCCTTTCCCTGGTGAGTACGAGAGAGCAGGCGAAGCGAGCAAGCGAGCCTCTGCGATCCCTTGTCGTAGTGAAGTGTCACAGAAGCCACCTGTACCACTACGCGTCGGACGGCGCGTCCACCATAGTCGCAGCTGAAGCGATCGTCCAGTGCAAGCTGACAAACAGAATGGAAGTGCGCGACGTGCAACGCGGCGATCGCGCAGCTCTCGGAACCGGCCGGTCTCAGCATCTTCGTTTCGCTCTTTGTCATGCTTGTCTCGGCCTGGGGCATTCTGCGCCGTTAACGACGTCTACCTTTGCATCAACGCCTACGACATAACCTCACCACCAAGCCCCCACTTCCCGCAAGGGACAGGACTTTGCATTATATACTACGACCAGTGACGCCGTGTATGTACATAGATTTTCATTGTCACGCGCGAGCGAGCGGAGCGAGCGCATCACGAGCGAAGCGAGTGTGTCGAGCTCACTTGACAGAACGAGAGCAGCGAGCGGCGTGGTGAATGGGGCCGCCAAGGTGGAAATGAAGTCGACGAGGGCCGACAGGTTTGTCACTGGACCGTCTGTGCTGTTTTCGTCGACCTGCGTGACCCGTCTCCAGGCAATCGGCAAGCTCGGCATGCCTGTACGGAAAACTGGACGCGCTGACAGCGTCAGAGCCTGCGCGTGACAATCTAATCGCGAGGAGGCACTGACGAGCAGTACTGCATACTGCAGCTGACCCGTCACTGATTCCAGTTCCGCTGTCTAATCCGGGCCGCACACGAGCATTAGCATTCACGAGCATTGCTGCTGATCGCAGAGCGACTCGGCCGACCTGGTCCTGAGATGATCCGCGGCTCATGTCTGCGCGATTTTTTGGGAACCCTCGCGAGTCCCGAAATCAAAAGAAGAATTCCCCGCAGATCCTGTATCCTGTATCTCGCTTGATCCTGCCTCTCAGAGCTGGTTCCGATATCGGAGCCAGGCCGGGACGCTGATCTCTGACCGCAGTGAAAGAGTTTAATGTCCAAAATTCTCTGACATGAGCCCAGATCGCGCCCAGAATGCTGCGAATGGTTGTCCTACGGGTATCTGATGAGTGTCCTCTTTGATGGGAGTGCCCCATGGTAAAATGAGTGAGTGATGGTGCCGAGGTTACAGCTTCGCCCCGCCCCTCTTCCACCAGTTGTTGTCCCGACTCTGCTGCTCCTACTCCTCCTCGATCCCCTGCAGAATGTCCGCAGCGATCTTCTCCGCCAGCGCATGGACGACACTCTGCGGGCGACCGGGGGATAGGAGCGCAAAGGCCGAGGCATCAACAACTCTGAGCCTGTTGACACCAATCACGCGCGCTTTGGAGTCCACGACGGCAGTCGGATCATCAGCCCTCCCCATCCGGCAGGTCGTCGATACGTGCCACACGGTCATCATGTCGCGCCTGATGTGGTGCAGGATCTGCTCGTCGCCCTGCACACTAGGGCCAAGGTGATACTCGATCGGATGGGTGAGGACCGGCTCGACCGCGTTCGAGGCAAAGACTCGGCGCACACCCTTGTACGCTTGCACGGCGACGTCGGCGTCGGCGGGGTGCGTCAGCCGTCCGGCGTCTATGACGGACTTGTCGCCCATCTTCGAGGAACGCAGTGTCAAGGGGCCGCTAACTGGACATGGTGAGAAGTTTGACACTAGGTTGGGCAAGACGTATTCAGTGGCATAGGGCGGCGGGTTATGTTGCAATAGAGCAATGAAGTAGCAGAGGACGAAGCGCAGTTCTGGAGAAGGAAGGTGTGCGGCTGTGGTCGACATCGTCCTCCTGAATGGGACCTCCATCACCCAGGTCAGGTCCTGTTGGTGGATCACGTGAAGCCCTAGGGGTCTCCACGTGGAGAAGGTATGTGGTGCCTGAATCCCCTGTTCCAGCCATGTCGGAATCGTCTCCGTGTTCCACTTCCTTTGTCATCTTGACGCCTCCTCTCTCGGCAAGATCTCGTGAGAAGTATTGGCACCACGCATATGCACTCCTGTGAACAGATTCATCCCCCCGTTTCCGACGGTGCCCGTGAGTCAGCAGCAGCAACCCCGGATCTCGACCTCGGCCAACTTGATCGTACGCCGATGTGACACCCATTCCGTCATTGCTTCCATAAATTCGCCGGCATCGAGTCAAGCTCAGTCACCGACACACGGCGAGAGCGACCGATCGACCAACCGACTTCTTTTGAATGCTTCCTCGTTCTCAACCGCGCACCATCCTCTCTACCCTCCTCAGACACTTCAACACCAGAATGTCCGTTCCCTCCGAGTCCAAGGCGGTCATCCAGCCCGATCCGGCGTCGACGCACCTCGAATCGACCACCCTGCCCATTCCCAAGGCGACGGAGAGCGAGCATCTCATCTACGTCTACGGCACATCGCCCTGTCTCGGTGAGCTGGGGTGGGAGAAGAGCTTCCCCGCTTTGTTCAAGGAGCGCAAGGCTCGCGTGCCGGGCACTGAGGGTGCCGGCGTCATCGCGACCGCCCCCGAGGGCTCGCACTTCAAGCCCGGCGATGCTGTGATGTGGCGCAACAACGCCTGGATGTGGGGAAGTCTGCGCGGTGTCACCGCCATCCTGGAGGAGAACATCGCCCCTAAGCCTGATTGCCTGTCCTGGGCTGAGGCGGCCGCGACCCCTCTCTCGACGCTGACGGCATGGGACGGAGTGTTCACCCACGGCCCGCTCGATCCCGCCGCGCTCGAGGCCGACACCGCTGCCCGCAAGAAGAACGAGGGCTACCGTGTCCTCATTACCGGCGCCAGCGGAGGCGTCGGCGGCTGGGCCGTCCGTCTCGCTGCTGCTGCCGGCGCCCACGTCATCGGCTTCGGCGGCGGTGCGGCAGCCGATGGTTGCAAGAGGGACGGTGCCGAGGCATACCTCGACTACAAGAAGGACGACCTCGCCCTTCTCCCCGAGAAGGTCGACCACATCTTCGACTGCACCGGCCGCGACACTGAGAAGGGCTGGGCCGTCCTGAAGGACAACGGCAGCTTCGTCTCCGTCTGGTGAGTCACGCCGCTCAGAACTTGCCAAGAAAGCTGACCTCCAGCATCGACCCCAACTCGACCAAGCCCGAGGGCAAGCCCGTCAAGGACGCCAAGTGGTTCCTCGTGGAGCCCAGCGGGACGAACCTGGCGCGTATTTCCAGCCTCATCCAGCAGAAGGGCTGGAAGCCTGTCCTCGATTCGGTCGTGCCGTACGACCAGTTCCAGCAGGCGTACGACAAGGTCGACTCAGGAAAGACGCGCGGTAAGATTGTCATTGCTGTCCACCAGGATGCGGCTTGAGCTCGTGCAGGTCGTTCATGCTGTCAAAAAGGAGCGAACAAAGCGTCGCTCTAGGTTGTCATGTTTCATAGGTAGCTGGTAGTCCAATCATGAAGTGTATTGAAAGGGTTCAGCTCATTTAGCTCGCGACGCGTACACACCTGCACACATCATCTAGACCTCCACTAATGTTTGCCCCCGTCGTGACAGGAGTCCATTGTCGTTTCAACGATTCCTTCCTTGTTGACACCATCAACGAGTAGAGCATGACAACCATTTCGAGACGACCTTCACCACCCGCTGCCCGATAGTCGACACTCTCATCGCGTCATCGTGGGGGTTTCCTGTTCCCGGTGGATTCGCGTCGACTCGACTCGATAGCGACAGAAGCTGCAGGTCCGACATGGGGCGAAGGAAGGACGCGAGGCCGTCTCAAAACAGTGAGCGATTTTACGAAGCGAGCGGCATCGAGCGAACGAACAATGCGCGAGCCACGAACGAGATCGGTTCAGCGAAGCTGAGACTGAGCTGACGGAAAGTTGCAGGTGCTCTCAGGGCTGCTGATGGTTCTTCGGCGGAGTCAATGCCTCAGCCAATCGTGCCGTCCCCGATTCCTAACGTGAGGAGGTCGTCGAGAATCAACAAAAATCGCGCACTCAACTCGGACGCTCAAGCTCAACAGTCCAGAGGCACCGGCAAGCCCGGAAACCCCAGCGAAAGGAAGCGCGCGGGGACGCATGCGGAAGACAGGCAACTCGTGCCAGCGCAAGCCATCCGTCCGGTCCATGGCGCATCTGGACAGATGCCGTCGAAGCGAAGACGCGTCGCGAGCACCTCCAACGGAGCCTCCACCGCAGTTACCGACCACACCAGTCGTCCGCCGCCGCCGACTTCAAGTGCTTCAAATCAGGATCTCTCCCCCGCGAAGTCAGCTGCTGCTGCTGTAACACCACACTCGGCTGGCGACCCGGCCAGGATGAGCTATTTAGATGCCCGAATCCAAGCCAAGATCAATGCACGAGCGCAGGGCAAACGCAGTTTCGCACAGACACCCTCTGCACCTGCCACACCCAAAGATACGGGGCTTGACGCTATCATCAGGGCCAAGGTTCGGGCAAGAGCGGACTCGCTCAGATCCCCATCTGTCGGCAGCCCCGCCACGGCTTCCCCAAGCACTTCGACTAGTCACCATCGGCCTCCTCGGCTTCTTGGCTCTCCTGTAGGTGGGGGTATCAAGAATGTTTCTCCCGGAATCTCCGGACCTGCTGCAGCAGGTGCCTCTGGCACGAGTGGCCAGGCGAAGCAGTCTAAGCGACAACATGAAACGCCAGCAACGTCCAGTCCGTTGCGGCGGTCGGTTTACGTTGAGATTCCGCGACGTGCGCCCATTCCGCAAGTCTCGACGCAGCTAAACGCTCGCTCATCAGATAAGGCTAATATGCCGTCCCCACAACTGTCGTCATCACTGCCCTCCGATGCTTGGCATGGAAGCGGCAGCTCACCGGCCGACAACTTATCAGCGCGTATCGCAGCTAAGATACGGGCCAGGGCAGAAAAAGCGGAGGCCCGCCGATTGTCTCTCGACGCAGGCGCGCAAGTGACTACACCTCCAGCCCCTGCCATGGATGCATTGACCGCCAAGATACACGCCAAGATTCAGGCCCGGGCAAAGGAACAGGCTGAGCGCCGGCTGAGTCAAGGCATTCAGTCTGCCCAGACGCTGATAATGGAATCTGGAACTCCAGTAGCGCGACTGTCGGAATCTGGAACGCGCTCGACGCAAGGGCCATCGCCGGCTTCTGGGCCGGCTCTCGTCGGAGCACGGAGGGCCAAGGCCGACAGTGCCAAGACCAGCGACCCGAAGAAGCGGAAGAGCCGGAACGCAACCGACATTGACAAACAGCAAGTCTCGGCGCGGGCCCCCCCTCCTGGATCTTTGGGTTTGGAAGGCTTGGCGCCCGGGCCGCGCGGGTCGCGTGACGCAAGCCTCGTATCACCGCACATGGCATCACCCGTGTCACCTGGGACTAGGACAGGTCCAGGCGCGTTTCGTCGATCACTGAATCTGTCGGACTCGGAATCGTCAGATTCCTCGTCGCCGTTCCCCCCACAGCCACAAAGCACGCAGCCGTCGCAATCGAAGCAAGTCTCACACACATCGTCTGCTTCGGTAAGTGACATCCTCGCATCGTCGCCAGGGCCATTTGCAGGTGGGCTGTCGTCGCCCCCGTCGGAGATGACGTTCCTGATCCCGTCATCGCCTCCGCCGGCGGCGACGGCGTCGGCGGCCGAGGCGTCGTCGCCCGCGGCTGAGACTGCAATTGGGGCTGCGGCGACGGCTGCGCATGGGAGTATGCGATCACGCTGGATGCATCGCAGTCCGGAGCGTCCTGAACATGCTGAGCATGCGGCGAAGGTTACTGGAAAGGGAGTTGCATCGACTCCGCAGTTGGTCCGTGCCGGACCTCGGTGGACGGTCACGACGCCAAGATCTTAGCACGCGGCAGTGCGATAGACGGACCTGACGGGTTCACAGGCTAAACGCACTATAAGAAGAAGCTAAAATGGGCGGGTAGCGAAAGTGTTCGGGTGGTCGCGTGCGTCGGCAAGATCGCGCCGAAAGGTGACCAAGCGGTGCACTTGGTGCATCCGCGCCCCGTCCGTAGCCGTAGAGTGATTTGTAGATAGCGGTGACCGTGTGGCTGCCGATGATGTAGCGGTGGCACCAGCTGACGGCCCGAGGCAATGCCCTTGAGAGCTAAGGCGGCGGAGCGGCGGCGGGTAGTGGTGCGCAGCAGCCGGGGAACGGCGGACGGGGGACGGGCGCTGGGCACTGACGCTTACGCATGACGCACTCGCCGAGTATGCCGGCGACAGCCAATGGGAAAGCCACCTACTATCTCTGATCGAGATATCGCGCATCGAAAAGTCGGCGCCCGGGTGAAGTTCCGCGGTTGCCGCTGCGCTGAGGCTCTCCCCGCGTCCCCGCATTCGCTCGTCGCAGATATTCAGAAAGGGGTTAGGCCGCCGAATGATTGGAATCTGGCGCGATCGACTCACATGTCCAGCAAATCCAGCCTGCGCAGGGAGGCACGGACCGGGCACCACCGGGCACCAGGAGCTCACACCGTGGGAAAGGGAGTTGGTGCGGATCTAGAGCCAATCAAAGCGCCAAGAAAAAAAAGCGCAACCCAGATCAAGAGCAGATCGGGTGGGGGCGCAA
This sequence comes from Trichosporon coremiiforme, assembly GCA_039545355.1. Lineage (NCBI taxonomy): Eukaryota > Fungi > Basidiomycota > Tremellomycetes > Trichosporonales > Trichosporonaceae > Trichosporon > Trichosporon coremiiforme. Next base: position 490,870 of record BCJJ01000010.1, read on the forward strand.
CATCTGGAGCCAGCCAGGTCAAGAGCGCCATACCCTGAACCCTGGCCACCTTTGCCGTGCCTGCCAAGTTCAGGCTCTTGGCATCAAGCCTTGGCTGAATCTCATCTCGCAAAGACAGGTCGCCGGCGGCGCCGCGCCCAGAGATCACCTCGCATTGGTGGAGACTGCGGGGTAGAAGGAACGTTCCTTAGCGTCAGAGCATCTTGCTGACTGTTGACAAGCCCCTTCGTCATAGCACGATTCTCCGGACATGTCTGAGTTCTCCCCAAGGCAAGTCGTAAGTCGTCGGTCCCCGGCTGTGCTCGCCCCCACGTTCCCGGGCAACTCAAACAACGTCCATGCATGCAATGCGTCTTAGGTGCAGCCGACCCCGGCGCCCCGGCGCACTGGCAGACAGCCAGACGGACAGCAGTGACTGAGGCTCTGTTTACGCTGCGTTGCGGTGGAGTTGTCACCATCACCTGCCAACGGCCAAGTCCGCGGAAGGACCCTAGGCCGTGGGGCTGGGCCTGCTGAGCCTACTGGGCCTCAGAGAACTGCCACCGTGCCGCCGCCCTGCCCGCCCTGGCCGTCATGCCATGTTCTTGTCCTTCGGGCCTGGCGCCTGAGCCAGTGGAGGCTGCCCGCCGCCCCCCTCGGAGAGGCTGCCGGAGGAAGCCCGTAAGATGCCCGGAGGATCCTCCAGGCATGGGCACTGCGGAGTCAGGGCGCCAAGACGCCGCCAAGACACTGTGGTATCTGGCTTACGACCGTGATCCACCAACGTTAATGCACCTTGCATGCGACCTGGACGCGAGTCTCCGCGAACTTGCTGATGCATGCAGGCGCAAGCCCCGAGGCCGCTGCAGCCGCTCACTATCCCCGGCACCCCGATGTCTTGGCATCGCCTCCTCCCTTGACCCGACCCGGACCTGCCTCCTTCGTCGAGACATGTTCTGCCTGCGCGCAGGAGTTGCTCCAGGGCTTACGTGCTGAGCTTGACGCCGAGCCATGCCTCGGCCCGGACCGTGAATGCGAGCTCGCGATCTTGGCCAGCTCCAACTCGAGCAATGCATGATATATAAGAAAGCTTGGCTTGGCACTCGACTTGTCCTTCCCCATCGATCATCCAACACAACTCTCTTGATGTCTACTTCAAACCCGCCAACAATCGAGAAGCACTCTTCCAACACTTCTGTCCCGACGAAGGAGGGCCTGCCCCGCTTCCACACGTCGACGACCGCGGCCACCACCGAGACCGCCGTCGAAGCCGGCTCCCAAGCCCTTCCCTTCCCCCCTTACACTGCGCACCCTTCCAAAGTCCTCGACGCCCTCAATGTCGACGAGAAGAAGGGTCTCTCCGAGGAGGAGGCCACGCGCCGCCTCCAGCAGTACGGCCTCAATCGTCTCAAGCCGCCCAAGAAGCCGTCCCTCCTCAAGATCACGGCTCAGCAGACGGCCAACGCCATGACGCTCGTTCTCAGTGAGTAAGCTTTCTGTTTCCTTGTCCTTCCACACATCTCTTTACTCTCATGACGGCACGCTTGGCTCCAGTGTCTGCTTCTATTTTCGCTTTTCGCTTCTGCTAAAGAGTGCGAGAGCGAGGCGGTGTGCTCTGGGTGCTCTCTGTGACATGCCGGAGCATGCACGGCGTGTCAGCGGCGAGCGGAGCAGGTCTGGGCCGGGCAGTGTGACATGCCATGATGATTCAGGATATCCGTCGCCGCTTAGCGCCCGGCGGCGGAGAGCCTGGTTGGTGGAGGTGGGGGTGGAGAGGCGCGCGATTTTAATCTCGGGTCATGCTCCTGTATCGGTTGGCTGGAATATAGCGCATCTCACGCAACCCCGCCCCGCCGGTCCTCTCGCCAACGCACGCGGTGCACTGTATTCGGCGACGACCCTGGAGATCGCCGGGTATTTTTCATTTTCACCCAAGATTTCCACCTCGCAGGCTCCGGGTTTCCCCGCCCCCGCATTACATCATGGGTCACCTGCCTCACACGCCTGATGCCTCCTTGTGCCACCTGCCCAAGACACGACGTTCGCGACCGCTACCGCTACCTGCGCAGTAAGCGCGCACCTCGCGATCTAGCGGCGTACCACCTGCGCTTATCGCCGAGCCAATTCCCGTCGCCAAGCCCCCGACACCATTTGTTTTCACAATCATTTCGTTCATCTTAGCCACGATGCGGCCGAGATCTGAAGCTAACATGCAGTCGCCGCCATGGCTACCTCTTTCGGAACCCTGGACTGGATCTCGGGTGGTGTCATTGCCGCCCTTGTTGTCCTGAACGTCGTCGTCGGCACCTACTCCGAGTGGGAGGCCGAGAAGAAGGTCGCCTCGCTCGAGTCTGTCGGCGCGCCCTCCGCCACCGTCGTTCGCCACAACCCCCAGCAGACCACCACGACCCAGATCGCCGTCGAGGATGTCGTCCCCGGAGACATCATTCTGCTCAAGAACGGTGACATTGTCCCCGCCGACGGCCGTGTCCTCGAGGGCATGTCCAACCTCGAGTGTGACGAGGCGTTCCTCACGGGCGAGTCGCTCCCCGTCGCCAAGCAGTCCGAGCCCATCGCCGAGGAGAACTGCCCCGTCGGAGACCGTGTCAGCATGGTCTTCTCCGGCTCGCAGGTCACCAAGGGCCGCGCCTTCTGCGTCGTCACTGCCACTGGAATGGAGACCGAGATCGGAAGCATCGCCAAGGCGCTCGCGACCAAGGCCCAACGCAAGGAGCGCGGCTGGGCCAAGGTCTGGCACAAGTTCAAGGTCTTCCTCGGTGTCGCCGACACGACTCCGCTGCAGAAGAAGTTGAACGAGCTCTGCTACATCCTCCTCGTCGCTGCCTGTATCATTGCCGTCGTCGTCGTCGCCTCGACCGGATTCAAGAAGGAGCTCCTCAAGATGACGATCGCGACCTACGCCGTCGCCGCCGCCGTCTCGATCCTTCCCGCCTCCCTCATCGCCGTCGTCTCGCTTACCCTCGCCCGTGCCTCGTCTGACCTCGCCAAGCGCAACGCCCTCGTCCGTCGCATGGACGCGATTGAGGCGCTCGCCGGTGTCTCGAACGTCTGCTCTGACAAGACCGGCACGCTTACCGTCGGTCGCATGGTCGTCCGCAAGATGTGGGTTCCCGCCCTCGACCCTCGCGAGAACGAGGCCGCCCCCGTCGACACTGTCCGTGGCCAGACCTATTCCTTCGAGACCGGCTCCGACCCCTTCTACCCCCGTGGCGAGGTCACTGCCGACACCAAGGCTCTTGTTCCCTCTGGCATGGTCTCGCTGAACCCCTCGGACGAGGACCGCGCCGGCTCAGGTGACGACGACACCAACGCCATCTCCCGCTCCTCCATGGAGACCGGTCTCCGCAACATGGGTCTCTGCGTCGCTCTCTGCAACCAGGCTACTCTGATGCGCCCCTCAGGCGACGAGGGCTGGGAGGCGAACGGTGACCCGACCGAGGTCGCACTCCAGGTCTCGGCCCACAAGCTCGGCATGGGCAAGCCCCTGCTCACCGGTTCTCACGCTCTGCACAAGGTCATGTCCAACCAGTCTCACCACTCGAACCACATGCGCGAGTCGTTCGGCATCTACGAGCAGCTCGTTGAGCACCCCTTCGACTCTACGGTTAAGCGCATGTCGATCGCCTACAAGCACACCCCCCATTCTGGTGCCGAGAAGCCCCGCATCCTGTGCCTCATGAAGGGCGCCACCGAGCGCATCATCGACAAGTGCACCCGTGTCGGCAACCGCGAGATGACCGACGAGGACCGCGACAACATCATGAAGAAGGTCGACGCCCTGGCTTCCTACGGCCTCCGTGTCCTCGCCCTCGCCGGCAAGGAGGAGCCGGCCGACGCCGCGAACCGCCTCGCCAACCTCTCGCGCGAGGAGTTTGAGCAGGACTTCACCTTCCTCGGTCTCGCCGGTATCTACGATCCGCCCCGCAAGGAGTCTGCCGGCGCCGTCGCCGACTGCCACCGCGCCGGTATCTCTGTCCGCATGCTCACCGGTGACCACCCCTCGACCGCTACCGCCATTGCTCTCCAGATCGGCATCATCGACAAGTCCTACTCCAAGGAGTCGGTCATGACTGGTATGCAGTTCGACGCCCTGTCCGAGGACGAGGTCGACGCGCTTCCCGAGCTCCCGCTCGTCGTCGCCCGCTGCGCCCCGGAGACCAAGGTCCGCATGGTCGACGCCATCCACCGCCGCAACCAGACGACTGTCATGACGGGTGACGGCGTCAACGACTCGCCCGCCCTCAAACGCGCCGACATTGGTGTCGCGATGGGCACTGGCTCCGACGTCGCCAAGCAGGCGGCGCGCATCGTCCTGACCGACGACAACTTCGCCTCCTGTATCCGTGCCATCCGCAAGGGCCGCTCCGTGTTCAAGAACCTTTCAAAGTTCCTTCTGTATCTGCTCTCGGGCAACATTGCGGAGATTATTGTTCTCCTCATCGGCCTGGCATTCAAGGATGACGACGGCATCTCGGTCTTCCCGCTTTCCCCTGTCGCGGCGCTCTGGATCAACACGCTCGCCGCTGGCCCGCCCGCGCTCGCGCTCGGCCTCGAGCCCACCGCCAAGGACGCGATGGACCAGCCTCCCACCAACTTCCACCGCATCTTCACGCTTGAGTACTACGTCGACCTGTTGGTGTACGGCCTTGTCATGGGCGCGCTCGCGCTCGTCAACTTTGTCATCGTCATGTGGGGCTACTTCCCAGGCGACCTGGGCCACGACTGCAACGAGGGCGACTCGGCGATCTGCGACCCCGTCTTCCAGGCGCGCGGTACTTGCTTCGCTACGCTCGTCATCATCCTCATGATCCACGCCCTCGAGTGCAAGCACGTCATGCAGTCCGTCTTCCGTATGAACCTCCTCGACAACAAGGTGCTCCTGTGGTGCGTCGTCGTGCTCTCTCTCACGACGTTCCCCGTCATCTACATCCCCGTCATCAACAACAAGGTCTTCCTCGTCGGCCCCCTCAAGTGGGAGTGGGGTATCGTCTTCGGCATGATCTTCGTGTACGGCTTCTTCGTCGAGACGTACAAGTTCTTCAAGCGCCGCGTCATGGGCTGGAACAAGAAGCAGGCCCAGATCGAGTCCGGCGACAGGACCCTCCGCATGGAGAAGACCATCCCCGTCGACGTCTAAGTCGAGCGACCTTGTGCAAACCATCAAAGCAATCTATAATAATCAAGAATTTTTAGTCAAACATCCCATTTTCATTCCGTTTCCCCATCCGCACCCAATCCACAGCAATTTTTCTTGCATCGGTGCGTTTCTCTCCCCGGCTCCCCCTTCTTACGAAAGAAGTTAGGACAGGCCCCGGGGAAGAACCACCACCCATCAAACAATCTAAATACATAGCATCATTGCTTGGGCAATCGGTTGTATCCTTTCTAGGACTATGCATCATAAGTGAATGACCACGAGAGCACGAGCAACGAGCACCGAAGGCGCGAGGTGCGGGCAACAACTAACACTTAGCAAGTACTAACCACCCCACGCTGATGACACAGGCTTACGACATCTCCACCCAACATGACATCCCGAGGCACTTCATGGACGATACTGCTCCCTCCAGCAAGGCCTACCAAGCAGTCCCAGAGCTGAGAGGTGTGCCGTTGTGCTGGAGCACTGGAGCAGCTCCACAAGATACGCTCAGAGTTGATAACGTAAACACAAAGCTCGTGCCAATGATGTGAGGCTCAAAGTGTCCGCGTGGAGCGCGTGGAGCGCTGTTCCTAGCCAGCAGAGAAGCAAGTGATCAGCTGAGCGATTCCCGCCCTGGTTCGTGGTAAGCTCTGGAGGCAAACCCTGGCGTTCTGAGATAACTCATACGAGACGTTCGCGGTGGCTCCGCCGTTGACGGTAGAGAACGAGACGAAGACCGTGTCCTACACGTGACACGAGGTGGGTATCGGAGCTGCCCTGTTCTCGCTGAGAGGTCGGTCTGCAGCATGTAAGAGACCTGATGTGTCATGGCCCGAACCGCCATATTGCTAGCATACAGCCGGCAAGTTACCGAAAGGGATGTCGGCGATCAGCCTGGGCCGAAGGCTCGGCAGTCTCTCGTCAGGCATTTCTCGCCGGCTGAGCTCGATCGGCGTCTCGGATGGGGCATGGCCCAGGCGACTCCGGAATCGGCTGGCTGATCAGTGCAGGCGGTGTGATCTGCGCAGCTGGAACCGGTGCAGCGATTTACAGCGCTCTGAGTGGGGAATGATAGCTAGCTGTGGCTGTGGCCTTTGAGCCGTAGCAAAGGTCCTCACCGAACTGGTCAGTAGGCTGTGCTTACAGCTGTGTCTCTGCGACGCCTGTCGGAGTTATGCATGATCTGTGCAGTGCTTTACAACTTTGGGAAATCGTGCGTACAGCTGCGGGCTCGGTTCGTCGCGGCTGAGACACCGAGGCATGCCCGCGAAGAATGCCGAAGGTCGACTTGACGACTTCCGCTGCAGAACGCTCGTTAACGCTGTAACCCCAAGCATCGTCGACGGCCAGCGGTGTCCGAAAGACCTGACTGCAATGTCGGCGATCCGGACGCAACCGCACATTGTCGTATTCCCAATGAGGCACACCTGCAGTTGTACGCCGCACTCATTCTCGTAAGACGCAGACTGAGCAATTTGGCCTCCGCGTGCTTAAACCAACGTGGGGTCGCAATATGAGCAATTCAGTTGTACCTCTGCGCACCTCTTTCTTGGGACGCACATCACTGGATCGCTGGGTCTGGACCGTCCTCTCTGCGTGGGTGGAAGCATGGAAGACGGCACTGGGGTGCGTCACAATCGTGACTCCGGTCACTGGTGTGGACGTTGGGTACGCCCGCGGGTGCTCGCCGGAAGCGGCGGAAGCATTCCGTCGTTCCTCTGTGAGTGACCATTCCGACCGGAAGGCGGACTGCGCGACCCGAGGTGTTCACCGGCACTGTACCTGGTTCTCGGCCTCCACCTCACTCCCTCTATGGTGGAAATTTCCCAGAGACGAAACTCTCCTCTTGTCCTGGCTGCAACACTGCAACACATTACCGAATGCACCAACGGACCTACGGCAGAGTAGAGGCCCAGAGAAGCGTAACGTGATCGCCGATGTAACATGATCTGCACTCCTGCGTGAGCACCCCGGAATCGTCTTCCACTGGTACCACCGTACTCCTATGCAGGAATGTGGCCAGGAGCCCACTCCCCGAGATGCAACGGGACCCGACAGGGCGGGGAATCAGCACCAAGAGAAAGTTACACACGACCCGGCTGTCTGGACAGTTGCCAGAGATCGAAAGATTACGATTGCATGCTAGATAGAGCACTTGCCTGTTTCGAACTCGGTTCCTCCGGGGGCGCCGCATACGCGAGCGCCGCGAGGGTCCAAGCTTCGGCTGGGGTTCGGGGCTCAGGCGTCAGGCAGCGGTTCGGGGTCAGACCTGCTAGGCTCTGGCACCTTCGCCGCATGCCGTACTGCCGTAGGATGCGCCGATGACTGTCCCCCGGGTGATCACCTCCCCTCGCATGTGTGAAGAGAGTCACACTGCATGCAGCACATGCTCATCGGGCACGCTGTCCCTGTGCTCTGTCCGCCGAGACGTCGCAGGTGAGCTTCCGCGTCCAATCAGTTCCACTGACATCATATATAGGCTCTTGATCGAGCTTGAGTGCTCCAACTCGCCAACCCCTCGACAGCTGGGCAAAGCGCACCACTGGGTGCTCGACTGACGACCTCCGACTGATGCTAGTGGCACTGACCGACACGCCCGACGACGTCTTCGACAACCGACACAGCATACCGACAGTTTCGACATCCGACATTGCGATACTGACCCCTTCGACAACCTCGCGAGCCAGCACATAGCAGGATCATCAACATGAAGGCCGTTCTCATAACTCTCCTGGCATTCGTGCCCTCCGTCCTCTCCGGAGCCATCAGTGCCGACGAAGCAGCCCAAAGGACGTTCGACTACGTCGTGATCGGCGGCGGGCTCGGCGGACTCGTCGTCGCTGGCCGTCTCAGCGAGAATCCGAACGTTTCCGTCCTGTAAGCTAGGTTTCCGATGGTACGAGCTGACGCACAGGCTGATCGAAGCCGGCGCCGACCGCCGTGACGACCCAGCCGTAAGCGATCCGGGACAGTACGGTGCCGTTTGGGACGATAGCAAGGACCTTGCGTGGAAGTGGGATACGGTCGAGGGGAAGACTATCTATGGGTGAGTGCAGAGGAGACTTGAGCGCAGCGTGGGCAGCAGCAGCAAGGTAGCGGCGGGAGGTCTTGTCCCAGTGAACCCCCAAAGGCAGAGTCGGCAGAAGGTGAAAGGGCAGCGGCACACCTCAACCTTGTCTGAATGCTGCGCCAACTTTCTCCCAAGGACGGGGAGCCGGGAGAACGAGCCCAGAGGAGTAGGAAGCCAGGATCCGGGGTGCTCTCACTGCCTTATCGTTGACGTCGGGGAATCGGCCACCAAAAGCTCTATGGCGTCATCAATTGGGCGATCTGGGATCCACTCTCAGTCTACTCTTGAGCCATTGAGAACTCGGAGGTCGATTCATGTTCTTGGGACTAGCATCGGCGTACTGCGGCGCCTTGGGGTGACGTCGCCGATTCCTCGCCGATGCCTCGCCGAGATTTAGGGTTGTCGCCGTCCTCCAGCGTCGGAGCCCACTTCCTATGCCCACTTCCCCCGTCCGCTCAGTTCCTTCGCTCGCTCCCCGCCAGCTAACAGCACGCCCATAGCTAACCCCCAGCGGCCGGGTACTCGGCGGCTCGACCTCGATTAACGGGATGGCGTACACGCGCCCCTCGTCCTCCGAGTTCTCTCCCCTCCTCGACGACTCGGTCTCCACCGAGCTCCATGGCTCCAAGTGGACCTGGAGCTCCATGTTCGAGGCAATGAAGAAAGCCGAGTCTTTCCGCTGGCCCTCGGATCAGCAACAGCAAGCGGGGGCCGGGGCGAATGCAGACCATCACGGCTGGAACGGGCCCGTCAGCGTGGGCTGTACGCAATTGGGAGGGAACGTGGGGAATGCGTTCCTCGACGCTGCTAGTCATTGGGTGGAAAGGGTGACTGATGCGGAGGGCGGAGAGGCGGACACGGCCGCGTTCCACCCTCTGACTGTGGACGGGAATGGGAAGAGGAGCGCGAGTACGGCGTACTACGCGGACCGCGAGAATCTCTCCCTGCTCGCGAGCACGCGCGCCACGAAGATTCGGACAGAGTGCCAGGGCTCAGCCCTCAAGGCGACAGGTGTCGAGATTGGGGACAAGTTTGTTCCTGCGAGGCGAGAGGTGATTCTGGCCGCTGGGGCTATCGCCTCTCCCGCCCTGCTGCAGTTGAGCGGCATCGGGCCCGCAAGCGTACTCCAGAACGCAGGCGTAGACGTGAGCCTGGACTTGCCCGGCGTCGGTGCCGGGTTGCAAGAACAGACCATGAACTTCATGACCTGGGGCCAGAAGGGATCCACGGGACCGACGGGCTTTGCCATCGTGTATCCGAATGCTACTGCTGTAAGTCTCCCCTCTTACTCTCCTCTCCTCGTGCGAGTGAGTACATGACTGATGGGCAGCTGTTCGGCGACGACGGAGCCTTCCGGAACAAGCTGAACGGCGCGATCAGTGGTGCCGCAGAGGCTGGCGCGCAAAACGGGGGGTTCATCAGTGCTGAGGCTGGGCGTGAGATTCTCCAGCACCAGGCTCAGACCATGCACCAGGCTGGACTTGCTGAGCTCTCTTTGACGCTTAATGACGGTGATGGAACCGTTGGCGCGAACGTATGGGCGCTTCGCCCGCTGTCGAGGGGCAGCGTGAGGATCACGTCGAACGATCCCCGTGCCAACCCGAGGGTGGCTGCTGGCTGTGAGTTGTCCTAGGTTGAAGAATGAGTGTATGGCTAATGGCAGACTTCGCAACTGGCTTCGATGCAGAGATCCAAGTCGCCGCCGTCAAATTGACGCGCTCGATCTTCTCTGCGGACCCTCTGCTTCCCCTTGTCGACGCCGAACGTTCCCCGGGTGCGCAGCTGTCCTCCGACCCCGACCTCGAGAGATGGGTTCGCGACAACTTTGCCACAGTCGCGCATCCAGTAGGTACATGCGCTATGCTCCCCCGTCACCTGGGAGGAGTCGTCGACGCGAGCTTGACTGTGTACGGTACCCAGAATCTGAGAGTTGTGGACGCAAGCGTGCTCAGTTTCCAGGTGTCAGCGCATCTGATGGGCGTGCTGTATGGGGTTGCGGAGACGGCGGCGGACATTATCAAGAGTGGACAGAAGTAGGACACTGGTCATTGGTTGTATACGACTTATAAGACTGTATTAGTAATGCTCTGTGCGATAGATTCATGCACCTGCTTCGCATACCTGGAGTCAGTGCGCTGTTGTCAGTTCACGTTAGTTTCTTGCACACGCTGCTCGCCGCGGTGCACTGTAATAACACATGACATGTCTAATGCTGCTGCTGCAAACGTACAAACACCTAAGTGGGTTGGTCTACTTCTTCTCGTCCTTGTTTCCTCCCTGGTCCTCGAGGCTCATCGCGATGGCGCGGGCGATGGCGGCCTCCTCGTCCTCATCGTCGTCCATGTCGACGTCGTCCGGGTTCTCGCCGCGGGAGAGCGCCATCGCGCGCGCGAGCATGGCCTCCTCGTCGTCCTCGTCCTCGTCCTCGTCGAGCATGTCCTCGTCGCCGGCATCGGCCGGGCTGTCACCAGGCGCCTTGGCGCTCGGGTCGTTTGCGTTCGTGAGCCCCGCCGTCGTGCCCGCCGTAAAGCCTGCCGTGTGGCCTTGCTCCGGGTTCGGCGCGCCATGCACGTCCTGCGGTACGACCGCCGCCTCGACTGCGTCGTTGCTCGTCGTCGCGCCGCCGCGCTCCCGCGCTTCCCGCTCCTGCGCCTCCTGCAGTGACATGCGCAGCGCCATCGCCAGCTCCGGGTCCATGCTCGCGTCAAAGTCGTCGTCGCCTCCGCCGCCTCCGCCGACCTCCCGCTCACCGTCGTAGAGAATCGGGCTCTGCTGGATCACATCACTGAGGAGATGAGGGCCAGTGGGGACAGAGACGAGGTGGCTCTCGCCGCCGCCCGCCGCCTCGATCAGAGCGCCGAGCTTCTCGTCGTTCGCCATTCCCTCGTCGCCAAACGTGACGATGTCAATCAGCACATTGTTCTTCCGCAGCTTCTTGCCCAGCTTCACGAGCTCCTCCTGCGTGTCGTCCAGCGGCGAGCCGACAAAGACGACGACACGCTGCCGCTGGTTCTTGTTCTCGCGGTGCTTCAGCGCAAGCTGAGCGATCTGAATCGACGTGATCAGGTCGCTGACGCCGCCGATCGCAGCCTTGTTCAGAGCCGACAGAAGCTTTCCAATATCGTTTGTCGGGGTCACGAGGAGAGACGGGCTGTGGCGTCAGCTACAACTGGAAGAATGACTAGCTGCACAGCTCTGGACGCTTAGTCACCGGGGCAGATGTGCTTCGGTTCCGACGTCTCCGCCGGATGACGGTAGAGCTGCGCGCGGCACTCACGACTTGCCGGCCATGGTCATGAGTCCGACGGCAGACTCGGGGTTCGCGTCCGTCTTGGCGCTGAACACGGCAGACACGGCCTGCGCTTGCGCCTGGAATCGGGTCGGTGTGTAGTCACCATTCCTGTATGTCAGCTGGATACCGCTATCAGTAGCTGCTGTCGCACCTCATGTACTCCGAGTTGTCGAGCCTGTAATGTCAGTTGAGTCCGAGCCTACCCTATGGGCAACTTACACAAGCATGCACGACTCGAGCGGCATGATGGGCAGATGTTGTTGTGTGGTGGTTGCTAGTGAGCGCTGGTTGAGGTTGATCTTGGCTTGTGACGACGCGTAATGATGACGCTGGGATGAGTGTGCCACAGCGCATAACCCCGAAGTGCCAGAGACAGCCTCCACCGTGTAACGTGGTGGTGAGGACGAGGGACGCGAGGGCCGTGGGAGAGGGTGAATGAGGGGGAAGTCAGCGTTGGTGGGCTCCTTGGCTGGAGTACCAAGGAATCCCAGCCAGTCCTAGCCAGTCCCAGCCTATGAGCCTGCAGCCCTGAGAGGCCTGAGAGTGAGCGAATCCGAGCGTCACCGTGGCCGCGGCCTTACGCCTGACACCTGGCATTCCCCCCACAGCACAGCACCGCTGCACCAGCTGCACCACCCACAATCCCACCGCACCGCACTGCCAGCCTGGCACCCCTGGCCCTGGCACGACTGCTACGACTACACACCATCTCATTACCTCTCTCTCTCTCATCCATCCACTGACTTAAAGCGAGCGACCCCGTCTCGCAAAAACCACACTTTCCTTCCCCCCTTCACTCTCACCACTACATCAGTAAGTGCTCACTCGATGCTGTTCGACAAAGAACCGAGCTATCGCGAGGCTGCTCCGCCAAACCGGCCGACGACATCATCACGAGGTCGACTTTTGACAGTGGCCCAAACCTCGGGATGTCTCGGTCTCTGCATCCTCACTCTAGAGCGAGGATCCGCATAGCTACCGGCGATTGGCACCTCGCCGACAATACTGGCGATTAGCGGCCGCGCTCGCGGCGGATGGTCGTTGACGTGGAAATGACAGCCTGTCTGCCGCGGCCCCGATCAATGAATCGTTGGCGCCGTGGGCGTGGCGCTCAGTCCGCAGTGGCCTCTCCCTGTTCCCATCCAGCGCGCCAGCGTTGTTACGTTTTGCTGACATCGTGCTCTTCTTTGTTTGACCGCGATTTCGCTTTCTTGTGTTCATCGCACCAGATCTACCACCATGTGAGTTTTCTTGGCGATAGCGGTGCGCAGTGCTGCGGATGCGGCCACGCACTTACGCCATCGTTTTCTGGCACATTTCGTCGTACCATGCTGATGCTTTCCACAGGGAGGACGAGGGTATGTGTCCACACCACTAGTTTCGCATCGAGCGCGGCCGAGCGGACGATGACTCCCTCTGCAAAGCGAAATCGCTCTGAACGTGCGCCTGAAAGCATCGGCCTCGATGCTTGGGCGTACGCGGCACGGGCCGGTGCCTTACAAGCCCGTCCACCCTCGATACGCAACCAACCACCCGCTACACGGTACTGACTTTTCCCCCCAGTTGCTGCTCTCGTTATCGACAACGGCTCCGGCATGTGCAAGGCCGGTTTCGCCGGTGACGATGCCCCCCGCGCCGTCTTCCCCTCGATTGTCGGTCGCCCCCGTCACCAGGGTGTCATGGTCGGCATGGGCCAGAAGGACTCCTACGTCGGTGACGAGGCCCAGTCCAAGCGTGGTATCCTTACCCTCAAGTACCCCATTGAGCACGGTATCGTTACCAACTGGGACGACATGGAGAAGATCTGGCACCACACCTTCTACAACGAGCTCCGTGTTGCCCCCGAGGAGCACCCCGTCCTGCTTACTGAGGCTCCCCTCAACCCCAAGCAGAACCGTGAGAAGATGACCCAGATCATGTTCGAGACCTTCAACGCCCCCGCCTTCTACGTCTCCATCCAGGCCGTCCTCTCCCTCTACGCCTCCGGTCGTACCACCGGTATCGTCCTCGACTCGGGTGACGGTGTCACCCACACTGTCCCCATCTACGAGGGTTTCTCGCTCCCGCACGCCATCCTCCGTCTTGACCTCGCCGGTCGTGACCTCACCGACTACCTCATCAAGATCCTCATGGAGCGTGGCTACCCCTTCACCACCACCGCCGAGCGTGAAATCGTCCGTGACATCAAGGAGAAGCTTTGTTACGTCGCTCTTGACTTCGAGCAGGAGCTCCAGACCGCCGCCCAGTCCTCCAAGCTCGAGAAGTCCTACGAGCTTCCCGACGGACAGGTCATCACCATCGGCAACGAGCGCTTCCGCTGCCCTGAGGCTCTCTTCCAGCCTTCGTTCCTTGGTCTTGAGGCTGCTGGTATCCACGAGACCACTTACAACTCGATCATGAAGTGTGACCTCGACATCAGGAAGGACCTCTACGGCAACATTGTCATGTCTGGTGGTACCACCATGTACAACGGCATTGACGCTCGTATGCAGAAGGAGATCACCGCCCTCGCCCCCTCGTCGATGAAGGTCAAGATTGTTGCTCCCCCCGAGCGCAAGTACTCCGTCTGGATTGTGAGTATCGCCTTGACAACCCGCGCAAGACCACGTCGGAACGTCGTCGAACGACGAGAAAGGCATGCGCGCGTCTGGTGCGGTGGAGGCTCAGGGTCCACGTTCAGAGTCGGCGGGACCAAACGCGACCTCCACCTCCACCCCCAAAACGAGTGTGGCACTTGCTAACATCCACAGGGTGGTTCCATTCTCGCCTCGCTTTCGACCTTCCAGCAGGTGAGTCTTCTTCTGCAAGCTCCTCTAACCTTTTTTAGATGTGGATCTCGAAGCAGGAGTATGACGAGGCTGGCCCGTCGTAAGTTTTGAAGCGAAATTGACGCATAATCGAACTCGGAGAGATTTTGCGACGATTTTGAGCCCCCTTAGGACCCTTGAGAAGAAAGCTAACATCTCCGCAGCATCGTCCACCGCAAGTGCTTCTAAGCGCATATCTAGATTTGCGCAGGCGCAGACGCGGAGCCCGAGGATTCCAAGGTGCCGCCGACTCGCTCGGCGGTTTGTTAAGAGCCGCACAAGAAAGCGGCATAGCTAGTAGTCGATGCAACGGGTTCGTGAAGGTGAACTGGTGCTATGATGCCACAGGCACCTGCCTGTCAATACTGAAACCATCCGCAACCACGTAGAGACTACTCAAAGACAATACCTTCAGGCGCTCGCCAACTTGCTGTCATCATGGGCAGCCCCATGGCGGTCGTGGTGCATGCTTGGCTCGATGACAGGTCCGCAGAACAGGAGGCCTCGGTTGATCACTCGTTCGCTGGTGGAGGTGTCTCAAACCCCTGCGCCCAGGCAGATTATGACGTGCGGCCTCCACTCGACTCGAGGTGCCCGCAGAGTACGCCGCTACGCTGTGTGCACCGAGTGCTGGATGCATAACGAGGTTGGGGACGCGTGCCCGTCGCACCAGTTTCACCAACTCCTGGTTAACACGGGCGCGCGCAGGACACGCACGGCCGCACAGGGGCGGACAAAGCTGGGCAGCCTGACCAAGCGCAGCTGCATGCCTTACCAGCATGCTGCGGTTGCTTCATGACGTTGCCTGGCCGCACGTGGCACTCCTACAACTCGCATCGAGACGCCTCCACCCCAGTTGACCACTTGACGAGACCGGTTCAGATCTCGATCTCATCATCTCGCCGTCTCTCCTGTCTACCCCACGTCTTTCTTCGCCCTCATCGGTTGAACTTTTTGACTATGTTACATCCGATCATCATCCCCAAACCCACTAGTCGCTCCAATCGTCGCAGCGTCGTGAACGCATTCATCTCTCGACGCGCGACGAAACCTCCGGCTACTCAGTCCAGAGGAGCGGGACGAAACCAAGGCTGTGTGGCAGGGTGAGTGTCGGGATATCACGCTGCGCCTCGCTAAGCAGGAGTTGTGCGAAACAATCCGTCTCCCGGCGCTGTTTCCTGCAGCGCGACTCGCTTCTTGCGGGCGGGGACGTTGTAGTGATCTCCTCGATTCATGCTTCGTTGCTGGGTGATTCGGTTGGCGAGGTCAATCATCGTACCCGTTGTGCCCACGCCGTAAGTTGCGGATCGCCACATCGTGCTTGTTGCCCTCAATTTCCAGTCCGCGTTCATGGCACAAATCGTTCAGCTCGTCCCAACGCTTGGAGCAGAGAGCTAGGTACCTCTCATCATCAACTGAGGCAATCAGCATCGCAGTCGAAGTGGCAAGCCTTACCGGGATCTCTTAGCTTATCATCCTCCATGGACAGCTGCCCTAGTCGGAGTCTCAGGTCCTGTTCAGTCCTAGCAGCAAGAGCTTCCTGTCCTTGGAGCAAGTCCCGACAGCCTTGCTTAGACAACGCATCGCTCAGGTCTTTCACGGGACCTTCGGCCAGGTCGAACTGGGAACGCTTGGAAAAGAATTGCGATTTAAGGTCTCTAATGGCCAGAGCGATGGGCGCAGGAACCGCGAAGAAGCGCTTGTTTGGAGACCCTTAGGCATATATCTGTTGTACCTCCTTTCTTTTAGCTCTCGAGCTCCGCAAGGTGGGCTGGAAGGACCCGAAGCAAAGCGTGCACTTCTCACACCTCAGTCGCTGGTGGACCTTATGCATATACGTTGCCCCTCGTTCCCTCCCGGGCACAAAGTCTCGTTGGAGAACGGCGGCGAGGCATACCCAAGAAACTAGATCAGCGCCGAATGAACACCGTGCAACAACTGCAGCCTTACAAGTCTTGCATGTCTATAGTGTGGATATGTTATCGCTGGCCCATGTACAGCTCCTCGCCGACGAGTTCGAGCGCACGTCTAGCCAGCTCGCGCGCCGACACCTCGACCATGTCCTCGTCCTCCTGCAGTCCTCCCACTACGTCCCCATTAATGCCCATGTTCTGTCGTGGAGGAGCCTCATCGTCCAAGCCGTTCAGCCCAGCGTCGTCCGCCACATCTCTCCCGAACAACCTGTAGTATTCAGGCGGCGTGACCCACATACTCGGTGCGGAGGGGACGAAGGCGAGTTGCAGGAGTAATGGGTAATACGCGAACAGATGAGCTCTCGGAGATTTAGCAGCGGCGACTTGTAATGGCGTCGCTGCGCCATTCCCAACCTTGCCCTCACTTGAGTTCGGGGAACGGGCAGGATCCGGGTTGCTCGCTTCGCCTGCGCCCCACATAGTCATGGTCACGAGGTGCGTGAGCACATACAGCAGCTCGTCCTCGCGTACCCTGATGTCAGCTCGACGAGTTTCGGGTCAAAGCTGGAACTTACCGGGAGAAAGGCATCTGGCCGCGCAGCTTTGCGTCGTCCAGGAACTGGCGCAGGGTTAGGTCGAAGCGTTTCAGGACAGCCAGCGCGAAGAGGGACGCGACGCGACGGCTGGCCTCCTCGCTGGCATCGGGGCCGGCGGGGCCCTCACTGCGTCCGGCGTTCTGGCGCGACTCGTTCTGCTCGTCACGTTTCGCCCCCGCGACCAGCTGGTCAAAGGCCCAGTACCGCACGCCCTCGCCGTCGTCGTTGACTGCCGGCGCTGTCGTCCCTCCGCTCGCCTCGACGTCGTAGTGGTACAACAGACTGGCGCGGCGTAGCGTCTCCGCGAACCGCTCCACGACCGCGGGCTTAAGCCTCGAATCCTTCAACCGCGTGAACAGAGCCCCGCGCATATTGTTCAGGAGCGGGAGGACAAACTCCTCGTCGTCGGGCAGGGGCTCCTCACCGCTGTCGGCCAGCAGCATGCCAGAGAACACGTCCATGATCGTGCCCCAGATCGCGTCGTAGCGCTCCTCGCTGAGGTCTTTGTCAAGGCCCTTGACTACGTGGGAAAGGACGCCAACAAAGGTGCGCATCGCGGTGCGCCACAATGGCTCGTCAGAGCCATACTTGCTCGCCGGGGGGCAGTCGTACTTCAGCTTGATCGGGAGGGAGAACGCTTTCAGGATCGACTCGACCGTCTCGTCCTCGTACAGCGACTTGTCGGAGGATACGGGGGCGAATACGTCGAGGATCTTCGGCATCGCGAACTTTGACAGAGCCACATAGCTCAGTTTCGGGTTGCCACTGCCTACGTACGCGAGGCTGGCGAACTCAGCCAGGTCGCAGAGCACGAGGTGCGCACCCAGCTGGGAGGACGCGACGAGCTCGGCCACGTCCTTCTGCAGCGGCGACATGACGTCCACGTCGGGCCTGTAGTCGGGCGACTTGGCGTATGTCACAAGCGAGCGGAGGATGTTCGAAAACTCCTTCAGGCGCTCGCCGTCCCACTCCAATTTCGCGTGCAGTAATGACGCAACCTTGACGAGCACGACGAGGTTGTCCTGCGTGTACGGGTCGTCGTGGTGGTCCTTCAGCGCTCGGCCCAGGGCGACAAACGTGTCCCACGACGGGTCGAGGAGCGGGCTGCCCTTCTCCGCGACAGACAGGACGCGCTCGAGCACACGCACCGCCGCCGTGCCGCACTTCCTGGGCTCGTTCTTCCAGCTCTTCACGAGCAGGTCGAGAAGACACTGGTACACGTCCTTGGCGCCGGAGAGCGCCATGATCTGCGGCAGGAACTGGCCAAAGATGTTGCCAACGCTCGTGAGCGCGAGCACCTGCGACTCGTCGCCCTGCATCGCCTCCATGAGCGGGAACACGACCTGGGCGAACACCTTGTCCCAAAGCTGGGGGCTGAGGCTGGAGCCATATAGCTCGACGCAGCGGAAGAGCGTCTGCATGGCCGAGGAGCGCACCTCGAGTCGCTGGTCGCGCGCCAGCGCCAGCAGCTCAGTCAGGAGGTACAGCCAGAGCTCCTTCGAGTCGCCCTGCACCGCGTCAGAGACGTTCCACAGTAGCCCGATCGCGTTCAGCGAGATGTTGACGTCGTCCGTCTGCCGCCCAAAGTACCCCAGGCACACGATGCATTGCCGCATCGCGTCTGCGTCGAGGCTTGACAGGAAGTCGGTGCAGATAAGCGTCAGAGACGGGAACGCGATGCGCACGAGCGCCGCGTCGCCCTTGTGCGCCTGCGCGTCTTCGGGTCGCTTGCACACGTCGTTCAGCATGTCGAAGATCGTCGGCCACCCGACCTCGAGGCTGTGCCCGGACGACTGGAGGATGTGGTTCAGCGTCTCATATCCCGTGGACCGAACGTCATAGTCGGTCGCGACCGTGTGGGACACGGGGTTCACGTCGACAACTTTGGCGAGCACGTCGAAGATCTGATGCTGGACGCGCGCCTCGCACGCCGTCCGCAGTGAAAGCTGCAGGAACTCGGCCAGCGTGTCGGACGCCTGTACCCGGATCGGCGATGGGGCCGTCGTGTGCCGCGCCACGGCGATCAGGTGCTGCGTGATGACGCCCCACCCCAACTCGGGCGGCGACTGGACGAGGCGGTTCACGTTCAGGGTCGCGACACTGCGCAGCTTGGCGAGCCCGAACGAGCGCTCCGACGACTTGCTGCTACTGCCGATACTGATGCCGCTGGTGCGCCTTCGCGGCTCCGCGGAGGGTCTTGGCAGCGTCTGTGCCGATGGGTTCTCCATGCCGATGACCTCGGCGCTGAGCTGGCACAGCGCACTGACGAAGACGATGAATGCGGCGTCATCGAGGTCGCGCGTGTTCTCGAACAGCTCGTTGACCGCGCTCTGGATCGACTCCGCGTCCAGGTCCTGCAGCATGTCGGGTCTCGGTGCGGTGGGCTCGAGGGATGGCGACTTGCTCGGGCTCACAGGCGACTGCACGTTTGGCCGGCGCGGTATGCGGCTAGCGTTCAAGAGATAGTTGGCGTTCTGCAGCGTCTCGAGCACGTCGTGCCACCCGGGCCCCATGCTGCCAGCGAGCAGCTGCGTGACCCCGATCAGACTCCGGAGGCACGCCAGGTTGCGCTCCGAAAGAGACGGCGGGCCAGTTGATCCGCTGACTAGCGACTCAACCGTTAACGACGCTTTCGGCGGGGAGTCCATGTACGACTGCATCGCGGACATGACCGTCGGCGGGACGGCGCACCGCGCCAGCGTTTGAAGGAAGGCGTCACGTGGTGTACTCAAGTCCAGCGTGCCGCACGCAACGGTGAAGTCCTGCAGCGCAGCGAGCACCTCGACGAACAACTGGTCCGAAAGGTCGGTTGCAATGCTGTACGACAGCGCGGCGAGCAAGGCCGGCCACGCACTCTCCGCCAGCCCCTTAGACGTCTCGCGCGTCTCCTCGGATCCTATTCCCGTGAAGATGCTCTCGGCAATTGCGCACAGCGATTGCACGGCCAGGAGGTACACGTACGTCTCTGGGAAGGCTGGTGGCTCTGCCTTGTCATGCTGCTCGATCAGACGCTGCTTCACGCCCGAGTGGGCCCCGAGCCCGACCGCCGTCGGTCCCGACATGGCGCTCGAAACGGCGGAAGCACCTAGCGTCGCAGCCGACGCAACCATACCGATACCCATGTCGAGGTATCCCGAGTTGACGTGCTCGCTCGACGAGGTGGGGACGCCGAGACCATGCATCTGTGTGCCGACACCGAGCAGGGCCGGCTTCTCGTTAACCAGGTGTCCGAGCGCAGACACGAGCTTGGCGAAGAGCCTCGTGCCGCCCGCGTCGTCGTACTGCGTCCAGATATTCCGAAGCAGTGCCGGGTCGCCGCAGATACCTCTCAGAATCTCGAGCGCGAGTACGTGCATCCACGGCGCGACCATATCCTTCTTCGCAGGCTGCTTCTCCTCGTCCGGATCCCCCGCGCCCAACCGAATCAGAGTGAGCAGGTACGTCTCGACCTCGGTCGGGAGCTGGTCGGCGTAGCTGCGCACGAGGACGTAGAGTAGGCGGCAGATGCGGAGTGCGACGGGGAAAGACGGCTTCTCACCCTGCAACCGCAGAATCAACGGGTGCAGCGAGTGGCGCAGTAGGTGCACGAGCTCGGAGTGCTTCTTGACGACGCCCTCGTACCCGCTCAAGATGGACTCGATGAGCTCGAGCCCGAATGTGCGCTGCAGCGATTGCAGCTTAAGCATGACGGGCTTCTCCTTCTCGCTCGATGTCCACAGGCTCAGGCCCGATGCCGACGGCGCCGCCGCCGTCAGCACACACAGGTCACTCAGGATGTAGTATGCGTCCTTGACGGCGGGCGTGACCTGGACGTTCTCTGGCGGGTCAGAGGGGAGGGTGAGCGTCTCGGTCGGGTCGTCCTCGACGCTGACACGATCGAAGACGACCATGATCGCTTGCCGGAGCGTCGCCGCCGCGGTCGAGGATACGACGCTGACGCGGCTGTCCTGCAGCTTGAAGCAGAGCAGGAGCGCGGTGCCAAGCGTCTCCCCGTGCATGTCGGTGCAGTACGTCAGCATGCTGAGCAGCGTCTGCAGGATCTTCAGCTGGATGTCGACCGCTTGTCCCGACACGGCGCCCAATGTCTGGAGCACGCCCGGGAGATGCTCGAGCGGCACGCCGCCGAGCGCGACTAGCCGCTGCAGCGCGGCTATGCTGATGCCGACAATCTTGGCGTTCTTCGTCTTGCACCCTAGGGTCATCGGAGCAAGCAGCTTGTCCGCGTTCGAGGCGAGCACGTCGCGCGACTGCGGGCCGGGCCGCAGGATCTCGAGCGCAGCCTCGCCGGCCTGGAAGTCAGCTCTACTCGAGTTCGCCGCTAGCTGCACGTTCCAGCCGCAGTACACAGCCAGCAATGACGTCGCTGCTTGCACCACTCACGTCCTTGACCTCATGGTTCCTCCGCTTGCTCTCGACGATGAGCTGCTGCAGTTCCGATACGAGGAGGTTGTGGTCCTGTCGGCGGAAGTTAGTGCGTCAAGGTGGAGGTCCAGTCAGCCAACGTGTACGGTCGATGTTCGCAGCGGCAAATGGGACGTGAAGCGGACGCGGGGAAGGCACACTGTCAGTATGATGCACACAAGCAGTCGTGTGGGAACTCACCATGGCCGCTGGTGCGGCTCCGTATCTGGGAGGATAGTCGGTCTGGTGGGTATTGTTGTGACGAGTCTGACGGCCGACGAGGCTCGTGGCTAGCGCAGCTAGTGGCCAGGGGCTCCTGGCACGGACTTCAGCCTGACGCGGCGACTGACGGCACCGCACTGCGGGGTAAGCCAGGCGTGTTATGTAATGTCATCACTGGACGGCGCGCTCCGGACGGGAGCATTCTTGGTATACGGGTCGCCACCTACCCTGGCTGACGATAGGGCCAGGCGCACGTCTATTATCGGCACGTGCTGAGTGTGCCTGCATAAATTGTTGTGACACTGAGCATAGATAGCTGACTAGTTAGCGATAACACAACCAACCACCATGGCCGTCACCAAGGAGCATTACCCCGAGTTCATGAAGATGTGGGCTGTCTTTCCCCAGATGAAGCTGACAGCAGCGCCCACGAGCAGGCGCTCAAGAGCCAGAGCGAGGGCGGCATCCCCATCGGGTGAGTGGAGGCTTAGGCTTAGATAAGATGGACTGGGGAACTGACGACCAGCGCCGCTATCGTCCACCTTCCCACCGGCAAGGTCCTCGCCAAGGGCCACAACCAGCGTGTCCAGCTCAACTCCAACATCCGCCACGGCGAGATGGACGCTCTCGAGAACCTCGGCCGCGTTAACGAGGGCGTCTTCCGCGAGTGCGCCATGTTCACCACCCTCAGCCCCTGCATCATGGTGAGTTGTTACTGCGATACGTAAACTGACGCAGTGCTCCGGTACTTGCGTCCTGTACAAGTTCCCCCTCGTCGTCATGGCCGAGAACGAGAACTTTGTTGGCGGCGAGGACCTTCTCCGCGCCAAGGGCGTCGAGGTCGTCAACCTCCAGAACCCCGAGATCACCAAGATGATGTCCGACTGGATCGCTGGCCCCGTCGGCCAGAAAGTCTGGAACGAGGACATCGGCGAGGTTACTGTTTAAGCGTAGCCACGCACATCATAGAGCTCACGACGAGCGCATAGATAACACTAATCCTCAATGCATACAATCAACAATGTTCAATGACCGGTGATCCGAAACCCTGTCTTCAAATCGTACACGTCAGTCCTCCATCATGAGCCATTCACGGCTCCCAACCTTGATCTTGTTAGGGTCTTCATCATCGTCGTCACTCTCCTCCTTCGGCTTGCGCTTCGGGGGAGGTGGCGGGGGCGCAGCCTTCCCTGGACCGATGCTCCTATGCAGCGACTGTATCTTCAGCCGCTTCGACATGCCGGTCGGCCGTGCCTTCGGGAACTTGTTCAGCATGCTTGCGAGGTCGTTTCGAGCTGCGATGTTAGCTATTAAGAACGAAAGCAGAGCTGTGGGCTTACCAGTCTTCCACTTGTAACCGTTCGGACCGGGGGTGCTCGGCTTGTCAGATGATGCCGGCGGGCTCCTCGACGGCTGGAGAGGTCGCGCAGCCGGTGTCGTGGGAGCGGGAGCAGCCGACGAGCCAGAGCTCGCTGGCGCTGGTGCGGGAGTGGTAGGTTGAGAGGGGGACGAGGATCGCAATGGTGCGGTCTGGGATGCTTCCTCTCTCTTGGTAGGCGAAGGCGCTCTTCGCGGCCCATTCGACGGCTGCGGCTCAATGACCACCTCGGCAGATCTCGGGGTAGGTTTGATGGGTGACGTTGATCCGGTGCTTATCACAGTGGCGGTAGGGTTCTCAGTCGCAGAACTGGGAGGAGCCGGAATGGGTCGCTCCGCACCCTCAGGGAGAGACGATGGTCGGTGGCTCGTCTGGCTGTTGCTCGACTGACTCGTCTTGGAAGTCTTCGTCGCTTTCGCCCGGGATTCGGTAGTTCGTTGCCGTTTCTTCTTGGGATCCTCGGGAGGTTCAGTCTCTCCAGCGTCGATCCGTCGTTGCAGCTCTGCCTTCTCCGCGGCTTCTCGAGCCTTCCTCTCGGCGCGTTTTCGCTTCCTCTCTGCCGCTGCTGCCGCCTCGTCCTCTTGTTTCTTCTGCACTCGGGCCGAGCGCCGTCCGTTGGCAGAGGTGGCACTGCTTCCCGATGCAGGGGGAAGATCGAGAGACGAGGGCGGGAGAGCGGGGAGAGCGGGCGGCGGAAGGACCGGTACCGAGTTCTCGCCCACGGCAACACAGTCGTCTAAAAAGTCAATTGGGTCACGGGAAACCTCTCTCCTAGACCGTGGAACCACGACCTCGACTAAAGATTGACGGGGTGATCTCCTGCGGGGAGAGTCGGGGCTGACAGGGTATGACTGTCGCGACCGGATTGGAGTGGCGGGCCCCGAGTAGGGCACTGACGTGGACGATATCGAGTTGGACGCTGCAAAACAGTCAGCTCAGAGTCTCGTGAGATGCGCGGACCGCGTCCCGAGGAATGATCGCTTGTGGGCTAGATAGACACGATGAGGAGCCGGTCACTGTGGGCCAAGTATGTGCCGAGCACACAGATAAGGAATCGCTCAATGTCTCGAAGAGTCCAACGGACCGAGGGGTGAGACGTGATCGAGCACATGTGCCCTTTGCCCATCTTCTCTTGTTCCCTCAGTCGGTGGCAATGCTCCGAATCCCTGCAGCACGCACTCCGGCAGTGACGACGATCAGACCACGCAGTGTTCCGTGGGTGCCCCCCCACGAGACAAGTCCCCAGCGCCTGCGCGAGACATGACTGATGGTGAGGCGGTAAGAGACTCACACTGGGCGGGGGCGGCGAAGGGTACTGCCGGACGCAGCTCGAGGTCTCGACTGTCGGCTGTGGTGGCGCTGGAGAGGGTGTAGGGCGAGATGTGAGCGAAAGCTGCTGCTTGCTGAGAGGATAACTCTAAAGCTCGTTGGAGCTCTGCCTGTTCTCTGCGGAGAGACATGTGTGAGAGGGAAGGTGGCGAGATGAGGTCAGGGGGCGTCAGTCGCAGGTAGGACGGAGGGAAGACGCGAAAGTAATGTGGAGGTCGAGCATTGTCTGCCTGGCTTGGATCCGCTGGACGGTTGAGTCACTTGTTGACGCGTCCGACATTGTACACCGTACGACAAGGTCACGTGCATATTTGGTTCGTTGTTTCACCACGTGGAGGAGAGGTGTGGACCCGCGGAGATCGGCAAAGTATCCGCGGTGGAGTGTTAGGCAGTGTGATCCGCAAGTCAGTGGTGAAACCAGAGGTCACGCTTTATCCGACGTTTTGCCCTGGCTGCCGGACCGGACACACCGACCGACCGGTCGGGCAGACTACGTACCGGTGAGCGACTGCGGTCACGCAACCCTACGGATGCGGGCAGGAGATCAGGAGATGATCAGGAGCTGCGGGCAGCTGGGCAAGCCATAGGGCAAAACAAGGAGCCACCTGGTCAGCAGGGCGAGCACAGCGAATCCGGTTACGTCAGCGCCGTTAGCCTTCTAGGGAATAACGAGGGAACACATCCTGAGATGCGGTACCTGATCTGCGGTGGGTATCAGCGCCGAGGGGAGATAATACGGTCTGTAACTTGGCCCTGAGATTCCGCCCCCGGTCCTCGCCACCAGTGTCATAACGCTTCACCCCGAATGTCCCCCATTCAGATTTTAACCATTGGGTTTGCATCCAACTCTAACCTCCTCCCTACTGCGCGTAAAGTCGGGCATGTCTATCTCTCTTCGTACGCCTGCTGTCCAGTTAGATCGATCTGATGCATTTCGGACTCTGCCCGCACTTGCCGAAATTCCTGCTTGCTCTGCCCGAATGCTGCCCAAGCACCTGGATCTAAGCCAAACGCATCCGCCGGTGACCAAGATCTGATCGGGGGGCTGTATCCTGGCTCAGCCACTGGCTACGAGCTCGTCCATCTCGTCCATCTCGTCAAACGCCGAGGAACCCCCTGAAGGACAGCCTGTATGGGGTTGAGACTCTCGCAAACCTATTGCTGCGAGACCTGTTCTGATCCTAGTCATCGACCATCTTGGCACCCCATAGATAGGATGTTTCAGCCTGGTTGGTTCGCTGTCTGATGCCTGGTATTAAAAGGGGACTCGAGGAGTAGTGCGGCCTTGAGCGCCCCTGCTTCGTTTCGTGCCCTCCACATCCCCTGTGTCCTCGTGGTAGTCGCAAATTGTGCTCCAGTTTGCGCACTCGATTGATATCATTCAGTGGTCCACGTTACCGTCAGATCGAACACTCGGTCAGCTGACCATGATGCTGCATCATATTGCCGGCCTTCACCCGAAATAGCTACGATGTCGGGAGTCGGGGACGTTTGCGACCCCCGATCAGTAATCAGTAACTGTCCCGATCCTCACCCATCAGAGTTTGTCAAGATCGTTCTGTTTTCCAGCGTTCCAGAGGTAATGCAACGGTTCAGCGGGCACGAGTGAGTCTCGTTCCTCCGGCGCCCCTAAGACAGATGAGCGCTGCACGACGAAAAATGGTATGTAATGTTGGTGGCTCGGAATCCGAGGCAGAGCGGTCGCCCGTGACGTGCCCCGGACTGGTTGCCCGTTGGCTGTGGACAGAGACATATGAAGCAAACGGCGCCGAGTGTGATCCACGTGCCGCCGCCTTAGGGCCGGCTTTGATGAACGCACGACGAGAGAGTTGAAGCAATGATGTTGATGAGTGTGCCTGGTGCGGCAATCGGATCGGTTTCCCGGCGGGTATTCTTCCGACTGCCCGCCACTGTCGCCACAGTGTACGGTGAGCGGTCAGAGAGTGTGGTCATGAGTGTGGTGGAGGGTACGGAGTGTGGTGCGTGCTTGGGTGTCGCATGGTTGGCTCCAGATACGGAAAAGGGATAGGATTTCTGGAGCCATTCAAGGTGCCGTGCCTGTTTGTGAACCCAAGGGTGGTGCGTCAGGCATCTCAGGCATCATGCTGTCCAACCACCCGTAGGGCCGTAAGGGAGGTAGGGGCCAGGGTCGCAGGAGGATCATAGGGGGTCCTAGGGGGTCCTAGGGGAGCGCAGGGTCCCTTGACAATCCGCCTCACTATCTCCGGGCAGCAACTTGGTTTACTCTTGAGGCCGTAGTACCGTAGTGCCGTAGTGCCGTAGTCCGCCCAGCGTGCACGCCCGCACGCCCTGGCCGAACAGCAACTTGTCGCATGCATCGCACAACACTCTCCGTACCACCATCTTTACTCCGCCCGACACCTCTCTGCGCCCCCGCCCCGCGCAGCACCGGCATTCCTCCCCAAGCGTTCCTCCATTTTCTGCGCAAGTTCGTCCGAGCGGCCCTCTGTGCTTCTTGTATAAAACAACCGGCCATCATGAGGTAGTCACCTTTACCCCCTTCCTGTTCACCCACCACCACAACAAAGCCACCACCCTCCCGATCACTTGCTCACCCAAAACAACCCAGCAGTGTTTTATAACTACCGACTACCGCTATTACTTTAACGACTTCGCTGCCCACCACTTACTCGATACCAGCAAAAACCCGGCATCTCGCATATCTGTGACTCGCCCCACCTCCCCACACTATATCTCGGCCCTCGCAACTTTTTACGAGCGAGCTAACCGCTGCACTACAAGCAGTTCGCCTTCTCTTCGCCTCTATCGCATTGCGTTTTTTGGATCGGTCAAACTTCGACGTTTGGATCTTCCCCTGTTCATTAGCGCCATTTTGACCTTAGGCTCGTGCCTACTACACCGTTTTCAGACGCCACCATAGCCACCACAACCATCATCTCCAGCCCCGTGGAGAGTTCTTCCTCTGTGCTTTCCGAGGCTCTTCACCCTCTCACCTCGCCGGAACACCGCGCCGGGCGCATCCTCGTCTCGAACCTTAGGACGCAATCACGCTCGCGTTCGCCCGTCAAGCGTTTCGTATACCGCCGCGCCATGGTGTCCACCTACGAGTCTGACCGCGACGAGGAGCGACCGGCACGGCGCAACAGCGTCACGCAAGAGCCGGTCAACTACAACCACCTGAGCCACACGGGTTCCTCGTATGATCTGCACGGCTACGTCAAGTCCAACAACAACGGTCCCGCCGATCACCCCAGCCCCTCGGGCGGTTCTCAGCGCTCAGTTGGGGGCGAGAGCAACGCCTCCGTCTCCTCGTGCCGCAGCAGTGTCTCGGGAGCGTCCGGATCGTCGCGCCCGACGTCGCGGCAGAGCATGAACTCGATCGCGCTGAACGGACGCAACGAGCCTTGGGCTCTGCAGTTCGAGCGCCTGCGCGAACGCCTTGAGGGCGCGCAGAGCCGCGATGAGAAGCTCGCCGCCATGGGCGCCTTTGTCCAAAGCCTGCCCCCGTTCTACGCCGAGGCGGCCCGCTATATGGTTGCCAGCGGCAAGCCCGTCAATGTTGACTCTCTGTACCACTACTTCCGCAAGCTCGACAAGACTTCCTCTGCTGCTGCCGCTTCTACGAGCCCCAGCTCCTCGCGCCGCTCGAGCTCAACACCCAGCGACGGTCGCCCCTTTGCGCGCACGCGCAAGCTTGAGCCCGAGTTTGGCGGTTTCTCGCCGTCTCGCCCGCAGATTGCCAATCTCCTCGTCGGTGAGCGCGAGCAGCTCGAGAAGCGCGACAAGCACGTCCGCAAGGATGTGCCCACGTCTGCATCCCTGCCTGCTAGCAAGGGCGACGCGCTCGAGATCGACGGCGGGATCGAGACGCCCCCGGCGTAATTCACCCAGTGAATACCTCGCTTGTGCATGTGTGCATAAGCTCTCATACCCCCCATACAACACACCAAATTGTGGCTTGGCAGCAATGCTGCAGCACTCGCGAACGGCGGGCCGACCAATCGCCTCGCTTCGCCGTGTGGTGGTGCCACTGCCAGGCTCACTGCAAGCGACGGTTGGTGGATGTAGCGCACTCCGCCCGCCCCGGTCGCCCCAGGTGCACCGAGGCCCGCCAATCGCTCCCCGCTACGGACGGACGGCACCACGGTCCAGAATCGGGCCCGGGCAAGTCTCCGAACGGATATGTGCGTCTCCGAAAGCACGCTTTACGTGCTCCAGACCTCTTCGCGCCCAGCGCGGCCGGGGGCACGAGTGGGTTCCGCCTTGGTCTGCATACCTACAGCTCTGCAGAACTTCGGTCCGCGAACCTCGCCAATCTCCCAGCCACGCCTGCACACCCAGCAGACCGTTTGCCTCGCGCGTGCGAGGACGTGTTAGGTTGTTCGGTTCATGCTTGCTCCAGGATTGTTCCCTGAGGACCCTGATCCCACCCTTTCGAACTTGGGTGCCCACGCTGGTCCACTCGCTCGTCTATTTATTCGCTTTCCCTGTTTCCTCGGCAACAACTGTATCGTATCGACTAGCATCACACCATGTGTACCATAGCATCTCAATCCATAGTGTCTGCGTCTGTCTTTTTTGACGCACGAGAGCTTCAGCAGCAAGTAGTAAAAATTATGAAGTATAAAGCGACAAGACACATACCGAGACGCAGGTGCATTCCAGTGGAGCGAGGAGGCGTACGCGCCGCAAGGATTACATCACTGGCGTTGGCGGCGCGGTTGCGGCGCGGTTGGCGCGGCGGACGCGAGCGCGCCTGGCAACGGTGGCCGAGATCTGGCACTCTGGCGTCCGCAGAGAGGCGCGTTGACTGGGAGGTGGCCGGGTTGGCGCCGTGCAGCCGCGCCGCTGACACGCGGGCAACATGAGGCTGACGCGATGGCACAGTTACCGTCCGTCGTCGCGGTCGTTGTGGCATCACAACATCTCGCTTCGGATGGATGGTATGTGCGTGCCTCCGTTCCTCTACTCTAGCTGTCACAATGACGCTGACAGTCAGTGCATCGGTGAGCGGGATCCGCATAGCTTCCAGCTCGTCTTTTCACTGGAGCTTGGCGACGAAACCGCATCCTAGGCAATGTCACGCAGATCGACACCATCATTCCGCGTCTAGACCTGGCTGGCCGGCGGCCTGGCTGGCGGCGCGGCACCCACTGAACTTTAGCAGAGCTGGGTCCAGCTGTGAGCCGGCCCAGCCGCGCCCAGCCTGGGCTTCCAACGACGGTGACTTTCGTCCCGGCCGGCACGGCAACCATTTGGTGCGTCCGGGGCCTACGGGACATGTGCCCAGCACACCTAGGCGCAGATCTGCTGCCATGTCGGCGGCGAAAATGCCGCCACCCAAGCAACAAAGCACCCGTCAGTACGCGCCTGTAACCGTTGCACGAAATCGTACCATGCATCCGCTGCTCGGTGATGTGCCCAGGCTGTGCGACGGGACATCCGCTTGCTGTATGTATACCACGCTGCATGTCAGTGACACTACCAGACGCCAGGGTATGCGGCATGGCATGCATGCATATGATCGCTTACTCGGCGCTGTGTCGTTGAACGCTCATGGCCGCAAAGGATGGTTGAGTCAACCACGCGCCGCGCGCTGCGCAAGGTGACTGGTGCGCTGCATCGCAAGGCGCGCGGCATGTGAGTACAGAGTTCGGCACTCACCGAGTTGGCTCAGTGTGGAGGTGAGGTGGGGAATGACGACACGCGGCGAGGTGAGCATCATCCCTGACATCACCGTCGTAATCACCCCGCCTTATCTCCGTATATCCGCCGAACGCCAGCATAAACCTTGACCGATCGGCGAACGCGGGCGAGTGTTTTCGGACACTTTCTCTGCCCGCACCCACCATCGGCACCCTCTGTATCCTCCATACTTCGTTACGACGTACCACCTGCCAGCCCGCAGGCACGTCCCCAGATTTTTTTTATCCTCTGGG
Source organism: Trichosporon coremiiforme (assembly GCA_039545355.1). Taxonomy (NCBI): domain Eukaryota; kingdom Fungi; phylum Basidiomycota; class Tremellomycetes; order Trichosporonales; family Trichosporonaceae; genus Trichosporon; species Trichosporon coremiiforme. The sequence goes on from BCJJ01000010.1 coordinate 520,939, forward strand.
CAACTCTAACCCTAGTTCAATGCGTGCACGGAGGCACGCAGAATTGCATTGGGATTGTGATTTGCATTGCATTGCCTCAGCTCATATTCGCTGGGTTCGGAAAAACTGGGAAAGTGACATCCATTTTTCCATGGGCAACGGCCATGTAGGCCGTGGGCCGTAAGCCGTGAGCCGGTAGCCTAAGGCTTATGGCCCAAACCGTGCTCGATCGCGACGACGGACACTTGATGTGAGAACGGGGACACAGCAACGCGCAAGCGTGAGAGTATTCGATCAGGACCAAAGTGCGGAATGCTGGACACATGCTCTGACACATTGGCGTCGATTACTGGCGTCGATGGCCCCGCCTCATTCCCCAGCATGTCTCGCCGCGCAGCGGTACGGACATCGGTGCGTCGGAGGTCGGGTCGGAAGACGTTTTCGTTCCTCCTATCTCTTGACCCTCTGCTTCTCCCCTTCTTCTCTCCTTCTCTGTACTCACTCATTTCCCGAATTCCTCTGGAGATGCAACGCATGTATCTGAATTGCTCTAGAGATGCAATGCATGCTTCTGTTTCCAGTTTTACGAGTGGAGCGCGACCGCGTATCGCTTCAACGCTCTTTAGGCTCCATGGCAGATCATGAATTTTGACAGGCACATGTCCCTACGTCCGCCGAGTCGGCGACCTTTGCTCTCAGCGTTAGATCACCGAGCCGCCGGCCCGGATGGAGTACCTGCGGACAGGACCTGAGGGTCAGAGAGACTGGGGAGCGGAGCCGGCATCCCTGAGGCCCCGGAGAGGCGCCGAGGTCCGCGTGAGACGTCATATGCACGCATTGGCACGCATTGGCACGCATTGGCACGCAGGGCACGCAGGCACATGCATCACCCGGAGGCAGATTCCTGCACCTTTCCAACTGACTGGCCCGTCTGGCCCTTCCTACTCGGACGTTGGCAGTGCCGTGGTGGTGCCACAGACGTTGCTCTTGCCTCAGTCCAGAGACCTGAAATCGTGCAGCTACGCAGTTTTCTCACCAATGGTCGTTCCAAAGTTTGCACACACTCGCTACGCTACAGTTTACCGACACTCGCTACGCTACAGTTTGCCGACACTCGTTACGACGACTTTGAATGCAGAGCTTGGACCCATGCTTGCCCAGAATAGTTGGCAAGGAGCGCGAGTGGGGGTGCTGCCAATGTGAGCACACGGGTGGGGGTCAATGGTCAAAAGCACCCGGACCTCTTGATCTATCGACCTACGACCGGCGGCTGGTATGCCGCAGCGCCGCAGCGCTCTGCCCACGGCTGTCTGGCTCTCGTGATCGCAAGCTACGATGTCGGAGGATCGCAGGTAACTGAGTGCTCTGGGCTTGTGGACAGCCCGCCGCTCTTGTTCGCACGGCCGCGGTATGTGGGGAGCGTCCAAACACCGACACCGAGGGCCTCGCAACGGGCTGGGCAGCCTTGTGACCGCGAGACGGCTTCCCACGAGCAAGCAAGTGCGTCGTAAGGATACTGAACGTCCTGCAGGGTGTCTCGTGAACAACGTTAACGAGGGGCAGGGTATTGATGGCCGTTGACTGCCACTTAGCCCCAGTCCACGCAGGGTTATCAATTCTTGGGGCAGGCAGCTGATCGTCCAATGCGACGTTAGTAAGGGCATGCCTCAATCTTGGTTAAGGACATTTCTCTCGCCAACTCGCCTGGCGCAAACCCAAGGCAAACAGCCGTACTGTCACTCACGCCTGGTCGATCGAGGAAGAAGACACCTCTGACCCCTGCTCCCCTTTGTGGCCCTGTTCCTTGCAACACTAAATTTGCATGCCGCCGATCTCGGCAAGCCCTCCCCAACGTAAACAGTGATCAAAGAACGACAGAGAGGATATTCTCCATCCGGTTTCCGGACGTCCGGTTGTCTGCTTTCCAGGGGCGTATACTGGGGTTTAAGTGGACTTGAGCTCGCGGGGTGCCATGCGGGACTCACCCTTGCCACCCGGTTGACTCGAAAGCGTCGACAACCGCGGCAATCGCCGACCCGAATAGGAGCGTGCTATAGTGCGCGTAATGCGTACTACTATTCCTCAGTCCTCCTCCATTAAGCCGCCGGGCCGCCGGTGCACAGTGCATATTTGACTCCAGAAATGCTGGTGTGAGTGCGCTGTTGCCAGTTGCCAGTAGAAGAGAGGTAGTCGCTCCCGGTCATTACCCGGCGCCACGTGAGTAGAGGCGACTGCTCCACATATGCATTCAGTCGCGGGTGAGTAGTGACACGTTGTCGGTGCGCGTTGAGGTGGAAGCTTCGCTTTCGAGCACGACATGGGAACGTGTGTTGAGATGGAGAAGAGAGAGAAACCGAAGAAAGTCGACACGGCACACATCTTGTGATCAGCGTTGATTGCACCCGGAAGCTGTGCGCGCAGTGTCCATGCAGTGCATGTGCGACGTAGACTCGATGCAACTAACGCCGTCACGGGTACTGTCGTCCGCACAGGGAGCAGCACAGGCGCGGGCACATGCACACCGACTCCTACAGTCGAGGCGGGTATGACGTCATGCTGGCCGGGGGGGATGGTCACGAGACCGCCACGTGAAACGCACGCTCCTGGCCTAGTGCCCGTCTTGAATGGGTCTGAATGCCAAGCCAACACGACTGCGTCTCCTGAACTGAGTGCAGGATAGATCCGGAGATCTACTGCAGGCAGACCGACGGTGGTACGGTGGAGGTTGCGTCGTCCCAGTCTTGCCATGGTCAACTGATATCCACGACGTGTCACACTCGTCGTAACACTTGACACCACACTCTTCAGCAAGAGCACAACGCTCCATGTCCTTCCAGGGCCATGGTATGCTCGATGACGCTTGGTGGGATACGTTCACCACCAACGCGAACGACTACGATCTCGGCGCCGCCGTAGGTACGTGTGCCTTCCCCGCATTGTTTACGTCTGCGATCGGCTGACAGAACGCAGGCTTCGGCGCAAGCTCGACCGTCTACTCCGCCGTATTCAATGATCCGGACTCTGCGATAGACGAATGGCGGCCATGCGCAGTTAAGGTCTCTAGTACGGATCTGTCGCAGCTGATCCGCGAAGCTCATCTGCTTGGATTATGCAGGCATCCCAATGTGCTGCGGTGGGTTCCCGGACTGTTGTCGGCGTGACACATGACTGACTCCACAGCGTGCTCGCGACGTTCACACTACCGCCAGACCACTCGCGCGTCGCGATCGTGACCCCGCTGATCGAGGGCGGCTCGCTGCTGAGCATCCTCGAGTGGCGTGCGCGCACCCCGAAGCGCGGCCGGATAGCGCTCGACGAGGAAGAGGTCAAGGCTGTCGTGAAGCAGGTCCTCGAGGGCATGGCATATCTGCACGCGAACGGATTCCTGCACGTAAGTGTCTGCACTCCACCTACTGCGCAGGTTCTTTGTGCGATCGCCTATCGCCCTATCAGGACCCGGTATGGTACGGGCGCGTTGTGTACAGTTGGAACGCTCGGACCCCTTCGGGTGGCTGTGCGACTGTGTGGACGGCAGCCAAGCTGCCAATATTGCGCCGGTCCCGGGACACAGTTCGAGCACGCGAATGCACACTCGGCGCGCATGTGACCTGTATGAATGCATGGGCGTCAGCCGTGGCTGTCCCATGCATGCGCATGCGCACTGTTATCATGCCATGCACATGAGACTATGGGGGCATCAGCTGACAATAGCGCGACCTCAAGGCCGGCAACCTCCTGCTCGCTCCGGACGGCACGATTCTTCTCGCCGACTTTGGCGTCGCCGGCGACGTCAACGTCCCCGACACACCGGTGACTGAGCTCCCGGAAGTGGAGGCCGTGCGCTTTGACATGCCCCGCGTCAAGGTAGTCGCTGGGCTGCCGGCGGCTACTGACGCGCCGTCCTTAGTCAAGGAGATAGGCAAGCGCAAGTCCTTCGTTGGCACGGTGGGTCTGAGCCATGCCTCGCTAACTGATTGTGGAGCCATCAGCTAACCGCAGCCGTCATGGATGGCCCCTGAGGTTATCCGCGGTCAGCCCTACGACGCCTCGGCCGACATCTGGAGCCTGGGCATCACAATCATTGAGCTCGCGACCGGCGCGCCACCGGGTCGCGGCCGACCAGTCGATCTTGCCGCGACCGCCCGGGAGAGCACGCCTGCGCCGCAGTTGCCTGCCTCGTTCTCGAAGCAGATGTGCAACTTTGTCTCTTTGTGTCTGCAGAAGGACTCAACGAAGCGACCGGCGACGACCGAGCTACTGCAGCACCGCTGGCTGAGCAACGCCAAGGGTGGCAAGTTCCTGGCGGACGCACTGCTAGCCGACGTCGCCAATATCACGCAGCGGCAAGAGCTGAGGCGCATCGACACGGTGTCGAGTATGGCGTCTGGTGCGCCGTCGTGGGATTTTGGCTCTGTGCCGCCATCGCCGGTCGCACGATTCAGCAGTCCGAGCTTCTTCAGCACGTCGCCGATAGCGACGCGCGATGAACTGCCGCCAAACGCGCTCCCGCCCAACTCGCCCCGCATTAGCCTGCACCAGTGGGCCGAGCTCACGAGCGACTCGCTCCCGCCGACACCTGGAATCGAGAACCCCGGCCCCGGCCTTCTCTTCCAGTCCATGTCCAGCAGCGCGCTTAGCACGACGTCGTACACGACCGCCTCGTCCAAGCTCTGGCACCGTAGCTCTAAGGGAAGCATCCGCACGCGTGGCGTTCGCAACGTTCGCAGCAGCATGGACACGTCATACGAATCGCCGCTGCGTGGCACCTCGACTATTCCGGACGAGGAGTTTGACACCGGCCTCACTGGCTCGCCACGCTCCAGGTCGCAGCCGCCGCAACGCCGCTCGAGGCAGACGTTTGAGCCGCACCCGCCGTTACCCGTTGTTCCGCAGGTTGTCATGAAACCACCGAGTCCCGATCAGCTGACACCGAACGGAAGCTCGAATGGCAGCTTTGATCTTGAGCTCGAACGGAAGGTGACGCCGACGCAGCAGTATCCTCATCCACAGCCGATATCGACGCCGACTCCTCACGCGACGGCGAACGGCCACATCGCGCTGGCGAAGGGGCACGTCTCCGATGGCAAGGGACGCACGAACGGGAACGGGCATGCCAACGGAAACGGGCAGACGGAGCCAGGTTCGAAGTCTAGCTCCATCGAGGACAGCTCGTCGACAGAGACCCAGCAGACGCCAAAGATCCTCCCGGCGAGCAAGTTCGACGTACCGATGCTGAAGCTCCCGTCGCGCGACCGGTGGCTCGGCCGCAACAAAGATAAGGAGAAGGAGGTGAACCTCGAGAAGGAGGTTCACAAGGAGCACAAGGAGAAGGAGCACAAGGGCTTCAATCTTCCCTGGCGGAAGAAGTGAAGCCTACCTGCGTTGAAGAGAAGACCAGTTCCTATCACTGCATCCTGTTAACTATCACCATTTCAGCACTTGATACCCCCTCAGTCCCGCTTCATCATTCATCGCATTTGAATCGTCCGCAAGTCTGTATTCACGACTCCGCAAGATTAGTTGTATGCACGCACCTACCTCATGATCGCGCCATAGCACGCTCTCGCGATGCATACCTCGCATGGCACAATCTGTTGACCCACGCACAACGCATCTCTCGCGTATCTCAGTCTGCTCATACACACACGTGACCCACGTCTGCACATGCGCGGTGCATATCTCGAGTGTCACAGCCTGCTCGATACGGAGAGGAGGGAAAGGAGTAGTGGTGACTAACTGACAGGCAGGGGTTGATAGGCTGGGCCGGCCGGTGGCCGGGTGACGGCCTGACGGCCCTCTGCGACGAGCGAGCCGAGCGTAGCGACCGGAGCTCCACCCTTACTGTGCAGTGGAAGCTCACGCAGATCTCATGACTCATGTCGGCTCGTGTGAGGCAGAGGATCACTCGGGCACGTGCACACGTGCTTCTCATTCGTGGATCTGTGCTTGGCTGATGCAGCGTACGTCGTTGGCGACCGACGTACGTTAGGGTCTGCCCCTCACGCACCGGCCGCACCCTGGGAGCGTGTTCAGGTGGAGGTATTAGGGGTCCTCAAATTTTGCTGCTCTGCATGGGGCCGTATCGCTCATGCAAGGGCGCATGTTTCTGCACGCCGTTACAGCCGTAACGCACCTCTATGCATATCTTGCTTGTGGTGTACAGCTGACTAAGGCAGTGTGATGGCGGATAAGGAATGCCATGCCTGATGCGATAGTGAAAATCTGATAACGGATAAACAGAGCGGCACAACGGAGGACGCCGCTCACGTGCCCGGGCATGCCACAGACTTTTGGCTGGTACCAGGCGGCCGAGGGAGATAACAGTTACTCTGACTGGGTGCGTACGTCCGGTTCTTCGGGGCCTCGGAGCTAGTGGCCCTGGCGACCCTACTGTCATTTTTGCTGCAGCAACCGCGAGTCACCGTAGGCGCCCCGTAGCCACCACAGAAGGCACCGTAGACACACCGTGTGCTCCGTGAACGACCGAAATTCCTATCTCGCGTGTGCGTGTGGCTAGAAGCTGAACTCGGTGGGCTATCTCTTTTCTCATCATTACTCACTCCCTCTGAGCTATCGCTCCACCTCGGCTCGCGGTCCGGCATCGCAGCTTCGACCAACTCACGACTATCGTTGGATCCTCCCGACGTCATTTCACTCGTTCAAAAAGCGACAGCTCGCCCACTTTCGCTGGCTTCTCACCCCCGACAAATCCTCAAATCCTCACTCCAACCCTCTTCATTCTCTTCTCCGTTCGCCCTCCCATAATCCTATCGTGATGAGCACGACGACACCGATAGACCTCGAGAAGGGTCTGACCCCGGACGCTGAGGTCGAGATCGACTCCCGCCCGACCTCGATCGGGCTCAAGGACGACGACATCCCCGTCAAGCTGTCCGCGCTCGACAAGTTCCAGTACTACAACCACAAGCTTGAGGCCATGATCGGCATTGAGGCGCGTGGTATCGAGCGTGTCCCCGACGACGAGCGCCACGACACCCGCCTCTGGGGCAACCTCACCCTCTGGCTCAGTGCCAACTGCGTCCTCCCCACCTTCGGAACTGGTATCCTCGGGCCCTTGACCTTTGGCATGGGCCTCGGAGACTCAATGTAAGCATCTAGTGTTGTCTGAGTAGCGATAGCTTGGCCTTCCATCGCCCACCAGCGAGAGCCAACTAACGCCTCAGGCTCACGATCTTTTTCTTCGTTATTTTCGCGTCGACGCTCCCGGCGCTGTGCTCAACGTTCGGCCCCAAGCTCGGCCTGCGTCAGATGACGTCCGCGCGCTATGCGTGGGGCTACTGGGGCGCCAAGTTCGTCGCCGTTCTCAACTGCATCGCCTGTGTCGGCTGGAGTATTGCGAACACAATCGTCGGCGCGCAGACGCTGTGCGCCGTCGGAGAGTGGACCTTTTCGGCCGCCGTTGGCACCGTCATCATCGGAATGGGTACGCTCGCTCTCGGCCTGTGTGGATACAAGGTGATCCACCACTTTGAGCAGGTCGCGTGGATTCCTACGGCGGCTACGTTCTTCGTCGTCGTCGGCGTTGCGGCCAAGCACCTCGTGAACAGCCCTATGCCGATTGGACAGGCCGAGGCGGCCAGTGTGCTGTCCTTCGGTGGTGTCGTCTTCGGCTTCTGCATCGGCTGGGTCTCCCTCGCCTCCGACTACAACGTGTACATGCCCTCGCGCGCGCCCGCCTGGAAGGTCTTCATGTGGACCTACATCGGCGTCGCTGTCCCGTGCGTGCTTGTCATGTGGCTCGGTGCCGCCATCGCTGCCGCCACGGCCGCCGGTGAGTTCGCCCCCGTTGGTTCGGCGATCGCAAACTGGTGGAGCATGTACCAGCAGCACGAGGTCGGTGGAATGCTGCACGCCGTCATGGTGCCTCCCATGGGCGGCGGCGGCAAGTTCTTCATGGTGCTGCTCGTGCTCTCAGTCGTCGCGAACAACATCGTCAACGTATACAGCATGGGCATGTCGATCAGTGTCATCACGCACTACCTCGCCCTCATCCCGCGTATCGTGTGGCCGTGCGTCATCACCGCCATCTACATTCCCGTCGCCATTATTGGCGCCGACCACTTCGGCGAGACGCTGCACTCCTTCCTCTCCGTGCTTGGCTACTGGCTCGCGATTTTCGTCACGGTACTCCTCGAGGAGCACTTCATCTTCCGCCAGGCCGACTGGGGCCGTTACGACCCCGCGCTCACCTGGAACAACCGCAAGCTGCTCCCGATCGGCTGGGGCGCGCTCGGCGCGTTCTGCTTCGGCGTCATCGGAGCCGCCATGGGCATGGCGCAGAGCTTCTACGTGTCTCCAATCGGAAAACTTGTCGGCGGAGACGCTAATCCCCACGGTGGAGATATCGGGTTCGAGCTCGCGAGCAGCTTCACGGCCGTCACGTACCTGTTCTTCAGGTGGTTGGAGATCAGGCTCACGGGAAGGTAGTCACTGTATACTAGCAGCATCGCATCGCATGTACATTATGGCATCTCAGACTTGCATGGTAGTATCAGGAAGCATGAATTGTGGGTTGCATACATACCACCGTCCGTTCTTGATCACGGTCGGAGGTCGCCGCTCGCGTATTCAAACTTCCCCACGGTTGACCATTGAACCTAGACTATCCACCCGTCCACCTAGTGCAGTTCACTGCGTTTAGCAGGAGGCGGTGCGCGGCGATCGCCTCCGACTACCTGCAGCGAAGTGTGCTCTTGGCTGAGAGATATACCCCAGTAGCGTATGCACTAGAATGGAGTTTTTCATTGCCATCAACTCGCAAGGTCGCCGTAGAGCGCTGCAACCACGCAGGCGCCGCTCACTGCGTTCTCCCACGCTAGCCCACTCATGCCTCCAGGGCGGCGTGCTCGAGTGCGCACATGTCCGTTACCAACCTTCCAACTGCAATTCCGAGGCACTATCATTGCTTCGCGTCAACATCACCAGACCTTCCTGTGCGCTTACTTCATAAGCAGGTGACTAGCCCCGCCAAGGGGCGCGCTTACATGCAGCTTATCCGAACAAGAGTGCGAATCGTCTAAGCGCCCTCCCGGCTCTCAGATAACGAAGGCAAAGAACCTATATCGAGCACCATTCGGCATGGGAAAGGGTGGGCTCAGCGGGCCCCACGTCCCTCAATACGACGCCATTCATTGGAGTGCAGGCGGTGCAGCCGCGGGATCAGGTGACCCGAGCGTTAATGAACCTGCGCTCGTAGATAACTCAGCCGGGGTAGTTCGGTCCGAACGCCGCGTGCCGTACAGCTCCATAAGGAACGCACACCGCAGAACAAGGGACTGACGGACCGTAAACCCGCACATCCTTCAGGTACATCCCGCTCCTCAAGCATACGCTGCATTGACAGTGGGCAGTGTTCCGTGCATGGAGGGTGGGCATGCTGATACAGGTGATCGGGTGGGGTCACATGCGTGAGGGCATTCATGATCCTTTATACTCACAGAATGCAGGGTCCGAAAGCGCCGAAGTGCCCGAGTGGTGCATGCGGTACGGCGCGCGAACTCGCGGTGCTCCTATCTCAAGTGCCTGCAATTAAGGGCAAGTTGCCGAGAGTGGCCACCTTAGTGTTTACGCTCGCCCGCTGGACCACCGCTACCGTGCTCCCGAGCGATACGCAACCTCGCTGGCGTGCACGCCGCATGCGGCCGAAGCCGGTAATGGAGATCTACCTCGGTGCGGGACGTTCGCCGCGTTGGCATAACTTGGGTTCACGGCGCCGTGTTACCCCGCATCCAGAAACGATCCCCAGCTCGTTAGCGCATGAGAGCGCGTTTGGTCGCGCGACGGGAACGGACGGGCGAGTTTACTTGCGCTCCGGCTATCTGCGGGTGGGGCTAACTCATCCCGTGCTGTTATAATGTGGGAGTCCTATCGCGCGTGTCCCCTGTTCCCCACCTGAACGGTACTTCACTGCAACTTACTGTTCTGCCACCCGCTGCCATGGTGGAGAAGCTCGGCTACAATGGCGAGAAGGGCGTCGGTGTAGGAGAGAAAGATGTGGTTCCCGCCGAGGTCGACGTTGTGAGTCGACGGGTCTCGTTCCCAAGCTGACCGCAGTTGCCAGTTGGCTCGCATGACGTCGATGACATCGACATGGAGAAGGAGAAGCTTGGCGTGTACACGGATGACTTGCTGTCGAGCGGTCACATTCAGCTTACCCGCGACGAGCTGCTGAACCTTGAGTCGCATTTGCCCGAGATGCCGCCCGACAAGGCGGTCGAGGTTCTGTCGGAAATTTACAGGATCCACGCCCACGACCCGCGCTACAGTGCAGAGACGCTGCACCGGATCCAGCAGTTCACGACCGAGTACGACAAGATCATGAACAACCCAGGGGAGTACGACCAGCTGATCTACGAGATGCGCATTTTCGCGCTTCTCTGTACGATCTCCTCGCCTTACCCCGAAGTCCGTGCTGTCGCGACCGCAACGGACAACCCCGAGGAGGCTTCGCTCACGATTCGTGTCTGGGTCGTCGGCACGATCCTGTCCGCCATCGGCTGCGTCATCAACGCCATCTTCGCGCTCAGATACCCCACTATTTCGATCAGTTCCAACGTCATCCAGCTCGTCGCATACCCGATTTGCGTCGCCTGGGGTAAGTGGATGCCCCACTGGCACCTCTTCGGTTATCCTCTGAACCCCGGCCGCTTCACCCGCAAGGAGCATCTGCTCATTACCATGCTCTCCGCGCTCGGAATGGCGTGGCCCCCGACCCAACACCTCATCTTCGTCCAAGCTATGCCTCACTGGTTCAACCAGAGCTTCGCAAGAGCAACCGGGTACCAATTTTTGGGAGCTTTGGGTACGAATATGATGGGCTACGGCTTTGCTGGATTGACGAGACGCTTCCTGGTGTACCCGTCGTACTGTGTGTGGCCGACGAGTTTGGCGACAATCGCTTTGAACAATGCTCTTCACGACTTTGGCTCTCGCAGCACCCCGGTTCTCGGTCCGGGCCGTACCACGTGGCGTGCATCCATGTTCAAGTGCTTCTGGGTCGTCTTCGGCATCTACTTTGTGTGGTACTTCTTCCCCAGCTACATTTTCCCGAATTTGCAGCTGTTTGACTGGATTGCGTGGATCAAGCCCACCAACGGCAACCTTGTGGCACTCACCTCGGTAAACTTCGGAGCCGGCTTGGGACTCAACCCCTTCATGACCTTTGACTGGGGTACGCTCAGTAACTCGGGAGGTATGACGCCGATGTTCGTCCCCATTAACTTCCTCGCTGGACTGTCCATTGCGATGCTCGTCGGCATCATCTTCTACTACACGAACGCCTATAACACCTCGTACCTGCCCATCAACTCGCCCAAGACCTTCGACAACAAGGGCGACTCCTTTACGGTCACAAACATTGTCGACAAGTGGGGCGTGCTCATCCAGGACAAGTATCAGCAGTACTCTGAGCCCTGGATGAGTGCGACACGCTGTGTCTCCTTCATCGGCATGTTCATGTACACGTCCGCCACGGTGGCGCACACGATGCTCTACAACAGGCACGAAATGAACATTGGCTTCCGCAGCGCCTGGCAAGACTTCAAGCGCACGTGCAGGAACATCAAGGGCTTTGTCCTGCGCCGCCCCGTCGACCAGGACGCGCTCGAGCAGGAGAAGATGGCCTTCGGCGACGACATCCACTATAAACTCATGCAGGCGTACCCCGAGGTGCCCGAGTCATGGTACATGGCGGTCCTGATCATATCCATGGTCTTCCTCATGGTATGCTTGGGCGTCTATACCGAGGTTACCCCAGCCGTCGTCCTCTTCGCCATCCCCATGACGATCATCTTCACCATCCCCATCGGTATCGTCACCGCTGTGTCTGGCCTAGAGCCCTCCCTCAACACGATCAGTATGCTCATCGGATCGGGCATTGCAGGAGGCGACACGCTGCTCGTGCAGTACTTCAGAATGTGAGTGGCATAGGCGGCAGACACTTGTTGTGTGCGGTCACGTGGTGTGGCGGTTGATGGCGTTTGGCTCAATTTCTTGCCAACATCTTCCTCCTCTCCATGGCCTCTTCTACTCAAACGCTGACATCTCAGGTGCGGTTCAGAGCCTGCGTACCACGCTATCAATTACGGTTCGTCGGCTTCGGCCTTCTGAAAGCTAACTCGGAACAGCGAACGACCTCAAACTGAGCCACTACGTGAAGATCCCACCCCGTCACATGTTCTACGTCCAGATGTGGGCTGGGTGAGTCTCCCCCGAATACGAGCCGGTGTCTGACACCTCTCAGCTTCCTCGCCACCATCATGACAGTCTCGCAGTGGAACTGGCTCATGAACATTCCCGACGTGTGCACGGAGAAGGCGCCGTTCCGTCTAATCTGCCCCGCCGGACAGAGCGACTACTCCAACTTCATCTTCTGGGGCACGATCGGCGCCCCCCGTCTCTTCGGCAGCGGGAAGCGGTACACTGCGCTCCTCGTCGGCTTCCCGCTCGGCATCGCGATCCCCGTCATCTTCTTCCTGCTGAAGAAGCGCTGGCCGCGCTCCTCGTTTCTGCAGTCGACGCACCCGCTGCTCTTCGTGCTCTCGTTCGGATGGGTCTCCGCCGCAAGCTGGGGCAACTACGTCCCCGGCCTGTTCATCAACTACTTTTCCTGGAACTACCTCAAGCGCAAGTACCTCGAGTTCTGGAACCGGTACAACTACGTCACGCTCGCTGCGCTCTCGGCCGCCATCTCCGTCAACGCCCTCATTGTCTTCTTCGCGCTCGTGTTCCCCGGCGTCAATTTCCCCTCCTGGTGGGGCAACCCTGCCGATGGACAGCCTGGGTGCATCGGCGCATGGACCGACTCGTGCCGCCTCAAGCAGATCCCTGCCAAGGGCTACTTCGGCGCGGACCCTGGCCACTTCACTTAATATCGGCTTCAGTGCCATACCTGGCCTCGTCAACGTGCCGTTCAAGTTGTGTTTCTCTAGTTGCTTCAAGTTCAAGTCAATGTATGATAGGAGGATGGGGGGGTCAATGCATGGAATACGAAAGCATAGTGCCGCATGTCGCGAGTACATGCATACTGGAAAGGCGTTAAATTGCTGGTGGACAGCACTGCCTATTGAGCAGGGCACGCGTGGGGAACCTTGAATCTAACAAAGCCCTCCTCCGACCTCGACTTCGCGAACAGTGCGAAAGGCTGGACTTCGCCCCCGCCACGCACACTGTGGGCACAAGTGCTCTAGACAGCCGCGGAGAATCCCCAACGCCCAACTGCCAATGTCCTCGCACTGCTCCCAGTCGTCACCTTGAGCTCTCAATTCCAATCGTGGGAGACCATGAAACTCGCGACGGCTTTCTCCGACTGCCAAGTCGCAACTTATCAGTTGCTTCGAGCTGTCATCCTATTATGCATGATAGGGGCTCGGAGAGAGGAGAAATGGTCATGCAGAGGGTAAAACCACGGCTTTCGGACCTCCACTTCGTGAATTTGACAGGCGGCAGAATGACTCCCTTCCGCTTCACCGGTCGTCCGCACCGGTGACGAAGAAGCATCTAGGGCCAGGTGATCCAGGTGGTGCGCAGTTCGTAGTAAGTGTTGCTTACACGCGCGACTTTGCTCGCTACTCGACCTGCAATCCTTCACTCTCAAGGTGGCTAATTCAGGCGTTTGTTATCCTTTCCTTGGTCGTCAGACTACTGTACAGGCTATCAGCACTCACGGCATTGTCCTTCCTCAGCTTCTCCTGTGGCCCTGACTGCTGTAAAGGAAGTTGTCCGAGTCTCCGCAACTCACTGGCATGGCCGGGAGTCGCACATGCACCGGATCGAAATGCCACAACATCCCTCCAAGTTATTTTTCTTGTGAGCAGACGTTAGTGAGATGTATCAGCTATCACCGCGTGCAATATCAATCAATCTGCAATTGACAGACACATCCCGACGACAAATCCTCTGCGTTAGGCAGAACCACTCCCGCGCCACCAGCGGACCGGAACAGCTGCGCGCTGCCCCGGTGCCAACTTCACCGTTATCAACCGTACCCCTTCACCACGTCATGACCAAAAGATAGTGTTCTCAGCATTCAGCACAGTGCTGTCAGGACGCTAGCGCTGCACATTGCACACTGCCGCAAGAAAATGCCCGGAGCGGAAGCGGAACTCACCCCGTCGACGAGTGCCACTCACAGCTACACTCCACAACAATAAGGTGCACGCCAGGCCTCACGCCAAACTCCACGCCAAACTCAAAGTCACGCGCGCTTTTCAGCCCTCTTCACACTGGGATTAGCTTTGTCACGCGGGCGCTCGCTTACCTCGTGCTCCACTGCAGGCGTATAATGGGCAAGTCGAGTGGCAAACGCTGTCTGTGAGATCAGCAGAGGTGCGGAACGTCAGTCATATTAGTGACTATGTCAGTGGAGGCCATTCATGTTCCGATATGCAGAAGAAAGAAGGGGGATACTCAGACAGAGATGACAGGCGAGAAAATAGGATTTGCGGATCGGATTGTCGAGAGTAATATTCTATGTTCGCATACGTCAAAAATCATTACAACTGACCCTCCTATTGCTGCAGACGGTACTTCATGCCGACCATGTCGCGGAGGAGGCCGTTTTCCTTCCTGAGGTCGCCGACCTCGACTTCGAGCGCGGCGGCTTGGCCCTCTAGCGACTTGATTGCACGCTCGGTCGCTTCGAGCTGGAGCTTCTTCTTGGCGCGGAAGCGGGCCGCTGGGCGTTAGCACTGAGTGGCATCGGAGGATGGAGCGGGGGTGTCATCAACCTCAGGTAGGATAGGTGCATTGCAATGTGAAGGCATACGCAGAGGCGAGTGTAGGCGTGATGCGCAATCGCACACAAGACAGGATAACGGGTGATGAAACTCTCAAGTTCACTTACAAGCAAGGGTATTCCGGACACGCTTGTCCTCGACGTCCTCCTCCTCAGCTGGGGGGGTATTGACAGTAGACCCGCGACGGGAGTTACCAGGCGGAGCGGGGGCGATGGGCGTCAGCGCCGGCGTCAGTCCGGGCGGGGTGTTGCTCCCGCTTCCCGTGCTCGCCGTGTGCGAGGACGGGGCACTTCTAGTCCGGGTCCTTGCTGCGGCGCGAGCCGTCGCTGGTGTGGCCGGGGGAGGCGGGGGCGGGGCTGGGTTGCTGGCTGTCGTGGCGGGAGCCGCGGCGGTGGACGAGGTCGTAGATCCAGGGGCCGTGGGCCACTCGCCATGTTGCTGCTGATGGGGGTGGGGGTGAGGATGGGCGCCGTTATGAGTCGACTGGGGCCAATAGAAACCTAGATCGATGTCCGACGCGGTCCCGATGCCGCGGGGCGGATCGTGGGCTATGCTGAAACTTGACGATGTGCTGTGGGTATGTCGCACGCCGGCGGCGGGGGGCCACTCGGTGCCGTGCTCGGAGGAGGGGGAGGTGAGGGGTTGTTGCTGCTGGGAGTGCTGTTGGTCAGAGGGCGCGGATCCACCCAAGGCGGCGAAGATGTTCGCCCAGTCGACGTCGTTCATCGCCATGGTGCTCTAGGCGGTGCCACTCGGAGACGGCGGCGGGGCTGATGACTCGGTGTCTGGGAAAGGTCTTCTGGCTGTAGGACTGCGGTGGCTGGCTAGTCCGTTGAACTAGCCGTCACACGCGCGTCCTTCGGCGGACTGTCTAGGTCTCTATGTTCTACGTCGAGCGGCGCTGGGACCCCGAGAGGGGGCTGTCAGAGATCAGGCCGTTGACGCGGCGGCTGCGGCGGCGATGCCGATCGCGATGTCGATCGCCGCTGTTATCGTTTCGGAATGATAAGGCGACAACGTGCGCCTGGATGGCCTTGACGTGTTCGTGTTCCCTGGCGAGGCCTGCCTTGCGTAAATCTGGGCAAGTCTGCGTCGAGATCGAGGTCCAAGGGGGAAGGGGGAATTCCGAACTGCACGTTCGACAGTGCTTAGTTAAGAAGCAGAATTCCAGATGCGCCCCCCTTCTGCTGTGTTGTGTGTCTGTCGCCTAGAGCCTGTGGCGTGTTCTGCGCTAAGTCTGTACTTACTTCGAGCGCGGTGTGCGCGCCTCCCAGCGTAGAGTGCAGAGTTCAGTGTGCGATTTGCGTTGTAACAGAGCCAAGCCGGCCCGGCGGACAATGTGGGAGTGGAGGCGTCGAGTAACGCTACGGGCTGCGCGGTTGGCCAAGGAGCGCTGACGCGCGGTGATGTGCTCGCTTCAGGCCGGGCGGGCTGGCGAGCGGCGGGCTGGGCTGGGCTGAGAGTGTGGGCTGGCCCCGCAGTTTTGTCCCTAGTCGGGCGGGCTGGATCAGAGGGCATGCTCGCTGCATGTTCCCCTGGCTTTGCTGGATGGGAAGCCCACGGTGGGAGTGCTAGGCTGGACGATTGCAAGTACCTAGATGAGCCCAGATGACGTGATTGCGTGCTCTGCGGTGCTCTGCGATTTCGCCACCGATCTCCCATCGACCATGTGGGACATGACCCTGAGTCGACCCGCTCTTATCTTCTAATCGGGGCTCACTCCAGACTCTAATAGAACTTCGTTTCTGCTAATCAGGTTGCAGAGGACGGATTACAAGGCTAAAGAGTGAATCGCGACCAAACCCTAAGCGATAACAAGCCCGAGTGCCCGAGGCACCGTCGAGGTCTGACGCAACTTCTGTTTTTCCCGCGATTTGGTTTTTTGCCCTTGACCGGACCGACCCACTACCCACTCAACACCGACAAACCACTGACACGATACTTTGGCTGACCTTGGAATCTGAGACGAACATGACCGGGTCTGTGATGTCGGCTGACCAAACAGAGCGCAGAATTGTCTGATCAGGTACGTACGACGGCAAAGGACCTAGGGCCGCAGTTCATTCACTCCCTTGCGGCACTCCTGCGGCATCACTACGCAGCTTGCAAGACTACCGGAGAACGTGTGCTGCGCAGCGGACCGGCTTTTGCGGTTAGCGAAGGAACGCAGCATGCTTCAGTCTAAGGTGTTTAGCCCTTAACGAGATCTTTTGTCTGCCGAGAGCCCAGGTCGTCGACGTCGGCTCTGACCCGAGTAGGAGGGCCGTCGGGCGAAGCTCTGTCGGCCTGCTCAGGGCGCGATGGTCCCGCCTGGCTCCTCTGCGCCTCATTCTTGCCGAGGATTACCGCTGGGCGCCGAACGCCCTGCAGGTGCACCTGCAGGTATGAGGCGTACCTGCTTGGCGTCGCTGATGTCCAAGGATAGCCCTCGCCCCCCGCTTGCTCATCACGCATCATTATTCTCGTGCGTTTCGCACGTCGTGAGCTGTGGGTCCACCTCTCACATGGGTGAGAGGAACCAGTGTCGGGTTCGGCCTTGGGTCGCCTTGGCTCAAGGCGTTCGGGCTTGGGACGACTCGAGACGGCTCCGGACCGGACCAAGTGCAAAAGGAGGACAGGTTTGGGCGCAAGAGCAGAACGAGCACACTATCGCTGCTCATCACGGAATGTCTGCCTCCCATTGGCCCGAGTTGCCGTTTCACCCGTCGTCTACCCACTCCTCCTAGCTCTGAGGCAACTTTGTGCAACTTTGCATTCATCTCAGAGTACCCGCATTCGCAGGCTGACTCGCACGAGGACGACGAGACCCGAGCTCGTGTGGCCGCTTGCGCGCTGCGCACTCTGTGTGTGAGTGGAACTGACCATCCATACTGATCTTGACGGATCATGCTGCTAGAAGGTATGCGGGCGTAGGGACTGGACCACTCAGGCTCCACTCAGCGCTCACAACGCGGTCTTTACGGTCCTTAGACGACGATCGCTTGCGATCGGTTGCTCGACGTTACGAGAGATCGACCGTCCACTTCCGCAAGGCCGTACGGCACGCGGCGCAGCACCCAGCTTCAACCCGCGTCTGTATTCGCCCGCCCGATCGGGAACATGCCCGGTCGTGACTTGTGGACCTGACTTGGCCGTGGACGGGTGCCTCGTGTCGTTTACTGCGCCGCTTCCTGACTGGTTCATCTCTCTTGTCCGATATCGCTCTGGACTTTCATTGGAACCTCCCCCAATGTCCGGAGGTGTACTTCGGGAATGTCATGGCGGACGAGACGAGACGGGCCGCGGACCGACTCTTCGCTGCTTATTCCCAACATTGCTCCGCATTCCTGTTCCTTTCCCCTTGCTGACGATGGATCCGTTCCTCTGCCCTCGACTGAAAGCGGATGGTGCAAGGTTGCGCAGCACGCAGGCTGTCATAGGCACCGGGCGATTTATTGTGCTCCTTCGCGAGGACAAACATTACGCAGTGGATACGTCCCCCTCGAACTCTTGCATCGTTTGCAAGATTATAACGAAGAGAATACTGAACAGAGCAGTTTCATAACCAACAGCTGCTGCGGCCAACTGCTTCGGACCGTCTCGGACCGCGCCCTCCGCTCCAATTAGACGCACACGAGCCAGCTCCCTTGCCCCGTTCGTCTCCCCAGGCTGCACACAGTGCCGCCGCGCCTTGCAGTGCAGCATACTAGTAGTGCCCTCATGAGAAGTGCCGATCAGTGCCGATCGCCCAGCACCCCAGGGCCCAGGTCCAGACGTCCAGAGCGCCAGAGCAGTTACCTTTCATCCCCTTCCATTTCGTTGGCGAAGAATGATCCTCTGCTCGTTACTCATTTCGAGGTGATTGCGCCCTTCCTGCCCAGGCGACCGAAGCAAAGATATGACACGGTGGGTTCATTAGGTCTGTCTTTCGAAGCAATGAAGCCGCAGGAATGGTGGGGCGTGTACTTCACCCCTCCCCGGACCGTCCCCTCGATCCCCCTCTGCAAGAAGTTTCTCCGCCTCATCTTTCTCCAACCTTCCGTTCCTATACCCCCTCTGCTCTCTGTCTTTCATTGTTCACGGTTTCGTGTCTGCTGCGCGTCAGTGAAGTTCCGGCCGAAACTAGACTCTAGCGGCTGTCTCAAACCCATGCCGATCTGCCGATCCTGCCGAAACCCTTCCCCCTAATTGACCAGCTCCACGCTAATCACAGACTGTCTCACATTAACTCGTCAGCACCAGTTACGCCTGAACTTGGAGGACCGGGATATGTAATCCTTATGCAACATTGGACCATGTGTAATTCTCCTGCCGCGGCTCTCGTTCTTATCGTCTCCGTTCCACTCCCACCTCAGATGTGGCCCCCACGCTGGCTGCCCATGCCCAACGCAACTCACTGACCACGCACGGCAACTGATAGACACATTGACGACGTCCATACTTCTCCGAGAACTGCGACCGAGAGATACCGCCTCGGGCCGAAACACTCGTCACTCATCGAATCCCTAGGATTCCTCACATGTGGCCGACGAACAACCTTATCACAAGCTAGCAGAAGTAACATTCATTCACATTCCGTCGTCGCATACGCATCGTCCGTACCAAGGGGGTCTGGGGTTGTCTACAATAATCGAAACTAGAGAGAAAAAGAGTCGCGGAAACTAAGGACGTCTGGCGGTTGAGGCTCACCGGGCCAAGTCATGCCTATGAGGCATCACGCTCACCGCGCTCGCCGTTGTACGAACCGGCACCCGTGTGCATGGGCGAGTTGCCGTCCATCATGCTGTTCGGCCTGTAGCCGGGCGAGGGCTGGCCACCCTGCTGCCCCTGCTGACCGGGGAACATGCCCATGCCAGGCATGCCCATTCCCATCGGGGACATACCCATCGGGAAGCCGTACATGCTCGGCGTCGGCATGCCGTAGCCGTACCCTCCGGCGCCGGGGAAGAACCCACCGCCGGACATACCGCCACCGGGCATACCGGGCATGCGCATGCTGGCTGCGGGAGAGGGAGAGCGGCCGCCGGCGACCGAAGCGCCGTCGTTGTCGCCCATCTGCGAGCCGGCCTGCGACATGGCCATGATCGTCTGCTGGTACGCCATCTGCGCCGCCATCATGGCCTGCTGCTGCGCCTGGTGGTTCATCATGCCGCCGCCGTACTGCTTGGAGTCAGCTTGAGATAGAACATGCAAACTTACCGGGAAGCCACCCATGCCCATCATCTGCGGAGGCATGCCGTAGCCGTACTGCGGGAAGCCACCGTACTGGGACATCGAGTCCATCTGCTGGCGCTGTAACTCCTCAATCTTGCGCTGGCGGTCCTCGGCGAGGCGGCGCTCGCGGTCACGGTCGGTCAGCGTCGCGCCGATACCACCCGCGTTCTTGCGGTCGCGCTCGTGTGCCGCGACGGCGCCGACGAGGCCTGTGGACGGGGGAGGAGGCTTCTCGGGGATGTTGAGAAGCGACGAGCCCGTCTCGCGCGCGACCTCCTCCTGTCGGCGAGCCGAGCGGTCCGCCTTGTCCTGCATACCAGCCTGGAGCAGACCGCCGGGCGTGAACGCCTTGGTGAGCTGCACCGCCGGCTCCTCGAGCTCGACGAACTTGCCGTCCTTCTTCGCGTGGCCGTGCTCCTGCGAGAAGTTGGCGTTCCACACGTTGTGTTTCGGCGCGGGAGCGACGCCAGCAGCAAGCTGAGGAGGCATGTTCGGGTGGGGAAGGTGTCGGTGGGGCGCAGGAGGCGAGCTGGAGCGCGACCGTCCAGGGTCGTCGTGGATCGACATGCCGCGCAGCGTGGAAGGAGGCGCGAGCTCGTCGCCGTACATGCTCTCGCCGCGGCCACCACCACCACCACCACGGGGAACAGGAGGAAGGGGACCACGCTGCTGCTGGTACTGTTGCTGCTGATACTGCTGTTGCTGGTAGTACTGCTGAGGATACTGCTGCTGCTGCTGCTGCTGGTACTGGTTCCGCTGGTCGTACTGGTTGGGAGGAGTGTTGTAGCCGCCAGGGCCCTGGCGCTGCTGCGAGGGGCCGGGAGGAGACGAAAGAGGGTCTTGGTCATCCTCATCCTCGTCTTCGTCCTCATCGCTCTCGTCGTCGGGGTTGTAGTTGCCACGGTGCTGTTGCCTGTTGTCCTTGCGACGTCCGCCTCCAGGCATGTTCATGGTCTGAGCCTTGTTCTGCGCGGCAGCCTCGGCGTTGGCGCGGCGCTCGGCAGCAGCCTTCGAGGGGGCGAACGACGAGCGACCCTCCGATTCCTTGATGGGCGAAGAAGACTTCGGGGGCTGCGGCGGCTGGGGCAGCGGCTGTTCGGCATAGGCGAGGTACGCGGCGGCGTCGGCATCGTCATCTTCCTCGCCGACGGGCTGCTTGTTCCTACCGTTAGCAGCGCCGACAGCGCCGACACCAGCGGCAGCACCGACGCCGCGTCCGGCGCCATTCTGCTGATACGATTGCTGTTGCTGCTGCATGGGACCGTCGTTGTGGTAGCGGCCGTTCTCGACACGGTTGGGGGAAACAGGCGAAATGGACTCGTTGGACAGTTGCGAGTGGTTGCTTGGGGGGATGGCGCGAGCACCTGATGGACGACGGCCAGGCAGGTTGTACGTGGGCGACGTGGGGTAGCTGTGCCCCTGGGACTGATAGGCGGGGGGCGAGCTGGGGTGTGGGTCGACGCTGCCAGGGGCACGGCCGGGCTGCCTCTGCTGCGAGGAAGGTGCGTCGTGCTGTGCCTGTGCCTGTTCCGGCTCCTCGACCATGTTCATGAGATACAGGGCGGCGGGCTCATCGCGCAGGTTGGGCGAGAGGGCGGGGGATGCAGCTTCGTTGGACATGCCGCTCGAGCGCTGAGGCTTGGGCTGGTGGATAGTGTCGGATTGGCGGGGGGAAGAGGACGACGCCTTGGACTGGCCGGCGGGCGATGCCACAGGGGACACGGCGGGCTGTGCAGAGGAGCCTGCAGGCGGGGGCGACTGGTAGGGCTGCTGCTGCTGCGGCTGGTAGGGCTTTTGCGGGGACCTGGGGGGCGAGACGTTTCGGTTGTTGAAATTATTAGGGGAGGAAGAGTTGGCAAAGTTGGAAGCAGGACCGGGTGCAGCGTTGTTGTTGCGCTGGTTGAAGTCCTGGACCTGAGACTGAGCGGCGTACGCCTGGCTCGCCTGCTGGTTGCGGTGGTGGAGGGCAGTAGCAGTCGCAGCAGCGGCTCCGGCGCCAGCCAGGCCCGCCGCACCGACAGC
This sequence comes from Trichosporon coremiiforme, assembly GCA_039545355.1. Taxonomy (NCBI): domain Eukaryota; kingdom Fungi; phylum Basidiomycota; class Tremellomycetes; order Trichosporonales; family Trichosporonaceae; genus Trichosporon; species Trichosporon coremiiforme. The sequence goes on from BCJJ01000010.1 coordinate 542,889, forward strand.
GGCACCAAAACCGCCCTGACTGCCATGTGTGTTGGGCGCACTGGCACTGTCGCGCGCACTACCAGCGCCCGTGCTGATGCCAGGCCCGCCTGGCCCGGCGGGTCCGGGTACACCCTGCAGAGCCTCAGTCGACGCTCGGCGCGGCGGCAGGCTGCTGCTCTCGACCGGTGGCGTACGAGGCTGGGTGCCCTGGGCCTGCTGGCCATGGTGACCAAGGTCTGCGTTATGCACCTGTGACGGCGAGTCACCGCGCTCGGGTGTGACGCCGAGGGCTTGCAGAGTCTGCGACGGTGTACTATACGAGTCGGCGACGCTGCCGGCGCTGACCTGGCGGTGGTGCTGGACGGGCTCCTGCGACTGCGAGTACGGCTGCTGCTGGAACGGGTTCCTACCCTGTTGGCCGAGCGCACCCTGAGTGAAGTTGGGAGGCTGCTGCTGAGGAGGGATGGAGAACTGCTGAGGCTGAGGCGCTGGCTGTTGGAACGGGTTGGTGTCCTTAACACCTTGCCCGGGGAGCGAGCTGGTCAAACCAGCAACATGGGGCTGCTGAGGCTGCTGAGGAGCCTGCTGCTGGTTCTGCTGCTGCTGAGGCGGAGGGAAGGGGCTGACGCGGCCGGCGTCGCCGAACGAGTTCTGACGCTGCTGGTCGCCAGATCCTCCGTAACCAGGCTGGCGAGGCTCTGAGACGCCGAACGAGTTCTGGCGCATGATGGAGTCAGGCCCGACCGAGTTCTGGCGCGACGTGCTCTCCGGCTGGATCTGGCCAAGCGAGTTCTGACGCGAGCCAGCGAAACTCGAACCGGTCTGTTGACCGTACGGGCTGTGGCGGCCGCCTTGCTGAGCCTGCTGAGCGACGGCACCGACAGAGGGACCCGCGGGACCGTGGGACTGCGTGAGCGGGCTGCTGATACGCGAACCTTGGCGGCTCGGGTCGTTGTAGAGCGCGTTCGCGGACAGAGGACGCTGGCCCTGCTGCTGGTGGGGTTGCGGCTGAGGCTGCTGGGGCTGCTGGGGGGGCTGGAGGCGGTCGTTGTACACCGCGCCAGAGGAGCCAGGGCGAGCCTGCTGCTGCTGTTGCTGTGCATACATAGCACCAGAAGAGCCGGGACGCTGCTGCTGGTCGACCGTGCGCTGAGCTTGATTGGGCTGAGCGAATGCCGCCGCCGCCGAGGGGCCAGCGCCTGGCTGGTTGGGCGTCTGGGAACCCGAGGCATAGGGTTCGCCAGCGGCGGGCGTCTGCGAGCCCGAGCCGCCTGCCAAGGGAGGCGACGCGCTGCTGCGACCCGTGACGTTCCTAGGCGGGGGGAGGGGTCCAGAACCAGCCGAGGGCGCGGCGGCCGCACGGTCGGTACTGTCGGCGTCAGTAGTCCCGATACGGTCGGTGTCCATAGTACCCAGCGAGAGTTCGTTGTCGTCACGGCCTAGCTGAAGGGGCGGTAAGCGGAAGTCGTTGTCGCGCTTGGAGGCAGCACCGGCTGCCGCAGCTCCTACGGCAGCACCGCCAACGGCACCGGCCGCGGCGGCTCCAGCACCGGAAGGCCCGCTCTCCTCCTCCTCCTCAGTGATACGGGAGTCGTCAGGGCGGCTGCGCTGGTGGTACGCGTGTTGGGTCAGAGCGATGAAGTTGGCGCGGATACCCGGCGTGTTCAGCTTGTAGTTGGCGTTGAGCGCCTCGTCCATGGTAAGGAAGAGATCCTGTATGTTAGCTCGAGGTCGTGTGCTGTAACTACTCACGCCTCGTAAGTCGCCCTGGGGATAGGCAAAGAAGAGCGAGCGAGGGTCGTTCGGGTTCCAGCTGTATCCTTGGGGCCGTCCGTAGAGCTTGAAAGCGTCGTGGAAGGCAGTGATCCAGCGGAGCATGGGCACGAGCGGGGAGAGCTGCATGTCCTCCTCGGGCTGCTCGGGCATGATGAGGACCCAGCCAGACTCGCGCAGACCACCCTCGATGACAACGGCCTCACCGCTAATGCGGCCAACGACCTTCATGATGTTATTCTGGGTCATCACCTCGAGTCGTTCAGGGAAGGTGGCGTACGCCTGCGTCGCGTTCGTGATGGTGAGCTGGGGCAGGGACGTCGTGCGGTTCTTGGTCGTGCGGGGCTCGGCGTAGAAGGACGCCATCGGCACGCCCGTGTTCGGCTCCTGCACGCTCTGCTCCTGCTTGCCCATGCCGAAGAGCGAGTGGCGTTTGCTGTTTGTCGAGCTGTCGTCGACGGCCGCCGCGGACGGCTCGTTGACGACAAGCCATAGACGATTCCAGTCCGTGCTTCCCATAGGGCGGACGCGGACCCAGCCCTCGTAGCGGCCGCGCACCAGGGGCGAGGCGGGCTCGCGGCGACCAGCGCGGATCAGGTGGCCAGTGTAGATCTCCTCTAAGCGTGAGCGCTCCCAGGCGGCCAGGCGGAGGCCGTTCGACCACCGCAGCAGCTCATGGTGGCTCGGGCATGAGAAAAGGAGCTGGTTCGCGCCAGCCGTGTTCAGCGAGAAGATGAACTTGTGCGGGTGCGAGTTCGGGCGGTGCGGCGGGGGCGGAAGCGGGTTGAAGAGCTCGACGCTGGACTCAGTGATATTGAAGTACATCGGGGGCACCTTCGTGCCCTTGGCCGCGGCGGCGCGAGTCTCCTTCATGGACCACATGGCTGGGAGTGGTTAGCAGAAGCCTTACGCAACCGGACGAGACGAGAACCGGAACTCGGTGCAGTTGAACCGAACTCACATAATGAAGTGCCGCTGAGCTGGAGCCAGACAGCGTCCCAGTCGTTGCTGGGGCTGCCGGGGATGCCCTGCTTGGGGACCTGGTTCGCGCTGGTCCTAGCGAAGATCATTTCGAGCTCGGGCGGACTGGCGACATAGGTCTTAAGGGGCTGGTAGGTGAAGAGCTCGAAGATGGGCTCGAACTGCTGACGCCATTCAGGCGTGGGCGTAGTCGGGTACGGCGCCAGAGCTCCGGCAGACGCGACAGGCGACATGAGCTGAGGCGAGAGGGGCTGGTTGCCGCGCTCGTCGCGACCGACGCCGAGGGCACTCTGCGGCCCAAGGCTCTGCGCGCGCTGGTGCTGTTGCGGGCGGCCTGGACCAAAGTCGCCCGGGACGCCTTGCTGCGGCGCGGCGCCGGACATGCTCTGCCGTTGCGCCATGGTCGTGTACTGCTGGTGCGGGGGCTGCCTGGGGCCGTTACCGTTGGCGGGGAGGTTGCGGCCGTTGATGCCGATGGAGGACTGTCTGTTAGACTCGGCCTGCTGTCAGTGTTCATTCTGAAGGAGGGCTGGGACCATCGAGCTGCCTCCTGTGTCTCCAATGGCTTCAGATGCGTGCAGATTGCGCGCGGGGCTAGGGCGCATCGGGACTGTGTGGATTCTCAGACATTCAGGCAAGCTCTTCCGGTCATTCTAGCCCGCGGGTGGACCAGAGGCGACCAAAGGAGCCGCACAATGACAGTGGCACACGATCCACTGGATCCATCGCAGATGCGCGTCCGCACGGCTTCGACAATGCGGAGCTCGGGCCCATCGACGCGCAGCACGCGAGGGCGAAGCCGCGAGCCATTTTTCGGTGTCGAGCCGCAGGCCGAGACGAGTCTCCGCCGATCCACTAGCTTCCCAGCCCCTCTCTGTCGCGCATCCAGCAGCGGTCAACTCACCTCATCTTCGCGCTCCTTGCCCTTGTCCTTCTTCTTGCCGCCGAGGCCGAGGAAGTTGGACATGCGCCTGTTCTTGACGGTGTTCTGGGACCCGGAGGTCTCGATCGAGTTGAAGCTCATGACGCGGTCGCCGACGCCCATGTGAGGCTGGGCCGAGGATGCGATGGAGGAGATGGATGGGCGCCCAGCCGAGGGGGCGACGGGCTGTGGATTGTTCTGCTGAGCCGACTTCCGTTTGAACATGATGGAAGGACGAAAAGGAGATGCGGGGGCTTGGGCTAAATGAGCGTGTGTCTATTTCGCGCACGCCTTAGGCTGTGAGGTCGGGCCGAAGGGTTCGTGCGTGGAGTCTCTTAGGCCGGAGGGAGCGAGAGAGGAGGGGGCGGAGTACTTTGTGTACTCTGGTGTCAGACCGGATACGGTATTTTCAAGTGGGCCGCGGGACCCGAAGAGAACGAGAGGTAAACGATAGGATGAAAAGGATAATCGATGATCCAAAAAGAGGGCGGGTGAAAGCCCAGGACGGCGCGCTAGATCGACTGTTACGCAATCGTGTCCGAGGCGTGCGTCAAGATGAAGCAAGGGATAGGCCTGGAGATGAGTGAATGAGGTGAAATGGATGGATGCGGGGGTATCAGATGTGTGTGGATGGATGATAGCGATGGTGATGCAGTTGGTGGGGGGAGGACCGCGGTGCGAGATTGGGCAGAGTTGGCAGATGTTGATGGATGACGCTGTATGCGCTGTACGCTCTGCAGCAGAGGACAGACAGGCAGACAGGGCAAGGGGGACCACGGTCGAAAAGGCAAGACCTCAGACCTCTGCCAGCCAAAGGGAGCCGGCCGAGGCGGTGTCATAAGAATCACAGGGTCATCGTCTTCGAGTGTCCTGACTCAAGGCGATCGCCCCTTTACACGCCTGCCCCTCTTTTCCCAATCTGGCCGCGACAAGCCTTCCATCATGACCTGTTACCTGTTGAGAGAGCCGCCCACACCCCACTGCACTCCAAGCACCCGCTGGCACCCGCTAGCACCCAGGCCCACTTCCCCTGCATCGAACACCCAGATGGGTAAGATGGACAGGATGGATGATGACTACCCCCCTGCCCTGCCAGGCGCACTCCGAGCCGAGCGAAACTTTGCTCCTCTGGAGAGTAACAGGGCTTGATCTGCAGACACTCGACAAGAGCACCTGACCTTCGTCGTAACTGACTGTAGTACCGAGTGCATATAGTTTACGCTGTCCTGGCTGTACTAGGCAGAGAAAGAGTACCAGCAACTTTGATTAGGCGTTCCTGGGCCATATTCGCACACTCTGTACGTCACCGTCGTTTGCCTCGTCGTACCTCGTTGAGCCGTTTTGTCAGCCTGCTGAAAACGGTAGGTATATGGCGGTGCAGTGTGGTGCAGTAGTTACGACAGCCTAAGCTTGTGGACGTTGCAGGCTTCCAGTCGACTTTGGTAGTCTAAGTGCAACAGCCTGTGCCGCTCTAGTGAGACTGCCCTACAGCCTAACGGTCACAATCTGCAGAGTGATGGAAGTAGCCTGGAGCCTTTCGGCAACACCCTGGCTGAAGCTGGACGGCAGTCATCTAGATGTCTAAGATACGCAAGAAAGAGAGTCTACGGTAGCCTACATGCCCTCCTTTCGCCTCCACTGCTGTCTGACCTGCTCGCAGTACACGGCCGCGCCCTTCGCGACGTCCTCGTTCTTCTCCCACTCGTCGACCTCTCCGTATCCAACACCCGGCTGCGTCCACCGCTTAGCAACGACGTGCACCTTCGGTCCCGGCACCTTCGTGGCGGGCAGGAGGTACACGCTGGCAACGAGCGCGGCGTAGAGCATCGGCGCCGCGCCGTACTCGGCCCAGACAGGGTGGTGCGGCGAGCCGAAAAGGTTCGCGAGCCAGAAGCTGAGCCAGTAGCACGCCCACTTGATCTTGACGAGCCACTGCCACGCACCCAGGCCGGAGACGGCGATGTTCGTAGACACGCATCCCGGCTCAGCGACAAGGCAGCGGACACCAGACGGAGACAGGTCGCGATCAAGCTGCGTCATGACCAGGTCGCCCATGTACTTCGAAGCACGGTAGGACGACTCGTACGTCAGCAGCTCGGGGTCGTCGAGCGGCTTGGCCCTCAGGCCGTCGGCCTCGGCCTCAATACTCGAAGTGTATACGACGCGCGGGTCGAAGGGGAGCTCCTTGGGCGAAGCCGCAAGGAGGGGCTGCAGCTCCTTCGTCTGTCTGTCAACTCGCCGTGCTATTCCCCACAGCTGTTACTCACCAGGACATAAGGGGCGAGCACGTTCACACCCCACACCCGTCCCCGCTCTCCATCGGCGGACAACAGTCCGACGTCCTCGACGTTGTACCGCGGGTGGTGCAGAGCCTGCAGCGGTCCGTCCGTGATGACCTGCCACATGAATCGGGGGATGTTGACCTCGTTGATGGCTGCGTAGCCGGCGTTGAGGAACAGCGACGTTATGTGCGGGTACCGTTCCTTCATCCTGCGCGTGAACGCCATGACGCCCTTGTCGCCGCCCATCGCGTCGAGGTTGACAAGCTCGTACTCGACCCGTAGGTTCTCCTCCCATCCCTCCGGCACAGGGACGCCGGACCGCCGCCGAGCTTCGAGATCCTTCTTGTGCTGTGCCAGGATCTTGGAGCGAGCCTCCTTAGCATTCCGCTCGGAGCGACAGGCCAGAACGAGTGTCAGATAAGGGTGCAGGCGCGGCATCGCCGAAGCGGTTGAGGCTGCATCGGCATCGAAGCTGGACGCCAGAGAAGGTGAGAGTGCTGAGACCTGAGCAGTGGCAACGGGGATCGAGGAGCCTGACGGCACGGAGAGATTCGAAAGGAGCGCGTTACAGATACCGAGACCGAAACCGCTGTATGTTAGCTAAGACGTGTAGTGGTAGCTGCGTTGCTGCTACAATCATGTCCTTCCCTCGCTGCCACAGAGCGAAGTCTGGCAAAGAGACGGCCGTCGGAGGCAAGGCGAGCACAGCATTGAGGCAGCACTCACCTGTTCGCGCCAGTGACAACAGCGACGATACGATTCGGGTCAGTAGGCACGGTATTCGTGCTCTGAGAGCGGGTCGAGACCATTGTTGAAAGGGAGTGTGAAGTTGATTACCCGTTGCCAGACGGCTGGATATTTTGGAGGAAGACGCGTCGAACGATCGTACCGTTCCCTGCCAGTCGGCGGGGGCCGGCGGACCGTGCCTGGCTGTTCGGCATGAGGTTTCGGACCACTCCTCGTCGTACAATGCGTCACCGCTGTCTTCTCTTTGTAGCTTTTAGTCGGAGGTTCAACGCTGTCTATGGAAGCGTATACATGCTATCTGCATTCGTTCTTGCTCAGAACTCGCTTCGGTGTAATGCACACAACCTACAAGTGGAAGGGCCCTCGCCACCATTGAATGTCGTCACGTGACAGGACCACGCGGGACCAAAAGCCACCCCGATGTTGATGCAGTCATGTCCATCGATCTCGACCTCGAGCATCGAGCACTCACACATTATCAGCGACGACAAGATGGAGGACGCCGTGAACGCCACTATCTCCGAGCCCCTCGACATTGTCAAGCTCGCCCTCGGCGAGTGAGTCGGCACCATGCTTTCATGAACTAACGACAGGCGCGTGTTCATCAAGATGCGCGGAGACAGGACAATAACTGGAACGCTGCACGTGAGTCCACCCGCTGGAACTCCTTTCGCTGGACGTTAAGGAAGGGAGAGGCTCTAGATCTGGGAAGGATAATAGGGACAACGGAACCGGGAAGATCGGCGTGTCTTGGTTCCCATGCGGTGCAGCGACGGCCAAAGGAAGACAGCGACGTTTCGTCGGCGCAGCCGCCTTGCCCCGCAGGCATCGACGGCGGCATTGAGAGACAAGCTTTCTCGTTTCGTGACTAGCTGATAGCAGGCCTACGACGCGCACATGAACGTCGTCCTCTCGAACGTCGAGGAGTCGATCCACCACGTCGACATCTCCGAGGACGGCACGCCCTCGGCGCCGCGGGTAAGTGCAGTGCCCTGCTCACTGACGTTCTTGGAAGCTGATCCCAGGTCGAGCGCAGGAGTATGGAGATGCTCTTCGTCCGTGGCGACGGAGTGATTCTGGTAAGCTAGGGTGCAGCACGCAGCTGACATGCAGATCTCGCCGACGCAGTGAGCGCATTGTAAAGTAGACGTAGACATGGCTAATGGACACTGTTGCATAAGACTGCCCTTCTCCTCTGCTGACGCTGGCTAACGGGTCCACTGGGCTGTCGCCAGCCCAGGAAGAACAACTATGAGAAGCCCGGCGCCGCGTCCATCGTATTCGTCCCGTCCCCCTCGTACTCGTCGTTTCCCTCCGAGAACTCGTTCTCGGCGTCCTCCTCCTCCTCACGATCCATGCGCATGTCGCTGTCGTATCCTTCATCGCGCCTGCTCCTTGCTACGTCCATCGGCAGGCCTGTGCCGGGGTCATCTTCTTGGGAGGCGTAGACGGCGGCGGCAGAGTATCCGTCCCGATCCGAGAAGGTGTTGGAGGGGTCGTCGACGTGAGACCTGGCGTAGTGCGAGGCTTGGGCCTGGTGCCGCAGCTCCTGGTACGCTCGCTGATCGGGAGACTCGGGAGTGTCGGGCCGCTGCTGCTGTAGACCCAGGTTCGCGAAGCGGGCTGCGGTCTGGTTGTCGAAGTCGCGATTGCCGAGTGCGAGGGATTCCCCCATGGGTCTGGGGTCAGCTTACGTCTCTAGCCGCGCTAGCTGAGAGCCAAACTGCGTAGAGAAGGGTCAGATATTTGGATACTCACAGACTCATCTTGTTAGCCGGATGCGCCGCCTCACCCTGGCGAATACACTCCATTGCTCTCGCCTTTCCGCTCCGCGTCGTCGGACTAGTGGCGATGGGACTACGCTCCTCCATGCTCATACTCCCGATCCCGTCGACCATAAGCTCCTGCTCACGCGCGAGGAGCGCCTCGCGCATACTGAGCAGCGCGTCGCGGGCTGGATCTGAGCCCGCTCCCCCGCTCATAGTGGCAGTGGGTGACGTGCCGAACACGGTCGTGAGCGTGCGCTCGTTCCGCGCGAGCCGGTCGCGCACCTCGGCAAGCGTGAGGTGGGACACGTCGTCGTGTTGCGCATGGTGCGCGCTGCCGCGCGAGCCACGGCGCGGCACACGTATCGGCGACGCGTGCTGCATCCTGGCTTCTCCTCCTTCAGTTGGGCTGATCGAGCGGTTGAGGTCTGAGGTTCGTCGGCAAGTAACGGGTAGTCACTTGGTTTCCTTCCTGGTCCGAGCGGAAGTGTCGTTGGTGCTGGTGCTCAGCCTGTGTCATGCAAGTGGGGATCTGTTCTGAGTGGACAGGCGTTGACCGAGGGTGGAGGGGACTTATCGAAGGTCGCGCCTTAAGTAGTGCCCGAGAGGCGTGAGGGGCCGCATTTGCCTCCCTGCGTAGCATCCCGATGTCCATCGATGTCCACCTGCGTCATAGGTCGGCGTGACTGACCCAGCCGAAGGCTCTCGTAGGCACGCATCCCTGCCATTCAGGTTTAGGCGCGGGGGCGTATGGAATTCACGTGGTAGTATATGCACGCCAAATTATGCTATCAGGCACGGCTCGATGCTTGATGGTGAGATGATCAGCGGACTGCTGCATGCCGGGGCTGCTCGTGTATGGGTCGACAGGACATTGCGCTGCTGAACGGGGAGCGGCTGAGCGCAAACTCGAGAATCAAAGAACGCAGACGAAGCAGGAAAGTGCAGTTCTAAGATTTCGCCCGGTACCGTTAGATCATTAGTACTTTCAACTTCGTGCTCCGCGCAGCTCTGGTGTCGACAACTGTGCCCTCTAGTCATGCAGGGATGATCGCATAGTCTACGATCTGGTACATCAAAACCCGGAGGTCGCCCACAAGCCTAAACACTCCACTCTACACTTTCGCCATGACGAATAGCTTAGAAGCGGAGCTTGGTGAAGAACCAGCGGTTGGAGCCCTTGGAGTAACGCTCCTCGAAGGCCTTCTTGACGGCCTTCTTGGCGTCCTCACGCTGGGTAGGCTCCTTGAAGGTGTCGGGGGTGACCGAGCCCTTAAGGCCCTCAAGCTCGAGAACGTAACGGGTGGGGAGGAGGTGCGAGTAGTTGACGACCTTGATGAAAGGCTTAACCTTGGAGCGCTTGGCAACCTTCTTCTTGCCCATCGACTTGGTGACCTTGAGAGGGTAACTGGAGGATTAGCCTGGTACAAACAGGCCAAGGCTGCCGTGCACACGACTGCTGAGAGTCTACTCACCGCTCAATGCCGGCGACGATGGCGTGGGGGTAGGGGCGCTCCTTGGTGCCCTCGTCACGCTGCTGAAGGACAACGACCTTCTTGCCGGCCTGTCGTCCAGAGAGAACGACGGCGACCTCTGCACTTGTTAGCTTGCGAACTTCGGACCTTCGAAGCTGGGATACGTTTACTGCAGGTCGACAATCCGTCGAGACGAGCGGTCGATCCGCCATCCTGCAGTTGCGTCCTATCCTTCAGCTGTTGATACACACTTCCGGGCTTGTAGATCTTGACCACTGTTGGTAGGAATCAATCGGATCGGTAGGAGCGCGAGCGAGAAAGTCGATGGCAGGTTCAGATTCGGTAGATCAAGCAAGTTCGAAATGCAAGCGTTGCGAGTCGATAACGAGAGAGAGAAGGAGCGTCAGCACACGCCAAACATTCCAGATTTCCAGCGGCGACACCGATCTCGAAGACAGCGTCCCCGGTCCGTTCCACGACATTTTCGTCCTCTCCTTCCCGGCCGACATCAAACTTTCGTCCTCCGTTTCGGTCCAATCCTTCCACTTCCACCTCTCTGTCCAACGTTCCGTCTCGTCCATCGTCGTTCCATCATGTCGGTTGCGGCCCGGGAGTCGTTTCCATCGTCGTCGGTGCGCATGCTGGTGTCGTGCACTCACTCTTTTTAGTTGTCGAGCTGTTGAAGGTTAGATCTCAGAAACGTAGACAGCCGACTGGTAACAACGGCGGGTGCAGGCCTGCGCGGGCGGAAGCAAAATGTCCATCGACAGACGAAACTGCACAATTTGGCTCCCTGGGTGTACGGCGTTTTCGGCGTTTCTTCACTTGGCGTCTATCCACGTGGATGGCACACCTTGACGACGTCCGTGCCTGAATGCTCCTGGATGCTGGATCTCGGTCGCGACTCCCTCGTTGCCTCCTCACTCTTAGCTCGCGACTGCACCACTCCCAACGACATGCGTACTATCAGATCAACAGATTCCAGCCTAACGTCTCCTCAAAGATAACACCGCCGCGATCGTGCTGTGAAAAGACCATCAAGATGTCTTGTAGGCGCCGATACCGTCAGCGGTTGCTTCCGCTTTCTCGACGCCTAATGCACAGTGGTGGTTTGCCTTCTTATTCTCTGCATTCACTCTACGATCTGTATGGACAATGGCTATACAATTTCACGTTCCGTTTCTTCTCGCTCTGTCTGCGTTGCTGCAGCAGCTAGCTTAGAAGCCGAAGTGTTCCTGGACCTTGGGCGAGTCCTTGAGCCACTGGGTGAAGTCCTTGGCCAGAGGGGCGATCTTGCGGCTCGCCTGGACATCGCGCTTCATCTCACTGTCCGGTCAGCTACATTCCCATTTTACAGCTGGTCTGTACTCACCCATTAGCGAAAGCGAGGTAGTTGAGCCAGAGCTCTCCGTCCATCTTCTTCCCGTGCTCCATGAAAGCGTCGCGGGACCAGTGCTGGGTGTCCCACTGCTTGCCCGAGAGCTGGGACAGCACCTCGCAGATGCGCTTCGGGCTGAGAACCTCTGTGCACGCCTCCATGTCCTTGCCAATCCACTTGTCGGGGTCCTCGAGAGCGGCGCGGACCCAGTATCCGATATCATCAACACTGAACGCGGGGATCTGCGCATTGTCCGGCATCTCGAGGTGCAGGATGCGCTTGCCGTCCTTCTCGTCCCACTTGGCCATGCCGAGGTTCTGGAAGAAGTACGACGTGTACAGCTGCGTGCTCGGGATGTTGTTCTTCTTCATTTGCTCCGTCACGCGCGCCTTGGCGTCGAAGTGTGGCAGCTCCTGGCGCGGCTTGTAGCTCTCCAGCGCCGAGTAGACGACGTGCTTGACGCCCGCCTTTGCGCTCGCGTCGACGGCCGAAGAGGACTGCGTGAACTCGATCTCGGCGGCTTCTGAAGAGTTGTTGCCCTTGTACGCGATCCAGACTGTCGTCAGCTCAGGCCAGTTCATGGAAGCATGTCGTCACTCACAGTTCGCGTTCACGAACGAAGCGTACGCGCCTTCAAGGCCACTGGCGTACGACTGGGGGTTGTCGAGGTCGCCCTTGATCAGCGTCACACCGAGGTCGGCCATGCCTGTTGTCAGCTCCGACCGTCGGTTCCCAGCTTACGCTTGCTAGAGCCCGAGTCGGGGTTGCGAGTGACTCCCCACACGTCCCACTTGTCCTTGTGCTCAAGCAGAGCGCGCGCGACCGACGCGCCCTGGTTGCCGGTAACACCGAAGATGACGACCTTCTTAGGAGCCATTGTTGCTGATTTGCTACGTTGCTGAAGTTGGAGAGAAGAGGAGAGCTGTTGCTGAGAATGGGGATCGCTGGAATGCGTTCGTGTCGTTGTTTTGTTCTGATGGGGATGTGGGAAGTCGAGCGTGCTAGATATATGTACTCTCCCCGAGATTGTGGCGCTGGGATTAGCTAAGGCTTCTCGAAGACGAGCCATGAACGCATGGTACGGTAGTAGCAACCAAGGCGCGTTTCGTCATATCATGTGGGCCAGATCCCCGATCGGCAAGTCCCCCATCGGTCCAGATTCCCACTGGTGTGTCACTCGCAAGCGCCAGCCACCCGCTCTCGGCCCGTTTCCTCACCGTAGGAACGTGTGGGAATAGCTCAAGACCCCGCGTCCCTCTCACTCCCTGTGACAATGCAGATCACGGGGCCAGCGGAGCATTATGCGACAGTCGGTCTTGGCGCCGACGCAGACTATGATGCACCGATGCATCAGCATCACCAGCCAGAGTAGCCAGATAGTCCGGTGACGGAGCGGCGTCACGTGACGAATAAGCCGAGATAAGCGGAGCATAAGCGGCGGGAGTGCTGACATAGCTCGGGCTCCGACCCCGTGCGATCAGGAACATGTTCGGATCATGGCATTCGATGCATCGCCGTTCTACTCGTCAGTATCTACAGATTATCGAGCTGCGTTGGGACACGGAAAAGTGCAAGCTAGAACTTGAAGTACTCCCTCGCCTTGGGCGTCTGCAGCCACTGCTTCAGGTCCATAGCGGTGGGGGCGATCTTGCGGCTTGCGGGCGTGTCGCGCTTCATCTCGCTGCCTGTCAGTTGAGCCACGTGGAGCAACTCACCCCTTGAAGAGCGCGTAGAAGTTGATCCACCACTCGTAGTCGATCTGCTGCTCGAGCGCCAGGAATGTCTCGTCGCTGAGGTGCTGCGTCTCCCACTTCTGGCCAGAGACTTCAGCAAGCGCCTTCGCGATTGAGTCGGGGGTCAGGTCCTCGGTGCTCGTGTCCATATCCTTGCCTGGGGTGTCAGCTATATCCTTCGTTCGGAGGCGGCAGTAGCTGGACCACTCACCAATCCAGGACTCATCCTCAAACGCAGCGCGCACCCAGAGCCCAGTCTCAGCGACGCTGAAACCGGGGAAGGGCGTATCGTCTGTCATAGGGATCTGGAAGATCTTCTTCCCGCTTTCCTCCTTCCAGGGCGTCGAGAGGAGGTTCTCGAAGAAGTAGCTCGTGAACAGCTGCGTTGAGGGGACACCGTTCTCCTTCATGTACGCCGTGACGCGAGCCTTGCCGTCGTAGTGCGGGATGGCGACGCGGGGCTGGAAACTCTCCAGTGTCGAGTAAACGACGTGCTTGACGCCAGCCTTGACACTGGCGTCGACAGCGCCGACCGTGTGCGCGTACTCGATCTCGGCGGCCGCGTTGCCGTCCCCATTCGGGGTGTACGAGAGCCAGACTGGAGTTAGCTGATCGTATCTGATGCCAGCTTGAGATGTGGGGGCGGGGCTCACAGTTCGCAACGATGAAGGCACCGTAGGAGCCCTCCAGGGCTGCGGCGTACGACTTGGGGTCGTCCAGGTCACCCTTGACGAGCTTGACGCCGAGCGCCGCGATAGCCTTGGCAGCCACGCTGTCGGAATTGCGCGTGAGGCCGAACACCTCCCACTTGTCGGGCTGCTCGGCCAGAGCGCGGGCGACAGAGGAGCCCTGGTTGCCTGCTGTCAGCTTCGAATTGTTTAGATAGCTACCAGTGACGCCGAAGACGAAGATCTTGCGAGGCATTGTTGTATGTGAAGCTGTAGGAAATGAGAGCGGGAAGTGAGTGAGAGGAGGACGCGTAGCGAGTTGCTGATGCTGTGGGAAGGTCACTGAGACAGCGCATTTATACACCTCAAAGGCAGGTATGAAAAGTCTACAGTCAGTTCATGTTGTGTGAACAAGCACGATTGTGTTGGTCAGCAGAACGGTGTGCTTGGTCAGATCCTCGATCGGATGTGCCCAGATTCTTCAGTTCGTCTCACCGACCTCAACACTATGTAGTGCTCAAGGGAAGATCTATGGCGTTCAGCGACGTCGCTCGGCTCGAGGACAATGGAATACGCACCATAAGCACCGCTTCACGTGGCGTGATACGTCGAGATAAGCGGACGACTCATGACGCTGAGGTTCGAATGCACTACGGCAGCCCCGAGGCCCCGCGGCCGGTGAGAGAGCAGTGAGAGGGGGAGGGCGCACGTCTTGTTGGATCTTATGACTGGCGGAAATTGAGTGGATGTGGGCCAGTACGAGTCTGACCCGAGTCAACCTTTGAGACGTCGGCTGAGACAACGGGAAGTTTGCGGAATCTGACACATCACCGCTTGAAGTCGACTAGGAAGGCACTGGGTGCAAGTACGGATGCAGGTGGCAACAAGTTGATGCGGAGTACATCTGTTGCCTCGCTGTCGACGGCCGATGCGGCCGTGGGACACGAGGTAGCTTGGGTAACGGCGGACCGTGGCTTTTGATGATTAATGGTGACACGGAGAGCTTGAGGTTAATGGTCAGCAATGAAGGGCACGGACTAGTAAAGTTATAGAGAGCTGCAGGGTTGAGGTGGAAGTATAGTGTAGTTAAGAGTATCTTGTCTTGCAGTTGAGCGTGTGGCGAAGAGTAGTTGCTGACAGGTGGCGGGCTGGGAGACTTGTCGCTAACTTGAGAGCTTGAGGAGATCAGTCAGCAGCTCAGGACTCGCGTGTCAGCGGCGAAGCCTCTTTAGTGGCCGGTCGTTCATCTCGAACCCCTCCTCGTTGAGCTCATCCAGCTGCTTCAGCTGCTCGGGTAAAGTGGCGGTCTTGCTGCTTCTCCCGCTTGCCTTTCCATCGGTAGCCGAGGTAGGCACCTTCCTCCGCTTTCGCGCACCCGCTATCCTGATGGCCTCCTCGCCGGTGCCTACCGCTGCTACGCTTCCCTTCTTCTTACTCTTCCCCTTGGCCGTGTCCGTCTCCTCACCGATCTCCCTTTCTTCCAGTAACGGAGCGCCCGACCGGTTGTCCTCGACCGACGAGCCTCCCGTCACTTCCATGCCGTCCTCATCATCAGAGTCATCGACATAGATCACAGGCGGAGACCGTTTGTCCCTCTCCACAGCATCGATGCACTCGGTGTGTTCAATCGTCTGGTGACTGAAGGGAGGAGCCTTCGCGCAAGCGACAAGTGTGCGGTGCAAGGCGATGTCCTCGAGCGAACCGCGGGCCTTTATTTGGTCCAGATCCCACTCGAGAAGGTGTGACATATCCTTGCTGGGATGCGCGACAGTGTTACGGTTGTCCTTCTTTCCGAGGTGTTGGCGAAGTGGCTCGAGTGCCTTCCGCAGCTCAGTAATGCTGACCCCCAGGCGTTCCGCTGCGTCGGGTGGACAGTCTCCGCACATGAAGCGTTGAAAGTGCCTCCAGATCTAGTGTCAGCTATCACCGTCGACACGCGTGCTGGGAAGTGGACGTCGATGTCAGATGAGGGGCAGGGGCAGGGGCAGGGGACGTACAACGGGTTTGGATCGCAGCTCCTGGGAATAGATTGCGCCGAGAATGACAGTGGCTTTCTCGATCGGATACAGAGAACCGTACCGCCGCTCTGCAGCTGCGTTTACCGCTCGCAGAGTCGCGATTGTCTTCCACTGACCTGAGATCTGTTCCGTGAGCTTACGGTTTGCCTTGCGCAGAGCCTTCAGCTCCCCCTCGATATCTCCTAACGGGCTCGCACCGCCACCCCCACTCTCTTCGACATCTGGGGTGAAGGGGGGTGTTTTCTTGGAGTTGGCGGGATTCCTCTCCGCCTCGAGCTCCTTGCGCAGCGTCACAATTTCCTCGCTCTGCTGCGCCAGCTGTATATTCTGCTGAGCTAGTGCTTCGGTCAACCTCTCGGTCTCTCCGTCACGACGAGCGATCTGCCCTTCCTTGCCCCTCAGCTCGACCTTGAGCTGCTCGATCTCACGGGGCGCGCCCTCCAGCTCGGTATCGCGACGAGCACACTCCCTCTGTTTCCCTAAGAGCTGGTCTAACACGACCTCGAGCTTGCGGACCACGCGTAAAGCATTGGTGAAGGGCTGCTGGTCAGCTCATTGGAAATGCCACGGCAGCGAACGGAAGGAGAGGCTAAAGATGATCCGGCGTCGCACTCGGAGCGGCCATCGCTGTCGAGGTTGATGACGCTGTTTTGGCTCGGAGCATTGGCAGGACCAGCATCGGCGTCGT
This sequence comes from Trichosporon coremiiforme, assembly GCA_039545355.1. Classification (NCBI taxonomy): domain Eukaryota; kingdom Fungi; phylum Basidiomycota; class Tremellomycetes; order Trichosporonales; family Trichosporonaceae; genus Trichosporon; species Trichosporon coremiiforme. The sequence goes on from BCJJ01000010.1 coordinate 559,302, forward strand.
CGGGAGAAAGGCGGCTGCGGTTGTCGTCGTCATCGGAGTCGAGGTACGGAGAGTCGATGCGCATGGGGGTGCCACCATCTGTGTCGAGGTCGACACCAGAGTCGTCACCCTCGCCACCTGCAGAAGTCCGAGCAGGCGGCTGCCCGCTATCCCAGACTGCAGAATGCAGCCTGTTCTCTGGCGGGGATGGCAGTGACGCCTCCAGCGCCTCATTGCAATCACGGTCACGATCGAGCTCGTCGAGAGTCAGAGCCATAGTGGCCCATTACTTTGGCTGGATCCGACTGTAGTTAGTGAATGATCGAGGTGTGAGTGAAGGATGGTCCGATGTTGACATCGAGTGAGTGTCTGTCAGTTGATCAGTTGACTCAACCCGCGCAGCCTATCAGCGCGCCCCGTCGCGTGCGCAACAACCGTGCAGCCGGGGCAAAGGGGTGAATGCATGGATCTGTGTACTGCCATAGCGCACTGTGAGGATGGTAAGACACCGCCAAGGTGTTGTGTAGATTGTGTAGATCAGGGAGCGAAGGTGGACAGCCGTTGTGGAGGTCCGTGGAGATCCGTTTCACCTCGCTCAGTCCACCAAGTCCAGTCAGCTGGATCGACACGCGACACGCTCACGAGCGGACTTGCATGCCAGCGCGAGTCACCTTCCCTGTGCTAGCTGCGCTGCGGTTGGAGGAACGGGGCCTGTTTGAATCTGGCAGACAACCTACCTCCGCCTAAACGAGCACAACTTGAGTAGGACTTCCGCCTCTTCCCGATTTACGAAGTCAAGCGTATGTCAAGCTCATCCACCCGCCCATCCTCCTTCATGGACATGCATGCATAGTCAGCAGTTCCGAATATTGTAAAAACCGTGCATTGCCGCTGGCGGCCGGTGGCTTGGTGGTTGCCGCCGTCGGTTCGCCAGTCGTTGCGCCCCCTCTTGGCCCTTGGCGCCCTGCGACGCCCCCAACGCCTCCTCGTCGCGCTCCTTCGCGCCCCATTTGCGCCCTCACTCCCGTCCGCGCCTGCGTGCCAGACCGATCACACAGTGCCTCTGTGCCTCAGCCGTGTGATGTGAGAGTGGCGAATATCAGAGATGCGCAAGCGTAGCATGCGTCTTCACTCCGCATAAACAACTCATGATATCTGCGCACCGGAGCGTACGCGGGAAACCGCGCCAACTTGTGGACCTTCATGTCCTCCGTATTCTTTCTATATCGCCGTACCTGGCGGCTGAGGCATAATGGCCAGGCACGCGCCGCGGCGCGCGCCGCGCTCTGCGCTTGGTACTGCAGTGCGCCGAGCTCGTCGTGCCTGTGCCTTCGCGTGCGCCGGAGTCAGCCAGTCGCAGCCGCCGTGCCGGATCTGGGAGGCGACGAATTCTTTCCACTACTTCCATGGTCTTGCGTTTCTTCTTCGCGACTGGTGTGGCTGACTGATTGTCTGATGCTCCCCACTGTTGTCCGTTTGCGTTGGGGAGCTGCAAGCGAGCAGTGCGCTTGACACATGCATCAGCTTAGCATGCCGTGGTCCGCTCTCCGCTCCGCACGTTCGCTTGCTCGCAGTCCGGCAACAGAGACCGGAAAGAAATTTCAGCATGTCTCGTTTAGCAACGCGCGAGGCTCATTCGCCGCCAGATACTAGCCTCATTCATAACTGTGTTTTCGCCTGCTCGGACTGCCCCGCACTGGCACTCGCTGTGCCGCGAATGCCGAAGAGATGTATAGCGTGGCCAGCGACATGCGTAAGTTCAAGCCTCGCCATCGCCAGCTCTGGGCCCAGCCGATCGGCGACTCAATGAGGACCGATGGCCCGCCATGACCGAGTGTAGCGAGTGTAGCGGGGACGGGCGGCCGCGCACTGTCACGAAACTTTCTCCCACTTGATCTCAACTCGTCCGGTCAAGCTCGGCGAGGTCTCGAGCCTCGAACGTTTTTTCACTTTCCTCAATGTAGTTGGCCGAGCATTTGGCCGGGTTATTGGCCCCTTACCGGCTTTCCGCACTTGACGTGAATCAACCCGCTCCGGCCATGTCCACGTCCCGCGGACCCGCTCAGCGATGAGCACGACATTATTTACGCTGAGGCATAGATAAGAGCGCGTTCGGAAACTATCGAGGCACGTCGGTCATCCCGGTCTGACTAATCTATCTTAAGAACAGCGCAGGGTTGATGATCAACGGTTCCGACATCGAGAACCTGACGACAATGAAAGAAAGAGGAGACCCCGCGCACTGTTGCCGCACCTGACGCCCGCCGGAGCGGTGAGCGCGGCGCGGGCAGGCAACGGTGCGGGCAGCGCGGGCAGCGACTGCTAGAAAAATTGCCCGGATGTCACCTCCGCCCTCCTGGCCCTCTAAATGACCAGGTCCCTGTCCAGGACGTCCAGGAGATGAGGGTTCGGGTGCTCGAAACAGCGCAGGATGGTGCAGAGCGACGGTATTACGAGAGCATCAAGGGACGATAAGTCCGTCCGACTAGAGCGGGCGGCGCACGACGCCGTCGTGCTGGCGTAGCGTTTAGCGTTTAGCGACCGCGCGAACTGGAAAGCTTGAAAGCTGAGAGTTGAGAGGAACAGCTCGTGCCAGGCCCAAGGGCCCTGGGCCCGGCGTCCCTGGGTGCTGCAGAATTGCGGCTGCCGTTGCGCCCAGCTGAGAGCAACTCGCTCAGTTTTCGGTTCCTGCCACCGCTGCCCTGGATTCTGGCGCCTGTCTCCTGGTTTTCTGGTCCTCTGCGCAACCTCGTATACGTAGTGTCCATGACATCCGACCGAGCAGGGAGAGGCAAGAAAGAGGGGCCACTGGAATGCCTGCTGGTTCCTCTGGGACAACAGCTCTCGGCATGGGCCGCGTTTCGAGAGGCTGACGCGCAGACTCTCGCACACCTGATGCCTGAGCCTGCCTGGGCGTTTGGTAGGAGCATGTGCTTCTGTGGTCTCGCAGGTTTGCACGGCCAATCGAAACGTGCGCTGTTCTGCACGCTGATGCGGCGTTTGGGTTCTGCGACGTGCATGCTTTGCATTGCTGCATGCACGAGCGCATCAGCTGAAGGCAACAGTAGTGGGAACAGGGATCGAGCCAGCCGATGCAGCCGATGCAACAAGGCGCAACAGGCTGCAGACACTGTCCTTTGTCCTGCGACAGTCCTGAATGCTGACTGACCGACGGTCCTGAGCCTGCGCTTGAGCTTGCTCAGCCGTGCAGCTGTGTGCCGTGTCGTGATGTCTTCACAGCTGGCGCCTCGCAAAGGCGACTAGAAGCTTGCTGCACGCATTTGGCGGAGGCGGGCGTGCACTAGGCAGAAGGAGGGAGACAGAAAGGCGCAGAGGCGCAGGGCAGACGCAGATGCGACAAGCATGGACGCCGGGGGTATGAAGGGTTGGCTGATGGGTTGGGGCTCAGCCTTGTCGTCGATCATTCTCACCGCCGACAGGTCCCATCCATCGGACATCCACCCACCACCGCTTCCACCGGCCACCACGTCCCGCCCCTGCGCCTGCCGCACGCACGCACGCACGCTCGATTCCTCAATCCTCGATCCTCTGAACTCGCACACTCTCTGATCATCGCCCATCACCCATCACCCATCACCCCATCCATCGCTCACGCACTCCCAAGCCCGCCCGTCGTTCAGCCCGCTCAAGGCGTCCGCTCCCTTGGACACCTCATCACCTTCTTCCCCACCCTCAAAACTCGACGCAACACCCAACTTCACTACCGTCCTTTAACAAGCAAACACAGTCCGCATTGGTCGCCGCCGTACTATCGCTGCATAGACGCCCCTCTCCACCATGGCCGCCACGCCTCCAATCAATCTCGACAAGCTCCGGCTTGACGACGAGCCGCACTCGGACGACGAGAACCAGACGCATCAGTCACAACTGAAGCAGGCCAACAGAGCCTGCCCGGCCCTCACGAGTCCCAACAACCCCTCACCTCCGCCTTCTCCGTCTAAGACCTCTCAGTCCCAGTACCCAATCCCCGCCGTCACCACTCCGGCGCCGATATCCGCCATTCCGCCAAAACCGACAGTCGCTGTTCCCTCCCCCGCCCCGCGACCCGACCAGACGCCCAACAACATCGTCCACAACTCATTGTCACCAAACTCGGCCAGTCCGTCTCTGTCCGTCAGCCCGCAAACGCAGAATACGGCATCGCCTTCCCCTACTTCACCGCGCGGGCCGGTCGCAGGTTTCACGTCCCCTGCGGCGAGGGCTCAGCTCGAGGCCATGCGCGCCGGCCCGCGTGGCTCGCCAACAGTCCCCGTTGCAGGCGATGTCCGTCCTCCGCCGCCCGGCGTTGCTGCTGGCGCGCAGCGCATGCTTCGTCCGATGGGTGGCCCCATGGGCATGCGTGCCGTCGGCAACCAGCCGCTTCCCTCGAAGCTGCCCCCGAGTCTGCAGGCCAAGATGGACGCCGTCTCAGGACGAGTAAGTTTGTTTCCATGATACCACCTCGGTCTTTGCGACCGATGACCGCCGCCCCGGCTCTACTGTGTCCGCACTCCAGCAGATCACAGTTGCGCTCTTGGCCGCAAGCGTCCTGCATCATGCACGGGCCCGCACCATGCGTTCCTCGAGTGCTCGACATGCGGGACATACACATATCTCTTGGGATCCGCATGCTCGCCGCAGTCGACTAACCCCCTCTTCGCTCTGCCCGATTGATTACTCAATACTGACCTTACAGCATCGCGCAGGTACGCCCGCCGCCCATACCGCGCTGGGCGGTATGAACCCGGCGCCCGCTGCGACTTCGATGAGCGCGCTTCTCCTTCAACAGGCTAGGCAGGGCGGTGCTGGCGGTGCTGGCGGCGATGCTGCTGGTGGCTCGCGTCCTGCTAGACCCAACACTGGCCCTCTCGGTCTCGCTGCTCGCCGTGCCGCCAACCGTCCGTCAATGACGCTCGGAGGGGCAGCCGGCCGCCCAGCTGCTGGAGCCGGTGGTCTTGCCGCCGCCCGCGCAGGTGTCGGAATTGCGGGACGCCGCGGACCTCCGGGTGGCCTCAGCCTCGCTCAGATGGGTGCCTCCACTCAGGACAACCGCTTCGATGACTTCAGCCGCATCATGCAGCCGAACGGAACCCTCAAGTTCTCCAAGGCTGTTCTTCACTCTGGCGGTGTCGACTTCGGAGATGGTCAGTCCTTCAAGATCAACATGGACGAGATGGAGGTGCTCGGCGAGCTGGGCAAGGGCAACTACGGCAGTGTGCAGAAGGTGTTCCACCGCCCGACCACCGTCCCGATGGCGATGAAGGTGAGTATCAGCACACTCTTGGTGTTCTTATGATGTGCGACATGTCTCACACGCGTCTCATGTCGGACGAAACCAAGCACCCTGGTTCCTGCGCGAGGCTGACGTCAAATCAGGAAATCCGCCTTGAGCTCGATGAGGCTCGTCTGAACAGTATCATTGTTGAGCTCGACATCCTGCACCGTGCCAGAGCCCCGGAAATCGTCGAGTTCTACGGTGCCTTCACCATCGAGTCATGCGTCTACTACTGCATGGAGTTCATGGACGCCGGCTCGCTCGACAAGCTCACCGGAATGGGCCGCTTCCCCAAGGACCAGAAGGAGATGGATGAGTCGCCAGACAACGCTGTTCCTGAGGACGTTCTCCGGCGCATCACGGCATCCGTCGTCCGCGGACTGCGGTTCCTCAAGGACGAGCTCAGCGTTATGCACCGTGACGTCAAGCCGACCAACGTTCTGATGAACAGCAAGGGAGAGGTCAAGCTTTGCGACTTTGGTGTGTCCGGACAGCTCGAGCGCTCGCTCGCGAAGACGAACATTGGATGCCAGAGCTACATGGCTCCGGAACGCATTCGCGGCGAGAGCCAGAACCAGCAGTCGACGTACACGGTCTCTTCCGACGTCTGGTCTGTCGGATTGACCATCATCGAGCTCGCACGCGGCTACTACCCGTACCCGCCCGAGTCGTACTCGAACGTGCTGCTGCAGCTGAGGGCTATTGTCGACGGCCCGGCCCCAACACTGCCCAAGGGATACAGCGAGGAGGCGCAGGACTTCATTGCGAAATGGTGGGTTATATTGTTGAAGTACGTCTGACATTGCAGCTTGGTGAAGGACCCCAACGGCCGACCGACATACGCGCAGATGCTCGAACACCCATGGTTGCTCAAGGACAAGGACGCGGACGTCGACATGGCTGGTTGGGTGGCTGGAGCTCTGGAACGACAGGCCAAACGTGGCGTCATCCCGCTGGAGGAGATCGAGGCGTAAGCCGGTCTTCCCTGCTCAGGCATGGGAATGTACCAACGGAGGAGACACGGAACGAGGTTGCGACACAGCGCGGACACTTTGCAGTGCCCGAGGCGAATCTGCGTCGCAGCCACCACTGGCGCTGTCTCAGGCGGTGTTTGAGGACTTCTCACCGTTTCATGACCCGGTCGCCATTTCCGCCTGGCATTGGCCACTCGTGCCTGCACTCATCGCCTTCCCCTTCTCGCTCCCTTCCTCCCCTCCCGCGATAAGTTTCCTTTTTCTCGAATGCAAACGACGCGGATCATGTTGGAATAGCAAGCATACAACAGCATCATTCGGGCTCGGGCTCCTTTACGAACAAGCAAGCACACATACACGCAAGACAAGATTGCCAGAGGGCGCTGTACATGTTGTAATCCTGAGGGATTGGTTCGTGTGGTATCGGTAGTTAGATGTTCTCCAGGGTTTTTCACTTTCTTCCTTCTCTCTCATTAGTTTATACTCCTCTTTGCTCTGTTACTTCGTCACGGTTGGGTTCTGGTAGTTTCGCGTTCCCCCCATGCTCCCCCCCTCGCCCATGTGCCTCCCATAGGAACATCTGCATCTGATTATGACACCATGGCGATAGCGATGTCAGTGTGGAGCTGCTGCGAAGTGTATTCAGTCGAACATGTGCGTATGTGCCTCTGCGTATTGAGTGCCCATGTGCATGCCCATGTGCGTTTGTGGGGTGTGTGGGTTCCGGCATTCAATCGACATGACAGCCGCAGTCACAATCGCCGGTCGACTGCGAGCGTGGGCGAGTACATGGGTGGAGGCATGTAGAACGGAGTGCATAGTGCGACGTGCGGGAATGGGTGAGCCCTGCGGGCAAATGTGCGGAGCAACATTGCCGCTCGCACTGAGGCTTCAGGGCCAGCGACTAAACGACTGTATGCGGCATCCCACGTGGTCGAGTTCAATCACGAAATCATTCCGAGTCGACTGATCCAGCAGAGAGGGGAGAGGGGAAATTAGGAAATTGACGTGACCACGCCACACTTTTCTCCAACTCCTCTTCACTTCTCTCTCTACCTCGACCCCCTCACCTCGCCTCGACCACCATGTCCGGCCCCCAGAAGATCCGCAGGAGCAGCGTCTCTGCTTCCGAACCTCCCAAGACGTGAGTACCTCGTGACTGCCCGACTGTCCAGCTAGCTCAAGGGGCTGAGTGGGAACGGCAACCTGGTCGCTGCGTCACTGCACCGACCGATCGACAGCAGCGATCGCCGTGCGGTGGGCTGTCATCTTGCTTCCCCTGCCAGAGCGCTTGACCTCGTGACCACGCTCGAAGCTCGGCCCCAGCGGACAGCTCTGTCAGATGGTACGGTCGCTTTCATGAGTCGGACTCTTGGCACTGCTTGATTAAGGATGGCTTGACCGTGTGCGGGGCGGGCATCGGTTTCCACCACATTGGAGGACCCCGCAGACCATCACTACGGTCGCCTATTGTTCTCTGCGTGCTCATGAGAGACGCCCGTGCACAGAGTGCTTTGAGCCCCACGACAGCAACAAACCTCGCACGTCCGCAGGCATATAGAAATGTCACCCAAGGCGTCTTCGAAAGCTTCCACAGACACACGGACAACCAGAGAGAACGGTTGGCTAATGATTACCAGCATCCCCATCCCCACCAACCCCTCGGGCATCGCGTCCATGGCTGGCCAGTCGCCTTCTGCCCAGTTCTCGACCTCGCCCCGTCTGGCTACCTCGCCCGGCGGCACTGTCCTTGGCCGTTCGTTCCAGCAGGCTGCCGCTGCCAACGCCCGTCAGCTCACCGCCTTCCTTCCCCCGACGTACCCCATCCCCGAGGGCGACGAGGGAACTGCCACCCCTAATCGCCAGGGCAAGGTCCGCATCCTGCTGCTCGAGAACATCAACATCGACGCCGCCAACTTCCTCAAGGCGCAAGGCTACGAAGTCGACCACTTCACCAAGGCCTTCTCCGAAGACGAGCTGATCGCCAAGCTCCCCGCGTACCATGCGGTCGGTATCCGCTCCAAGACCAAGATCACGCCCAAGGTCATCGACGCCTGCCCCCGGCTCCTCGTCATCGGCTGCTTCTGTATCGGAACAAACCAGGTTGACTTGCAGCACGCTGCTCGCCACGGTATTGCCGTGTTCAACTCGCCGTTCTCCAACTCGCGCTCTGTCGCCGAGCTTGTCATTGGCGAGATCATCTCGCTCTCGCGCCAGCTCGTCGACCGCACCTCGGAGATGCGCGCCGGTATCTGGAACAAGGTCTCGAAGGGCTGCTGGGAGATCCGTGGCAAGACCCTCGGTATCGTCGGCTACGGCCACATTGGCTCGCAGCTGTCCGTCCTCGCCGAGTCGTTCGGTATGAACGTCATCTACTACGACGTCATGCCCATCATGCCTCTCGGTACTGCCAACCAGGTCGCCACGCTCGAGGAGATGCTCGCCAACTCTGACTTTGTCACGCTCCACGTCCCCGAGATCGCGGACACGATCGGCATGATGGGTCCCGAGCAGTTTGCGCAGATGAAGGACGGCGCGTACTTTATCAACAACGCGCGTGGCAAGGTCGTCGACCTTGGTGCGCTCGCCGACGCGCTCGAGAGCGGCAAGCTCGCTGGTGCCGCCGTCGACGTCTTCCCCAAGGAGCCCGGAAGCAACGGCCCGGGCTTCAACGAGACTCTAGGCGAGTTCATCCCCCGCCTGCGCAAGCTGCCGAACCTGATCATGACGCCGCACGTTGGTGGTTCGACCGAGGAGGCGCAGCGCGCAATTGGCAACGAGGTCGCGACCGCCCTCACCCGCTACCTCAACTACGGCACTTCGATCGGCTCAGTCAACTTCCCCGAGGTCGACCTCCGTGCCATCACGGCCGACGACGAGGCGCACATCCGTGTCTGCCACGTGCACAGGAACGAGCCCGGTGTCCTGCGCGCGATCAACGCCATTCTCGGCGGTCACAACATTGAGAAACAGTTCTCAGACTCCAAGGGCGACATTGCGTACCTCATGGCCGACATCTCGGGCGTCCAGTACGAGGAGGTCAAGGACCTTTACGAGGCCATCAAGGGCACTCGCGCCAACATCCTCACGAGGCTGCTGTGTAAGTAGAAGCTGGGGGATCGGGAACGAGAAAGCTGACGAATCACAGACTAAACGCATGTTTCGATCTTGAATCCCCTCATCAAATTAAAATGACCCGTCAACCGGGCTGTGTAGCATCTGTAGACCTCACCAGTGTTCTTCCACTTCTTCCGACCATCATGAATAGAAATGCATCGAGTATCAAGTCCCAAGATAAGATCTGGCGGGTGCGTGGGGTTCAGGGACGCCCCCGCCGCGGGAAGATGTGATGCTTTGGAGGAAGTCTTAGCGTGGCGCCTCGCTCCAACAGTAGACGGTGTGGACGTACCGGAAGTGCCGGAAGAAGTTGCAGAGTCGTCCGATGCGGTCATATGGCTCTCGGCGCGTGAATGATGCCGGGAGGGGATGAAGTGATAACGCGTTATAGTTGATTGAGGGTGATGCCATTCACGCCTCGGCCGTGTTCTGGCCCCGCTCAAGACGGAGAAACGAGGGTGTTCGACTATGCATGCATGTTGTAGGCACGCACCCGGACAGAGATTCGATGCATGCCTATCTCGATTAAGAGCTCAGGGAGTGTGCCCCAGCGCCGACTGTGTGAGCGCTACCAAGTGTGCGTGCTTGTGGAAGGCAGGGTCGACGTGGGGCTCCCCGTCACACTACCTATTCCAACCTCCCGGGCATCCCTCCCCAGTCACCTCGACACGGCTTAGCTCTAGCTCGACGACAGACCGATCCCATCCGGAGCCTCTGCCATCTCCTCATCACCCACCAACGACCAACACCCACTCATACTCACACACACAAACGCATCGACCCCGACCCCGAACGCGTCTTCACGCCTACTGCCCTCACTCATCCACTGCCCACACCGCCCAGTCGCCTTCCGCATCCGGACACTCGACTCAACGAACGATCACCGCCTAGACCCCAGACTCAGCATATCATAGACCTAGAGCATACACCACGCCACCACTACGCCAACGACCTGATAAGCCCCACAGCCCATTCATTCACATCCTTGACATCCCGCTTCCTGTCCATCGACGTCCCTTTCTTGCATCGACGACACTTCCCACACCGCGAATCGAGCCAGCATCCCTGCAAGCGGTGACGACATCATTCACAACACCTCCACCGCTCGCGTCCCCGATACTACCTTCCACTCGACTCCAGTCACCCTTTCCGTCCAACTGCTCCGGCACGCCCACAATGCGCTAAGCTATGTCGCGACCACCAGCACCAGACTCGGCGTCGTCGAGCGTCATGTCCTCGGGGCCTGGCGCGCTCGGCGGACTCGCTGGAGGCGGCAGCGCCGCGTACGGCACCAGCAGCAACACCCCCAGCAGAGCCGACCAGATCACGTACAGGTTCTACATCAAGACCGTGTATGTGCTTGTTGATGGACGGGTGACGCACTTTGGCAAGGGGGAGAGGAAGAAGGACCGATGGGTGAGTACTCTGAGTCGCTCGTGTCAGCTGTAGACGAGCGTCCAAGCCCGTCTAGGATTACTCAGAGAGGCGCTTCTTGGCCCAACTGCTGTCACTCCTCGTCTAGCTCACGCTCTGCATTTGCTTAGCTGATACCAGTTTAATCTCACCGTCCCCGATACGGACGTGCACAGGGCCGACCTGACGATCTACCGCCAGATTTCCAACTACAACGAGGTCCCGCCGCTCATGATCGCCTTCATCCTCGACACGACCGACATTCCCGCCGGCCAAGGCATCATCTGGAACCAACGACCGGCCGGCGACGGCAGCGGCGCTAGCGTCCGCGTCCCGATCGACGTCGGCAAGCGCAAGGGTATCGTCCTCGAACAATGGACGTTCAAGTGCTCGTGAGTTGTGGGTTCTGTTCGCCCCGGAGCCCGGAGCTCCATTCGAGCAGCCGCGGCCGCAATTTACAACGTGACAGAAGGCAAGACATCAATGAAGTTGCACGGCACAGCACAAACCCATGACCAAGACCTCAGAGACTTTCTTCTCTGAGTCGTGTTTGTGCTGGGTAGATCACCGCAGCCGCCGCCTGCGCACTGTCAGCCGTCATGTGACGGCCGCACGCAGCGGACAATCGCGCACCCGAATCGGGCTCCCGGGTACGGTGGCTGATCTCACTAACGGTGCTATGGCTTGCCACTCGACCCTGTCGTTCTTCCCTGCAGGCGCCATTATCTCTCCGCATGTGAGCACGCACTGACCGTCACAGGCAGCATGCAGCTATCTCGTCTTCTGACATGGCCCCACCGACGGCGTACCGTATTGGCATTGTACACTTCAGAGTGCTGTACAGCTTTATCCGACTGTTGCCCGCGTACCGACTATTCCGACGGCTCCGAAGGCAGAACAACGGCCTTCGACTCGGCATCAAACTGTGGGCCCCGGACGGCTACCCCGCGGACGCCCTCGGCGAGGTCTGGGACGTGATCGAGCGCGACCTCGCCGGGATCAAGGTGCCACTGGACAATCTGAGCAGTGCGACCGGCAGCGAGACGGAGCACTACGACTTTGCGCCCCTCCAGCTGTTCGGCAGCACGTACGAGCTCGGCGTGACGTACCGGCCGAACGTGGATTTCGAGGTCGAGGACCTGGAGAGCGTGTTCTCGGAGCGGTTTGTCGACATGGACGAGGAGTGGTTCACGCCGACGGTGGCGCGGCATCGCCTCGAGAGTGAGCGCTCAGCCGCCGGCTCAGGGTCGAACTCGACGAGCCGCTCGGCGTCGCGCGCCGGGCACCAGACGCCGTCGAGGCGAACGTCAATCGTCGTGTCTGGAACGCCAGGAGCTACGCCCGGCAGCCTCGGAGCAGGCAAGTGGAACGCGATGGCGGAGGGTCTGCCGTTCGCGATCAGGGCGGGGTCTGGAGGAGACGAGCCGCCGTCCCCGCAAGCGACAATACCGGCGTACAGGCGGATGAGTGCGCACTCGCTGCAGCCGTTCCAGTCGATCAGCGCGTCACCCACGACATCGATCTTACGCGGCCAAACACCAAATCTACCGAGCAGTGGGGGAGCTGCCGCGCGCGCGATCCCAAGCAGCGCAGGCAGCCAGCCGATGGCGCGGACGAGTTCCTTCCTGAGCCAGTCGGGTCGGTCGCACTCGCACGCACAGATGGCATCGATGCAGCCGTCAACGTCACACGAGACACCGACACACCAGGGCACCCCCCCGCTAGGTCCACCGATTGGTGTGTCCCCGCCCACGCCGTTCCCCGCCAACCCGAGCGTCAGCAAGCGTGCCAGCATCGCTCTGGCGAGTTCGAGCCCGTTCGTCGGTGGCAGTCTCGAGCGCGACTCGCCACTACGCCGCGGCAGTCTGGGCCGGTCACCGAACAACCCCATGCTGCGGCGGACATACACACGCGAGTCGCGGCGGTCTTTGGACGAGCCTTCCGGCGACAGCGACGACATCCACGCCTTCCTCCGTGCTCTTGACAGTTGGACACCCCCGGCGAGTCTAGGGCAGGGCAGCAACGTGGCCGGGTCGAGTGGCAGCGCCCAGGGCAGTGGGAGCGGGGCGGCCGACTCGCCAGCACGAAGCGTGGAGCGCGACCGTGTCCCCCTCACCCGCACACACGTAGACGACATGCTGAAGCGCATGGCGGGCAGCTTCCAGTCCCCGACGCCGGGGAGCGGGAACTCGGGCCTTTCCAGCGCAAGCAACACGGGCGGTAGTCGGCGCAGTTCCCTCTCGGGGCCAAGCGTGACGGCCCGCCGGCCACAAAGGCTCGAGCGTCCCGGCCTCCTGAGTGCCAGCAGACCCGTATCCACGGCCTCGTCACCAGCCCCGGCGCGCGGCTTCAGCACATTCGCCAGCGACGACCCCCCAGAGCCCGAGAGCGAGCAGAGCGAGCGCGGCCTAACCCGCACCTCGACCGTGCCCGTGCAAGCGAAGGCCGCCAAGCCGAGTGGAGGCGAGGCGCGCTCCCTGCCTTCCGAGACGCCGATGCGTCCCCCGCGCGGCCCGATGGTCGTACGTGGCGGTTTTGGCGCGCTCAAGGTCGGCAAGCCGTGCTCCTCCAGCCATAGCCCGGTGAGAGACAGGGGTGAGCGGCGCTTGGAGCGCGAGTTACCCCGCGGCGCGGGCGGTGTCACTGACCGCTCCGGCGGTGTGCCTGCCTCTAGGGAGAGTAGCGGGGACAAGCCGAAGGAAGGCAGTCTGGCGAAGGAGCCGGCGAAGGAGGAGCCCAGACCGGGGATCCAGCGTATCCGCTCGTCTGTTGCGTCCGGTGGGAGGTCAAGTTTGAGCCGGAGTGCGGGCTCGCAGCAGAGTCCCGTGTTCGAGGGTCTCATGGCCAAGCTGGCGCAGAGCAAGCTGGACGCGCAGGAACGCGAGCGCAAGAACAGTGGCTGAGCGTGAACGCAGTGTGGACTGCGAGCCTTCCCGCCGAGCAATCGGAAAGAGTGAAGAAAGTCAAGTGAGAAGTATCATATGCATTTCTGTACAACCAAAGGCTACAATACATGCGCGATCAAGACGCCCTCTTTGGCGCGGGAGAACGCCTCGACGAGCTCAACGCCGGGTCCGAAGCGCATAACAGCCGAAGAGCCACTGAACTGTGTTCCCCTCTCCTCTCCAGACCTATTACACGCGACGAAGACTACCTCTTTTCCCTCTCCACCTCCCCCACTTTCTCCCTCACCCGCCGGCTCGGACGAGTAGGTAGGAGCAGGATCATGCAGCGGCGTGCACCGCGCCGCCCAATAATTGAGATTGGACAAACATGGATGCTCGGGCCCTTTCAGATTCTCGAGCTCCTCGCGCTCCTCGTCGGACAGATCGGTTTCGTCAATCTCGGGCTCGAGCCAGTTCATTGGCACGACTACCGTGCCCCCTCCCACCCTTTTGACGAAACTGCTCAGTTCGTACGCGTTCCACGGGGCTAGGAAGTCTTTCGGGTTCAGGTCTGGCGTCAGCCTTATATTGCAGTGAGACATACCCATGCACACGCCGATGACTAGACGGCCCAATGGCTGGGGAAGGTCGAAGTAGCGAAACCCGGGACCTTCGAGGGCCCATGGCCTGTCTGCGTCGTAGAGGAAGCTCTTCCTATAATTCCCGATTAGCTCGCCGGACGGTGCGACGAGGAGAGCCGAGTTGTACCCGATCCCCTTCCCCTTTCCCTTTTTGTCCGAGTCAGCCATGGCCTCGTCGAAACTCGGCGGCAGATCGGAGGGCGGAGGGATGGCGAGCTGTGTCTCGGGGACGGCAGTTACGATCGTCTCGTCCTCTGGCGGGGGCTCGAAGGGCGGCGGGCTGGGACGTCGTGTCAGCGAAGGAACCAGGAAGGCAAGGATGGAGAAAGTCATGCTCGGAAGTGTAGAAGAAATGACGTGAACTGTCGTCTGGCCCCACGGAGGGGGGTCTGTACGGGCTTGGCGTTTGACTCGTCTCTGCTTGATCCTCTCTATCGCTCAGTACGGGTACTCACGCTTCCGTGCTCACTCCCGCATCTGGTGCGTTCGATGCGACAGAGGGGGCGGGAGTTGATGCCGACACTGAGGTCGAAGCAGAGGCGGAGGGCAGGGATAGTCCTTCGGGCGCGAGCTGCTCGCCATTCCTTGGTAGCCGTTCCGGATACCCAGCAACAACATAACAACCCAGCCGTCTGGCGAGATCAGACGACAGGTCAAACGTAGTTCCCCTCTGGCCCTCCAAAAACGGCGCAATCTCCTCGGCGGTCTTGAAGCAGTATCCCGTCACTGCCATCTCGGGCAACACCAGGAGATCAAGCTCATTCCGCCCCAATCCCGAGGTCAGTTCTTTCACTTTGGCCACGTTGCGCGCGACTTCGTCGATCTGCCGTGAGCTTCTACTCGTCGGGCAGCTGAGAGGTTGACACACACCTTCGGATCATACTGAACACAGCCGATGCGTTGCGGATGCGCGCGACGGGGCATGCCGAGCCAGGCCGCGAGAGACCGCGGAAGGGGGAGGAGACGGCTGAGCGCCGCGAATCGCGCAAAGATGGTTGCTACTCTCGCTGATTGTTCGTCCGGAAGGACAGTGAAAACTCGGCCTTTTCTTTGGTACCAGTTGAGCGGCGCAGGTGCGTGCCAGGTGTAGTGTGCGTAGCGTGTAGTGTGTGTCGTCAAGCAGGCATCGAAACGGGGTGCTCCTTTGGTCTGGACCTCCACCCCGTTCCTTGTCAACTCTACTCCCAAACACACCGAGGCCACGCACTCATCTGTGTGGGGCCCCATAATCGGGGCCGACATAAGCCGGGTCGGACGCGCCTGGGCAGCGAAAACATGCGATTTCGGTAGGCCTGAGTGGCGCAGTGGTTAACGCGTCTGTCTTGTATTTCACGAGAACAGAAGACTCCTGGGTTCAAATCCCAGCTTGGGCTACCAACTCTTTTGCTTATTTTGTTAAATCCATCCGAACCAATAGCTGTGGATAGGAACTTTGTCGTTTGAAGTTAAGTAGAAGATCAGTATGTGTGTGTGCGTGTTGTGTCGTGTGTTGTGTTGTGTATGCATGTGAACAGAGCAGAGCTGGGGCGTCGTGTGTTTGGTGCGAAAACTGGATTGTAATTCGGATTATGTGTGTTGAGTGATCGCCTGTCCTGAACTTACGCCAGCCGTCTGCTCCCACGTTCGCACCTGACTACTGCTATCCCACTGCATAAGCATGCGCCAATGCATCTGGGAACTCCCACCACCGCACTGTTCACCTCCAGAGTCCAGCCACAGCTCCCACTCCCACAGCACCGCCCGCAGTCAGCACACGGCAGACACCTTAGTTTCGCATCCCTAGCTTCTCGCAGAGTCACCAAAAGCACCCATACCCCAACGACCACACCCACCCCAAATCACATGCAAGAATCATAAATGGCATTGTTCATGATGAAGCGAGCTATGGACAGCTGACTGAAAGGGTAGTGCGAGTCTATGGCGACGGAAGGTCTATGAAGGTTACTAAACTGTTTGGAATGAGGGCTCCGCTTAGAGGAGGATGGCGAGTCCGCCGAGGACGACCGAGACAGCCGAGATGCCGAGGGCCGCGGCGACGGGGGAGGCGCCCGACTTGGCCTTTCCGGCACTAGAACCAGCGCTGGGCGCGGCCTTGTCTGAGCTGCTCTCGCTGCTGGCACCGCCGTCGTTCGAGTCCGAGCCGGCAGCAGCGGTGTTCTCGGGAACGCCCTCGAAGGAGGTCTGGCCAGAGGTGTAGGGGACGACCTTGTCGGTCTGCATAAGGAGGGCGGTGGGGATGCCATTGCTGATAGTGCTGTAGGTGGTGCACTTGGACGAGGCGGGAACGCTCATGGCCGCCGAGGGGGTGACAGTCTGGCCGACGGTGAAGAGGCCGGTCGTGCTGTGCTCCTTGTCCGTGTACGTACCGGTGTAGCGCTGGGCGAAAGTCGAGGTCGAGCCGTTCTTGAGCACGTAGATGCCGGGCGGGTAAGCGGCGTCGGCCTCGCACTCGGTGAAGGTGCCGTTCGTGTAATCGCCGGGCATGACCCAGTTGCATCCCATCTCGTCGAGCGTGTGCTGGCACTGCTCGGCGGCGGTGACCGTGTCATTCTCGGCGATACAGATGCGGAGACAGAACTGCTGGAACGACATGTAGTTCATCCACTCCTCGTAGCTGACGTCGGATCCCGTAGCGTTGGTAGTGACGTTGCCGCCGACGGGGTTGCCGAGGCCGGTCGCGCCGTGCGGGTCAAGCTCACCGCCCTCGTCGCCAGCCTTGATGTTGAGCCTGGTGAAGTCACCCCAGCCCTGCACCTGCCAGTAGAGCGGGGTCTTGACAAAGTGCACGGCGTAGAAGGTGCCATCGGGAATGACACGGGCGTTGTTGCGCGGCTGCACACACCACGCAACCTCGCGGTCCTCAGTCTCGCCGATAACCGAGTCCGGCTCGGGCGGCGCGAACAGACAGAAGTCGTCGATCGCGTTGATCGACACCAGGCGCGCCATCGACGTCTGGTTGATGTTCTGGTTGACAACGGGGGCGGTAGGGTTGGTGACACCCATCGTTCCGGTCGCAGTCACCTGCGCTCGGGCCTAGGTCTGTTAATCACTGTGATGGCTGCTGGTTACTCACGACCGAGGCAAGGACGGCTCCAAGGACAGCCAGAGAAAGCATTTTGGTTACTGGAGTCAGTTTGTGCACTTAGGTGAAGCAGTCGAGAGCTTGGGGGGTGCTGCGTGAGGGCAAATAATCCCAAACACTCAGTGCGCAGTCGCCACCTTCAACGAACACTCACGGAGAAAGGTGAAGAAAGAAGAGGACGCTCGATCGCCGTTAAGAACAAGACAGAGAGTGTGGTAGGGAGGAGCGTATGGCGTATGCGCAGAAGAGTTGACAACTTTAAAGGAGGAGGCGAGGATGAAGAGTGTGGTGGAGAGAGAGTGTAAGGCAGACGAGGTTGTGCACGCATGCAGGCTGTACGGGTGTACCGCCATGCGGAGCCTGCTCGGCTGGCATCTGTGTAGTGCCTGTAGGGCTACTGCGTTTGCGCGCAGAGTTGAAGCACGTATGGGGTGTTCCTTCAGGCAGAGAGGGTGCCACAAATAGCACGGTATGCGTCGCAGTCGCTTGGGCCAGATATAGAACCCGCACCGCCTTGGCGCGTCCGTCCGCATCAGTCGCAGCAAAGTCGGCCCTGGGATTCCAGCTGAACCGAGAATAGGTTTCTCACCAGCCCACCGGTGCTCTGTGCGTAGCTGTCTTTGAGTGGGAAGACAGCACGGCCAGCACGCGTCGACGCGATTGACGCGATCACACTTAGTCACAGGGACTTCAGGGCCTCCTACCGTGTGGGTCCAGACACCAGCTTACCCACCGTAGGAGGGCTATTTCAAGAACTGCGCAATGTAATTTGAGCCCAGTGCCCTGAGAGCCAGGATCGCCCTTATGCCCTCTCGCCTATTCACCCAGACCGCTCCCTCCTTGCCCGCGGCCCTCGGAGCATCTCCCACTGTTGGGCTTGCTGAGCAAGGGGAGGATGGGCGTGCTGCGGAGCACCCTTCTAGCGTCCCCGTAGTGGCCTCTGGTGTCCTCACGCTCCTCTCGTCCCTCGCCGCTGTCCTCGCTGTCCCTGGCAGCGACCTGCCCCTCCTGGCTAGCCTTCTGGCGACTATGCGGCCATAGTACGCATATAGACGCACCACCGCATCTCACGGCACTCAACCATAACACATACAGCCGCGCTCCATGCGCACTCTGGTCCAGAAGAAGCGACGGAGGGCCAGAAACACCCACACGCGCCTGACTTTGAGCTCCTGAACAGCTTCCCCCCTGCATTGATCGCTGAACGCAACTCGCACCAGCCGTCATGAGCTATTTTCACACCTCCCCCACGCAAAGAAACGGACTCATGTGGTATGCAATGCATTGTGTTGTTATGGAACTGCTGACTGTATCGTACACACTGATGCACCTAGTCGGGTGATCGCTACTCGCTTCCTCGGTGCGCGGTTACGCCTAGCGCGAGGCTCAGAGCCCACTCAGAACCGACTTGACCCAGGCGTTGCCGTCGAAGCGGTCCTGCCACTGTTCAACGAGCGACTTGAGAGCGGCACGTTGCTCGTCCTCGCTTCCGTCGGCTGCCTGGCCCTTCCACTCGGCCAGGAACTCCTTCACGATCTGCGTGCCCTGCTCGACCTCGCCCTCGTCCAGCTTGGGAATCTTGGCCGCGTCGTCCTCGGTGCCAAAATCCTCGAGCTCATCCGCCTTGCGCTTCGCCAGCTTGACGACTGTGTCGGGGAAGCGCGCGAGCTCGGCGACGTGGATACCGAAACTCTGGTCACTGTGCCCGTCGATGACTTGATACAGGAGCGTGATCTGTCGGTCCGAGATGCTCTTCCCCTCCGGCGCCGGCTGCACCTCGGCGCGCACCTGGAGGTTTTTGACCCACTCCATCTGGTTCGCCATCGCCGTCAGCTCGTGAAAGTGCGTCGCGAACAGGCAGAATGCGCGAATGTTCTTCGCGATGTGCTCAGAGATCGCCCACGCGAGGCCGAAACCGTCGTACGTGCTCGTGCCGCGGCCGAGCTCGTCGATGATGATGAGAGAGTCACGTGTTGCGCTTCGCAGGATCGTCGCAGTCTCCAGCATCTCGGCCATGAACGTCGACACACCCTTGAGCTGCGAGTCGCCCGCACCGACACGCGCAAGCACGCAGTCGAAGATCGGCAGCTGCGCACTGTCGGCAGGGACGAAGCAGCCGAGCTGCGCCAGGAGCGCGATGACGCCGAGCTGGCGGATGTACGTTGACTTGCCGCCCATGTTCGGGCCAGTCAGGATGGCGAACTCGCTGCTACCGCGCTTCATGTCGTGGTCGTTTGCGATGAACGCAATGTCGTCCTGCACCTCGAGGCACGGGTGTCGCGCGCCGCGGACGAGCACGTCGCTCCCACCCTTCTCTGCAACAGTCGGCTTGACGTAGGGGATAGGCGCATTGGCACTAACATGCGCAAAGCTGACGAGCACGTCGAGCGCAGCAATCGTGCCGTCCAACTCCTCGAGCAGCGGGGCGTACGATGACGCGACGCCCACGACCTCCTTGATCAGGTACCTCTGCTTCTTCTCATACTCCTCCTGTAGGCGAAGGTATTCGCCGCTGAGCTCCTTGAGGTTCTCTGTCGTGAAGATTGTGCCCGCTTTCTGCACCGCGAGCTCGATGCACCACGAGTTCTGCCGGATCGCGTTGGCCTCCGCCTTGGTGACACGGAACGAGTAGTTGTATACCTGGTTGTTCTCGAGATGCAGCTTCTTCTCGATGTCGAGATTCAGCTTGCGTCCAACGCGGCGGTGCTCCTCGTCCAGTCCGTCGCGCGTCGCGAGCAGTGCGTCACGGAACTGCTGCAGCTCGGGGTCCAACGTCGGCTGCAGGTGGTAGTGGTGGTTGCTGTTGAGCTCTTCGAGGTCGATCGACTCCTCTATCAACGCAGAGTATTGCTCCAGCTGAGCCGCCTTCTGGCGCAGCGGCACGATGAAGTCCTCCTCGAGTACCTGGCCGAGCGCGGCATACTCCTTGGCGAGATCGTCGAGCGTCTCAATGATCTTCGGCAGGACGGCGACAGCCTGGTACACGCGGACGAGGTCCTCAAGTCCGGCACCTCCGCGGTGGAATCGCTTGCAGATGCGGTGGAAGTCGGGCATGCGCTTCAGGCACTCGTCCTGGATCGTGCGGCGGCGGACGCTGTCGTTAACGAACATGTCGACCATGTCCTGGCGGCGCTGGATCGCGTGACGATTGACGAGCGGCTGCTTCAACCAGCGGCCGAGCAGGCGCTGCCCTTGGCTCGTCTTGCAGTGGTTCAGCAGGCCGTAGAGACTCATGTTCTTGTTGCCACCGAGTTCTGGCTGCGGCATGAGGTTGAGCGCCTTGACGGCGGACGCGTCGAGCTTCATGAACTGAGAGAGGTCGTGGCGGCGGAAGCGGAACTGGCCGTGCATGGGCATGTCCATCATGAGCTCGAGGTAGGAGATGAGCGCGGCGAGCGCAGACATGGCACACTTGAGGTCGTATTCCGCTGGTTGTTAGTTGATATCCCGTGACTCAACTCACGCAGCGTAGCCGGGTGCGTCTCGTCGAGCAACCGCGCCATGTCCTGCTCCACACTTCCTGCCTCAAAGCTCTTCGACTTCTGCTCTGTGACGATAACGCCGCAGCGCTCCGCGAGCGTCCTGAGCTTGATGAGATCGTTATTCTTCCGCTTCTCGTCCTCCTGCACGATACACTCCTTGACGCCAAGCTGGATCAGGAGGCTTTCCGTGTTGCTGAAGTTCTCGTCGTCCTCGTACTGTGACACACCGATCGTCTTTTCCTGCACGTCGACGAACGCGGCACCGACTATCCGCTGTCCCTCCTTGAACTGGAGCTTGATCGCTATGCTAACCGCGTTGGCGAGCAGGTCCTCGTGCGCGAACAGCAGGTCCTCAACCTGCGTAAGGTTCCCGGGCGACGCCGTCTTGCCGAGCTTCCACCGCGTGTGGTTGCGCTTGCCCGTTGAGCCGGTCTCGGGCTCCCAGATCTCGATGCGCATCTGCCTTGCAGTAAGGCAGTCGCGGAGAAACGCCTTCGCTAACGTCATGCTCACGGAAACGGAGGGAAGGCCACCGTCCTTAGACCGGTTGCTGCCCAAGTACTTCAACACGTTGTGGGTTTTGAACACCTGGTCCGCGATAAGGAGAGCGTCGGTGCCATGCGCACTGTAGTAGCCGTCACGGTCGAACAGGCGCACTAGTCCTTCGGATCGCGGAGGCATACGCCGCTTCACAAAGTCGGCGAACTTCTCCTGCGTGTCGCCGTCTGCACGTCAGCCACTCCCAGCTAACCTCCACTCACCCATGTCGAACGACGACTTCTGCTCCGTCGTCAACTCTTTGTCGTACATCGGCTGTAGGTCAGTTTCAAGCACCCGAGTTGAGCAACTCACCATCTTGGGCGACTGGAGGTGCGATGACAAATGACGGTGGTTAAGTTGCGGTCTGACGGGTTGACTGGACTCGTAAACATTACGGACGCGTCTCGCGTGCGCGTCGGGACCAAACCAAAGTGGAGGTGGCAAGCCGCTGCCCTCGCACACCGGGCGGTCTCGCTTCTGTGATGCGCGTCATCATCCCATGTCTCCCTCGCATGCTTTAACCGTCTTTCGATGCAACAATGGCATATGCAAGTGCGCCGCATTATAAACATACATGACCAACCTTCCGCCTCAGGTACTGTACACCGCTATGCTAAGTTTCCTACATCTGCTCGTCCTCCTCGGCAATCTCAAACAGGTAGTTGGCGGCCAGCTCCTCGTTCTTGTCACACGCGAGGAACGCCTGGAGCACGACCTGGCGGTCAAAGCCGAGCTGCTCGAGTCGCTCGACGGCAGCGGCCTCCTCCTGCGTCAGGTTGACGTGCATGACCTGGGCACCTCCGTAGTCCTCGCCCCCGTCGTCCTCGTCGCCGACACCGAGAAGGTCGTAAAGAGCCTGAGGGTTCTGGTTGAGCATCTGGGCGAGTCCAGGGTTCGAAGCGGCAATCTGCTGAAGGAGCGGCTGAATGAGAGCAGGGTTCTCCTGAACAGCCTGGCGGATGCGCTGAAGCTGGGGCGAGTTGGCGAGTTCTCCGAGAGACTCGCCGCCCGCACCGGCTGCGGCGCCAGCTCCGGTAGCAGAAAGACCTCCTCCGCGATCACGGTTCATGGCAGCCTCGGCCGCGGCGAACAGGTTGTCGGCGCCGGCTCCACCCGACGAAGGGGCCGGGGCGGCGGCAGGCGGCGAGGTAGCGGCAGGGGCGGCGGAAGGGGTGGTGGTGGCAGCGGGAGCGGCGGCGGGCGCACGAGGAGCGGGAGCAGCTGACGGCTCAGGCTCCGGAATGTTTCCGCTCATGAGGTACTCGACGGCACGGTCGGGGTTGTTGTAGCTCGCGCGGAGAGCCTTGACAACCTGGTCGCGCTCGAATCCCATCTCCACCATTCCATCGATAGCGTTCTGGAGGGCAGCTCCCGTAACTGTTGTCAGCTCCTGTCTAGATGAGTCGCCTTACGGAAAGAAGACCCCAGAGCAGTCTCGGCGGGGGCAGAGGCCTCAGTCGAAGCTGCGGGGGCAGACTCGTTGGTCGAGGTCGTCGCCGCCGCGGCAGCAGGCGTTGACTCGGCAGCAGGGGTAATGGAAGCGGGGGGGGCCGAAGCAGCGGGGGCGGGAGAGGACGAGGCAGGAGTCGAGGCGGCGGCAGCAGGAGTCGACGATGACGCGGCAGCGGCGGCGGGGGTCGCCTTGGGCTGGGAATGTAAGTCGCGGCCTATTATCCTTGTAGATCATCTCGCTCACCTTCGACACCATCACAACAAGGAAGTCCTTCTCCTTGATCTTGAGGTCGCCGACGGTCGCATCATCCTTCAGAATCTTTCCTGCCATGTTAGCTCGTGCCGAACAATAAAACCCACCAGAGTAGATAAGCTTCTGAAGCTCGGCGGGGAACGACTGGGCCTCCTGGATCTTCTTCTTGAGGCCACCGATCTGGAAGGTCAGTTGGCTCTTTTCATGCAATTCCAACTCACGGTCTCCGACTCATCGGCCTCGATCGAGAAGAGCTTGTTGGTCACCGTCTTGAACGTGATCTTCATCGTGGCTGGGATGAAGAAGTGGATGTGGGGGATCTGATATGACTGAGGGGGTCCTGTCGACGTCTCAAGCCTGATGAGACGCAAGCGTCACCACTCGAGCGTGGGAAGGCTAGGCACGTGTGATCAATCTGGGTGGCGGACGGATCAAATCCGCCGCAATAATCAGGGTAACACACCGATAGCTGATTGTACCGCAAATTATTTGGAGACACTCGCTCGTCAAGAAGTTGGCGGTGTGCACGGAGTAGAGGTGCAGCTCTTGCAAACGAGAGAAGCCATTGGGGATTGCTGTGACCACGACAATGCATTCGGAACCTGTCTCTGACTCCCGCGGTGGACGAATGCCCCATTGGAAGTGCAGTTAAATCCGCTGCCGGCCTACCGGTGAACCAAAGCCCGCTCGTCGATCACCGTTTGGAGGACTACGCCCTTCTGGCTCTGGGAGCGTCCCGCTGGTCAGTGCAGATGAAGTGCATTAAGCGAACTAAATCAATGGGAGATGCCTTTATTCCCTGGGAAGGGACATCCTGCCACGTTGGTTGAGTGCACACGCCAATCCTGCCGACGAACAATCACACTGCGAGGATGCTCAGCTTCATTGTCCACTCGTTGATGAGGGCGTGGGCTCAAAAGAAGCGCGATGTTGGTTGCCAGTCGCAGGATGCAGTGCTGACGTTTTCGATGCATACATCTTCAAGCACTCCTACAGAACGCTTCCCCCCCAGCGGTGCGCTGCATGCTTTCGCAGAGGGCGTCAATGACAGCGTCGGCGACAAGAGGGTTTGCGACGGTGAGTGGATTGGGGCTTGATCTTCACTCGACTAGTTGTAGGTTGGCAGACCAGAACGCATACGAATGGTAGAGGAAGAACTAGTGCAGCATTGCGGTCACTGAATCCCCGTGAAACAGAAGTCTCGGCCATCAAGATAAGACACAGCTCGGTGTGATCGGGACAGCATCTCAGCGAAGCAGAAGCAACGGCGTTCGCTGGTCACCTCGGAGAAACGGCCAGGAACGCCTGCTGCACGTGGTGGTGTTAGGTGTTATAACGCCGCGAAACGCCGTTCACCCAGCGTCAGCCAAACTTCGAGCCTCAGCGTAAGGGGCGACGGAACCAAAAATCTGGGCGAGGTGTCAGGAAACTGGGCTGCAGCGCGGGTCGTGGTCTGTTGAGCATTCGGCAGCGGTTGCTTGAACGTTTCTACCACCCATCAAAAAAACAGCGACAATGAGCTCCTCCCTCAAGATCCGCGCCAGCGAGCTCCAGTCCAAGAACAAGGAGGCTCTTATGGAGCAGCTCACCGAGCTCCGCACTGAGCTCACCTCGCTCCGCGTCCAGAAGGCTGTCGGTGGCTCTGCTTCCAAGCTCACCAAGATGTGTGTATCGACCGACTTGCACGACTTCGAACCGAGACTGCGACGACGACGGGGACCAGGCGGACCAGACGGCGTTGGAGGGATTGTTGGGGATGAAGGACGGCGGGGATGCGTTCGGATGGAGGAGAAGGTCGATGTGCTGGAAAGTCTGGTCTGGTCTTACGTCTGGTTGGGTCGAGTTTCGAAGTCGTGCAAACTCGCCAAGCTAGCGTGTTTGAACGATTAACTAACCTCGCAGCAACACTGTCCGCAAGTCGATCGCCCGTGTTCTGACCGTCGTCAACCAGAAGCAGCGCCAGAACCTCCGCGAGTTCTACAAGAAGTCGAAGTACATTCCCCTCGACCTCCGTTACAAGAAGACTCGCGCCATTCGTCGCCGTCTCACCGAGAAGGAGAAGAACGCCAAGACCGTCAAGGCCCAGAAGAAGGCCATCCACTTCCCCCAGAGGAGTGAGTTGACTCGGGCTGGTGGAAGGATACGGATCACAGGTTGGGATGAGGGATAAGGTTGGGCAAATTTGTGTCGTGGCTGTCGTTGAGCTGTTGTCGGCAGCAGCGCATCGTTCGTCGTTGCGTTGTTCTGCGGACTGCTGTCGTCGAAGATCTGCGAGTGCACCACTCTGTGCCAGTACGAATTTGCCCGTCATGCCCTGTCGCACGTCCAGTCATCCCTCATTTCCTCCACCAGCTTAACCGCAGCCCTTCGCGCATAGCTGACAATTCACAGAGTACGCTCTTAAGGCTTAAATGTTCTCTTCTTCGGTTAGGGGATGCATGAGTGTACTACCATCGCATGTATAGATGGGCGGATCTACATCGGATGCAGCTTTAGGTCGGCTCGCAGCCAAGTCTGGTACACACTAACCTTGTGAGCGAGGGGAGCACGAACGGAGCGAGCGAGAGATAGCAAGTCCAGAGCGAGACAGGCGTGGTGAGAGCGATGCAGAGGAGAGCTTGGGCACAAATGTCGCTGAGCTCGATGATGGTGTGGTGATGGAGTGGACGTTATGAGAAGAGGTTGGTGCACGCCTGAAGGCAGGCAGCCTGGGCAAGCGAGCAAGCGGCAACGACGCGCGCCGTAGCTCCGGCCTGAGACGCGCCTGGCTGTCAGCTACCCTTGATGAATGGATTGACTCACCAATGACACCCGTCACATGCACGCAACAGTGGGCGTACGCGCCATTACAGGCTCCGGTGCAAGTTTCGTGGTACAGTGAGGATGCCGAGGCTGGCGCAGCGAGCGCGAGGAAGGCGAGCGCGGCGAGCGTCACGTTGAGAGAGGAGAGGCGCATGTTGGTTTCTGTGGGCGGCGTGACAGAAATGTTGTGGAGATAAGTTGGAGAGGTGGAGAGCTCGAGAAGCAGGGAGCTTGGGAGTGGTTGGGAGAGTAAAGGTGGTCGGGGTAAGAAATAGAGGGGAATGGGAGGGATCGCGAGTCTTTGTATGTGCCTGCGGGCATGAGGTGAACAGGTGAGCCGTGATGAAGGGATGAGGGGATGAGGAGAGCAACCGGGGCGAGAGGGCGGTGCCGAACTAACAGCATTACCACATCTCACTTCAGACCAACATCATCTGTCAGCTTTCTATACCAACTCGGCACATCAAGCACGCCTCGGCTTGTGCGCGTGCCTGAGTTGGGCACGCAGAAGCAACTGCGATATGTACGAAGGTTCCGTGGCAGTTGACAGGCCAGGGTGACGTTCACAGAGCGGTTTAGTCGCGGAAAGCGGGAAGTGTGGTCGCAGTGCACCAAACCAAGGGCCCGTATCCGACAATTAAGCAGTGACGAGTCTCGATGTCAGCTACTGTATTCTAGCTATGAGCAGCAGCACCTTAGCTAATGCAGCTATGAGGTAGCGCTGCTCACCAATGCAGAATGTGAACGCACAGGGGGGACCGACATGGGTCTTATGGCGAGCGGGAGACAGTGTTCTGTATTTGTTCCCAGAAGAGAGGGCCGAGAGAGAGGTAGGTGAAGTGCAGGGCATGAAGGGCGGTTGAGGAGCGAAAGAAGGCAAATACGAGAGGCGATGCGAAGCCGCACCATTTGGTAAGATGTTGTTGGATAGGTCATGCCAATGACAGCACCATAGTATGCTGAAGTGAGAACGCGTTGGGACGTGGGACTGTTGTGATAACAATCATCAACCGAAGAACGTCTGCACGGCCGCCTAGGAACATGAAGCTGCTGGGAGAAACAGTTTGATCGGCAGGCCATGACCGCAGGCGACCTTATTCAGTAGCCTCGTTCATGTGACGTATCTCCACCCGCTCCATGCTCTGCAAATATCCATGAGTGCATCGCTAATCTCACGTATCTTGAGGAGGAAGGATTCTTCATGACTCGCAGGTGCGATAGGTAGCGACGGTGCTGCCCGCTGAAAGCCCGACTCCAACCCGGCGGGGACGGTGCCACATCCGCCCTGACCGCCACAGATTTTGCTGCACCTCAGCTGCCCGCGTCCCACTCACCCACCCCTTCCAATTCCAAGCTGAACCAAAATGCATGTCTATGATTACAACAAAAGATGTCATGTGATGCTCTACGCGTCAATCTATACTCGTTGCTACTCCCAGTCCATGTCAACATCCATGCCCTGGCTGTCGGCCGATATGCTCCTCGCCTCCGTGTCTGAGGTCTGCGACTCCTCGTCGCCGTCCTCAGAGGCGAGGTCGAGTGAGTCCATCGAGTCCCTCGAGTCGTCTGACTTGTCGCCGCGCACGTCTGCGAGGTCTGCGACTGAAGCATTCCGCGACGTACTCGTCAGCTCTGACAGACCTGTGACGCGTGCGAGATTGCCGAGGCCCATGCTTGAGCGACCCAAATTGAGACCCGAGCCATAGTCGTCGTCTGCGTCGAGTGACATCGCACCGAAACTCCGCGCCGTCCCCTGGTCTGGCGGGCTGTCGGCACGGCTGCGAGATCGTGAATGCGGGCTGCCGTATTCCCGGAACGAGTCATCAAGGTCCAAGGCCGAAGGACGCGGGGACGGCGACATCATATCAATCGACAGCGCGCGCGAGCGGCCGCCGAGCGAACTTGATCCGGGAGACAGAACGGCATTCTTGTCCAACAGTGACGGATTGTCGATCTGATGTCAGCTGTCGGTTCGCATCGAGGTAGCTTACCAGGTCGATGAAACCCTTCGCCACCGTGTGGGCAGGGTCAATCTGGAGCGCATTGCCGAAGTGATACCGCGCCTTCTGCAGCTTCGACTCATTCGGAGGCTCATCTGCTGTCAGTTTGCAACACGAGGGGGGCTCACCTTCCTCTACGACACTGCTCGAGCTCGAGCTGCCTCGTCTCCTCGAAGTCTCCGACCCAGCATCGGAGCTCGGGCCCTCGCGCGCCTCGCGACGCTTGGACTCGGGCTGCGCGAGCCAGAAGCTGATAAGCCCTGCGTAACAGTGCAGCGAGGCCGACTTGTTATAGGGAGCGTCCACGAGATAACTGCGGTCAGCGCGCGCACAGCCGACGGGGCTGGCACTCACGTCTCAAGCTCATTCAGGGCAGGTTCGTAGCGTCCAATGTAGACAAGATGCTGGGCAAGCTCTTCCAGAACCGCTGGTTTCTGACGTCAGCTGTAGGCAACCCCTACGGCCCACCTCGGCTGGTTTAACCTGCAGACGAAGCTTGGTCAGGTAGTCAGTTGCACTGTCTTGACCGCGGCGCGACAGCGACTCGTTGCCCTCGGTGATTGATTGCCGTCCTGCTGCGTCTCGCGTGAGGAGGAAGAGCCCCCAGCCCCAGCGTTCCTTCCAGTCAATGTCCGGGCAGCGTACCTGACGTAAGCTACCGACCACATGGATCCACACGCCCGCTGCTTGACTTGATTGCGGGTAGTGGGGAGGACGGACTCACAAGGATGGCCCAAGCTCTGCGTGCCTTGTCATAGAGACCACGGAGGATACAGATATGGACGCAGTCGACGAGGTTTTGGAGATAGGCACCGCGAACGGACGTCGGTTGTTGTGGGTCGCCGGGCCGAAAGGGAAACTTGTATCGGTTGGCCGCGGGCATGGCTGAGGGGCCCGAAGGACCTCAGCAGGTCTCGGAGAGAATCAGAGGAAGGAATAGGTGCTCGATGGCGGAAGATAGCTCTGTAGCATGGCTCGCGCGTCGGGTTGTGCTAGAGGAAGACAAGAAGGAGCGTGGTGGGTACGTGAGGGAAGATGCGATCCGGAAATTGTGGCTATGACAGCATCGAAGCGCACGGAGCCGCGATCACATTGCAGGTCTGAAACTCAGGCATGTCCTGCGGTGGAGGCCGGTGGAGGACAGCGGCTCACGTGACGGACGCGCCGGTGGATTAATTGGCAAAAATCTGGGACCGAAAATTTAAATGTCAAGTTTTTGTGTGGTGCCGTGGGCCAGCGATGCGTGTGTGTGTGGGTGGGTGGGAGCAGCGGAGCTTCTGCCCAGCATGCGGCCCGCCCGCGCGCCAGGCTCAGGCCCTCCGCCTGTTCCCCTCCCTTGCGCCAGTCGCTCCCATCCACTTTCACCGCTGCATCCTTTCCTCTTTTCTTCTCCTCATCACCTTCGGGTACATCGTTCAACTACCACCAAAAACCACCCCCCAAAAACGCGCCGTTCGCTTCGTCTCTTACGACCAAGCGACAACACCAAAAACTAAAAAACACCGCAATCATGGCTGAGTGAGTACGGCCGCTTTTCCATCACAGGAGCGCCAGCAATCAGTCAGCCAGCCAGTCGCGAAACTTTCAATCAAATTATCGTGCGAGCCAAGACGTCACCTCCTGCCTCCATTGTTCCCGACAACTATCGACTCCGGGACTCTTGGATCATATCCAGGCATTGTCGGCTTGCACGAATGATTGAGAACGGATGCAGCAAGGCGGTCCCGATACGTGCGCTCGTGCAACAGACGCAGGGTTGCACCGGGACGCTTCCGCGGCGGCTGCTGATTCATGGTCGACCAGCGCTTGAAAAATTGCCACCCATGGAACGCAACACACAACATGAGTGGCCTGCTGACGTCCAACAGGACTAACCTTGAGCTCGCTGGCGAGCAGATCGAGTCCAACTGGGACAAGGTCACCGACAAGTGAGTGCACAAGCGGCAGTCCCGTGCCACCACAGGGTCCGAACGTATCTAACGCCCTTAGCTTCGATGACATGGAGCTCAAGCCCGAGCTTCTCCGTGGTGTCTACGCCTACGGTTTCGAGCGTCCCTCCGCTATCCAGCAGCGCGCCATCATGCCCATCATCACTGGCCGCGACGTCATTGCCCAGGCCCAGTCCGGCACTGGAAAGACCGCTACCTTCTCCATCTCCATTCTCCAGCGCGTGAGTGTGACCGACGAGTAACGCTTGTCTTGTGATTCTAAACAGTACACTGACAATCCAGATTGACACCACCGTCAAGAAGACCCAGGCCCTTATCCTCGCCCCCACCCGTGAGCTTGCCCAGCAGATCCAGAAGGTCGTCATCGCCCTTGGTGACTACCTCAACATCGACTGCCACGCCTGTGTTGGTGGAACTGCCATCCGTGAGGACATCGCCAAGCTCAACGAGGGCCCCCACGTCGTTGTCGGTACTCCTGGCCGTGTCTTCGACATGATCAACCGTGGTGCCCTCCGCGCCGACTCCGTCAAGATGTTCTGTCTTGACGAGGCCGACGAGATGCTCTCCACCGGCTTCAAGGACGCCATCTACGACATCTTCCAGCTTCTCCCCGCGGAGACCCAGGTCGTCCTCCTCTCGGCTACCATGCCCCAGGACGTCCTTGAGGTCACCAAGAAGTTCATGCGTGACCCCATCCGTATTCTCGTCAAGCGCGACGAGCTTACCCTTGAGGGTATCCGTCAGTTCTTCGTCGCCGTCGAGAAGGAGGAGTGGAAGCTCGACACTCTCTGCGACCTGTACGAGACCGTCACCATTACCCAGGCCGTCATCTTCTGCTCGACCCGCCGCAAGGTCGACTGGCTCACCCAGAAGCTCCACGAGCGCGAGTTCACCGTCTCTGCCATGCACGGTGACATGGACCAGAACCAGCGTGAGGTCATCATGAAGGAGTTCCGTTCCGGCTCTTCGCGTGTCCTGATCGCCACCGACCTCCTCGCCCGTGGTATCGACGTCCAGCAGGTTTCGCTCGTCATCAACTACGACCTCCCCGCCTCCAAGGAGAACTACATCCACCGTATCGGTCGTGGTGGTCGTTTCGGTCGTAAGGGTGTCGCCATCAACTTCGTCACCACCGAGGACGTCAAGATGATGCGCGAGATTGAGACCTTCTACAACACCCAGATCGACGAGATGCCCCTCAACGTCGCCGACCTTATCTAAGCGCCATAATCCAGTCTTGGTCCTTACCTTGTATCTCACCTACCCGTCTCTCTGTACCTCCCCCCCCATCCCCCTCCAACTCCCCCTATCCAATTCCCACCCCCTAAAAGTATGCCTCGATTGTCGTCGGCGCTGCGACTGTGAGGCTTGTTTAAGCATCTCTGTGGCACGTTGACATCGTTTAGAGGCTTCGTCCGTGTCCTCTTATGTTTAGAGTCGGTCGGAGAGATGACGATGCCACAACAATGACCTTATATCCTAGTTGATGCACATTAGAATTTCACCATATCGCTTCGCGAAGGACTAACGAGCTGCGCCGAGAACGCAGCGTACACAGCAGATAACTTAGGCAGATGAGCAGTAGTGGATAATGCATACAATGAAGTGATCTATTCTAAACCAATCGCTTGTCTCCGTGGGCCCAAGCGAACGGGTCCTGGTTATTGTTGGGGAGGCTGGAGAGCACCGGGCTGTCGGCGACGTTTGCCTTGGGCTGAATGGGGAGCTTGCGGCCGAGGCGCTCCTCACGCATTCGGTGGAGCTCGTCCTGCAGGTCGCTCGAGTTCTTGGGGGGTTTCTGACCGGTCAGGTGGAGCACTTTAGAAGTGAACTTACGTTGGTCTCCTCGTACGCCGGCCAGAGCTTTTGCTTGTACTGAACGTTAGTTTCAAGCGCCCGAAAGCAGCTAATAGACATACGGGCTGAACGTGGTTCTCGTACCTGTTGTTAGTTGTCACAGAGCCAAGCAACTCACCAGTTGGGGTCACCGAAGTGAAGCATGGCAAAGAGTGGGATAAAAAGGTAGGTAGCGAACTTGAAAACCTCGACTGGGGTGTCAGTTACAGCGGCAGACAATTTAACTCACGATTGGCACCCATGTTGAATGACAGTGAGTTGAAGAGAACTTCAGCACCAGCAATGGAGCAAAGAATACCTCGAGCCTCGTAGCCACCACTGCTGTCGTTCGGAATCTCGTGCAGACTCGGACCCTACTGCCTCAGCTGAACATTACCAAGCAATTGCGGCGAGTCTCATTTGCTCCCGTCCTGGGCTGGTTCCTGGCGGAGGCTGAGTGGACTGTCGCCACAGCACCATACCACACCACAATGGCTGAAGTCGTAGGGCTTTGAGCTCGCATCTCTCAACTTCTTCCTCGTCACCCGTCTCCACCATGTCGCGGTCCGCCTCACCCGCGTCCTCTCTCGAGTTCATGTCCTCGGACATGTCCGATTCCGAGGACGACTTCCGCCCTCAGCAGCGGAAGCGAGCGCCCGCGCCCAAGAAGGCGGCGCCGATCAAGATCAACCTCTCGGCGCTGCAGCGGGCGCGCAATGTCGCCACCGCGCACCCGGCAGACGACCAGGATTATGATGAAGAGGTTCCGAGGGGAGGCGGCGGCGGCTTCCTGGACAGCCTGATGGGCGGGCGCGCGATCGACCTCAGCCACGAGCATCTGAAGGCCGACCATGCGAACCGGCCGCTGTGGATCGATGAGGGTGGCAACATCATTCTCGAAGCGTTTGCGCACCTCGCTCCCCAAGCGCAGGACTTCCTCGTCGCCATTGCCGAGCCCGTGTCAAGACCTAGTCTGATTCACGAATACCGCATCACAAAGCCGAGTCTGCACGCTGCCATGAGTGTGGGTCTCGAGACGAACGACATTATCGGTGTCCTGTCCCGTCTGAGCAAAATCCCGCTGCCCGAAAGTCTCGTCGAGCAGATTCGCGACTGGACCAGCTCGTACGGCAAGATCAAGCTCGTCCTGAAGCACAACCGATACTGGCTGGAGAGCAGCGTTCCAGCATACCTGCAGACACTGCTGAAGGATGAGGTCATCAAGACCTGTCGTGTCCACCGTGACGAGCAGGAGGGCGAGGTCACTTTCGGTGTGGAGCAGAGTGCTCGGCCGAAGCGCGACTTTGCGATTCCGGGTACCGAGGCGGCGGCGCGTGCAGCCCGCGGCGAGAGCAACACGGAGCCTCAGCGCGACTCCGAGGCGGACGACATGCTCGGCGCCGTCATTGGGATCAACGAGACGGATGACTTAGACGAAGACGATGCGGTGCAGTCGTTCGAGGTCGCGGGAGACCGCATGGAGGACGTCCGTCGCCGGTGCAAGGACATCGACCTACCGGCGCTCGAGGAGTACGACTTCCGTAACGACCACATCAACCCCGACCTCGACATCCAGCTGAAGCCGATGACGGTCATTCGACCTTACCAGGAGACGTC
The DNA here is from genome assembly GCA_039545355.1 of Trichosporon coremiiforme. Classification (NCBI taxonomy): domain Eukaryota; kingdom Fungi; phylum Basidiomycota; class Tremellomycetes; order Trichosporonales; family Trichosporonaceae; genus Trichosporon; species Trichosporon coremiiforme. The sequence continues at coordinate 592,599 of BCJJ01000010.1, forward strand.
GCTGTCGAAGATGTTCGGTAACGGCCGTGCGCGTTCGGGTATCATTGTGCTGCCGTGCGGTGCCGGCAAGACGCTCGTCGGTATCACCGCCGCCTGCACGATCCGGAAGAGCGCGCTCGTGCTGTGCACGTCGGCCGTGTCTGTCGCGCAGTGGAAGCAGCAGTTCCTCCAGTTCTCGAACATCTCGGAGCGCCAGATCTGTGCCTTCACGCAGGGAGAGAAGGAGATCTTCCAGGGCCCGTCGGGTATTGTCATCTCGACCTACTCCATGATTGCGAAGACGGGTAAGCGTGCGCACGACGCCGAGAAGGTCATGAACTGGCTGCGTTCACGCGAGTGGGGATTCCTCCTGCTCGACGAGGTGCACGTCGCGCCGGCCGCGCTGTTCCGAAAGTGTGTCTCGAGCTTCAAGGTTCACACGAAGCTGGGTCTCACGGCGACGCTGGTGCGCGAGGACGACAAGATCGGTGACCTGAGCTACCTAATCGGTCCGAAGCTGTACGAGGCGAACTGGATGGACCTGGCCAAGAACGGGCACATTGCGACTGTGCAGTGCGCTGAGGTGTGGTGTCCCATGACGCCCGAGTTCTACCGCGAGTACCTGCGCAACCCGTCGCGCAAACGCATTCTGCTCCACGCCATGAACCCGAACAAAATGCAGGCGTGCCAGTTCCTGATCAAGTACCACGAGGATCGCGGAGACAAGATCATCGTGTTCAGCGACAACATCTACGCCCTCGAGGCATACGCGACTCGTCTTGGCAAGCCGTTCATTCACGGCGGTACGCCCGAGGGCGAGCGTCTTCGCATCCTGTCATGGTTCCAGCACAATCCCAAGCTGAACACCATCTTCCTCTCATCCGTCGGTGACACGTCGATCGATCTGCCCGAGGCGACCTGTCTCATCCAAGTATCCTCGCACTTCGGTTCTCGTCGTCAGGAGGCGCAGCGCCTGGGTCGTATCCTCCGTGCGAAGCGTCGTAACGATGAAGGCTTCAACGCATTCTTCTACTCCCTCGTTTCGAAGGACACGCAAGAGATGTACTACTCGTCGAAGCGGCAGGGCTTCCTCATCGACCAGGGCTACGCGTTCAAGGTCATTACGGAGCTGCACGGGATCGACAAGATGGATGGACTCCTGTTCGCGAACAAGAACGACCAGATCGGCCTCCTCGAGGAGATCCTGAACACGGGAAGCGATGCGTGGGAGACGCAGAACCACTACATGCGTCTCAACAACGGAAAGCACCACAAGGGCACCTCGTCCCAGGCACCCTATGCTGCTCCGCCGTCCGCAAGCGTGCAGCGCTTCCAGGCGCCCCTCGAGGACCTCTCGGGAGGCAAGAACATCAGTTACCGCGAGCAGAACAAGAGTGCCAAGTGCGTATCACACAGCCGTCGGAATCATGGTAGCAAGCTGACAGTTACAGCAAGGAACTCAACCGCGAAGAACGCCAGCTCAAGAAGCAGAAAGTCTCGCAGAACCAGGGTACGGGCCAGGCGGCCATCTTCCGCAAGCGCGCCAAGGAGCTTGCCATGGCGAAGAAGCGGATGTCCGAGTTCTAAAGGGCGAGCGAAGCGAGTCTGGCCGCCGGGTGCGAAGGTGCTGGCCGGTGCGGTCATCTCTCGACCGCGTCGGCCGGCAACCGGCCGATCGTCTCCTGTTCTGGTATCGACATTCCGGGATCGGTATTCTGAAATGTTCTCGTGTCGAAAACTGTTCAGTCAGGAGTCGAGTCGTGATCTAAGACCGCCCAGAAGTGGAGCGCAGTAGGGGGTAAAAGGCGCCAACTGGCGTTGTAGCATCATCATCAAAACATAAAACAAAGCATCTGTGGAGGGTGCAACTAGCATAGACATGTATTCACTGTACGAGTATCCTTGGTCTTTGCTTTGCATGTGTGCATACTTACCACTCCACCCTAGTTCCACGTGCGGTGTCGAGCATTGGAAGCAAGTCAGTCTCGTCGTGTGCCGGAAGGTGGCGTCGGTGGCAAAAGAGGGGCATCCTCTCGGTAGTGGACCCCTTGGAGGGGACGATGAGCGAGCGCCGACTTCGGGAGGATCATAACCATTTCATCGACGCTGATCTGCAGCCCAGCGCTCTGTTGGGAGCCTGCTGGGGCTGCTGGGATATGAAGGGGAAGAGGAGGCGAGGGTGCGCAGGGAGTCGCACTATGGGAGAAAGTACACATACGTGTGGGTGTGCGGGTCTCCTACTCGCCAGTTGCTCCCGACGAAACGGACACTGGTGTGGGCTATGGTGAGTATCATCTCATCCACCGCAGGCGAGCATGGTGATTCAAGTATGGCTGCTTCCGGCCCTATCTGTGCGGTGGCGTGGCCACGGGCTAGTACTGCAACCTATACCTCAGGCGCCTTGAAGCCGCGCGCCAGGCAAGAGCAAAGACAGGGATTCTCTGTGCATGCATCAGCGCACCTCGCAAGACCCACAGTCATCCTCAATACACCAAAAAGCAAAAAGAAGGGGGCAGTTTTACGCGCCGGCCTCCGGCGGGCGCAACCCCATACTCTGCTGCCAGCTCGGGGTCTAAAGACCCGCGAGGACGCGCATTTCCAAAGGTGTCCCCTGCGGGTAAACCACCTGATGGTGGTGCAGCCGCTTCTTGTACACAGGTTTTGGGGCCCCTCTATAAGGGGCTCGGCGTGTTTGTGGGAGTGCGAAGAGACAGAAGAGGAGGGTCCGGCCCGTTACTGGACGCCGTGAGGTAGACGGCGCGAACCATATTTCGAGGACATGACATAACTCCTGGGACACCAGATCTGCAGCTCTGGTGCTCTTGCTGTCCTGGTCTGGGGTTGCGTCAACGTCCGAGTGGACCTGGAAGGTGGAGGTGTGATAGGGTGGCGAATATTCACGTGTAAATTGCCCCCGCGCCTCCACCCCCGTCAGTGGATTTTGGAGGCGCGGCGAGGTCCACTGTGATCTTTGCGGTTTCGGTGATTCTCAGCTACACCCTCATCGCGTGCATTACATCGACGATAACGCAGAGGACATCAAGGAACACACATAAATCACTTAGAACATCGATTAGACCGAACGACTAAAAAATTCGCCCATAATGGTGGTGAGTCGATCGGTGTCTTCCTCGGAGCTCCCATTGTTGACGTATCACAGAAGATCAAGATGATTTCGCGGTCGCTCGACGACCACCTTCCCTCGTCGTCGACGGCACCGCACCCGCTGCAGCGCAACCTTGCGCCGCACATGCATCCTTTCGCCAAGCCGAGAGAGTACACGCGTGCGCTGAACGCGGCCAAGATTGACCGCATGTTCGCCAAGCCGTTCGTCTCGGCGCTCGGCGGACACCAGGACGGTGTGTACGTTCTCGGCGCGGACCCGCGACGAGCTTCCGTCGTCGCCGCTGGTGGTGGTGACGGCGAGGTTATCGTTCACTCGCTCTCGCAGCGCCGCGCGCTCCTCAAGCTCGACGCGCACAAGGGCATGGTCGGCGGACTCTGCTGGACGGCTGAGGCGCGGGACGGCAAGCGCGGCCTAATCACGGCAGGCAAGCTCGACGGCCAAATCAAGATTTGGCGTTCGCAGGCGTTCGCCCCCGGAATGACGGTTGAGGAGGAGGAGGAAGACAATATGCTCGACTCGGCTGGTGCGGTCGGCGAGGACGGATTCGATGAGGACGATCTCGCGATGGATGACAAGGCGACGACGCGGGGCCAGAACCTTGAGCCGTCGCTCGTGATCAACTCGAAGAACGGCTTCAACTCGCTTGACCACCACCGTTCCGATGGTGTGTTCGCGACGGCGTCTTCGTGCGTTCAGATCTGGGACGAGACGCGCACCGCGCCCCTGTCCACGCTGGCTTTCGGCGGCAGCATGGAGACCGTCGCTTGCGTCCGCTTTAACCAGAGCGAGACGTCTGTCCTCGCCTCTGTCGGCAACGAGCGCACCATGTGCCTCTACGATGTCCGCACCGGCAAGGCTGAGCGCCGCATCGTCATGAACATGCGCAGCAATCAACTCTCCTGGTGTCCTACGCTTCCCACCGTTATGCTCCTCGCCAGCGAAGACCACAACCTCTACACCTACGACCTCAGGAACCTCGACCGCCCAACGCAGATTTACAAGGGCCACGTCGGTGGTGTCATGGGCTGCGACTGGAGTGAGTACTTGCGCCGTGGATATTGTCGGCGTCTGGATCCGCTAGCTTCAGCATTTGTGTCTCTTTCAGCCAAACTAATCTGCAGGCCCGACAGGAGAAGGATTCGTTTCCGGAAGTTACGACCGCACCGTCCGACTCTGGGACCGCGATGCCGGCAAGAGCCGCGACGTCTACCACACGAAGCGCATGCAGCGGTGAGTACCGATGGAAAGGGTTTTTAGCGGCAGTCCTGCGAGTGTGCTGGGATCCACTTGAGTGGCATGGACTCAGGCTTCCTCGCCTATCGCGGTCCTTTGTTCCCATCATCTCCGTTTCCAGGAACGAGAAGGTGGATCTGCAGTTGTTTTCACGGGGGCCAGCCTGTCCGTTGTGTTCAACGCGAGGACACCTCTTCGGACTACGGACTTGAGAGGAACATGCGCCAGGAGTTGTTGATCTCTGCAGGTTTCACCCTCGTCACCTTTTGGTGCTCAGACCAGCGACGAAAGGGAGGCAGGGTCACATGCGATCGGGCACTCGATGCGTTACTCGCTGCTCGTCACCCTCCTTCGCCTATCGCACTTCAGAAACATTGGCTGACAAAATAGCATCTTCGACGTTACCTACACGCCGACGGCTGACTTTGTCCTGTCCGCGAGCGACGACGGCAACGTGCGTGTGTGGAAGAACAACGCGAGCCAGAAGCTCGGTGTCGTGTCTGGCAAGGAGCGCGCGGCGATGGAGTACCGCCAAAAGCTCGTCGAGCAGTGGAAGTCGGACTCAACTGTGCGCCGTGTTGCGGAGCGCAGGCATATGCCGCAGAGCGTGCACTCGGCCGTCAAGCTCAAGCGCGAGATGCTCGAGGCGCGCAAGGTCAAGGAGGACAGGAGGAGGAAGCACACCAAGGCCGGCCGGGAGAAGCCCAAGCCGGAGAGGAAGAGTGAGTACGACTTGAGCTGGTGTCGAGAGCCAGATTGTGGTCCCCAGAATGCCAAACGGCTTCTAGACCAACCGCGACTTTTCCCACCCCTGGCTTCAGCAGGAGACGAAACACGCATAACTTCCTCCCTCAGCACGGGATCAGGACGAGACTCTGCTGTTTACGGGATCTCATGCGCTTTTGGACTCACCCTGCACCGCACACTGTATGGGCGTGGTGGCGCTGGGGACCTGCGGTGGCGGCGCCGAGGCAGAAAGGGAGAAATTTGGCTGACAACCAACAGAGGCCATCATTGCCGAGCAGAAGTAGGCTTCTTCACTCTCGTTCAACATTCCTTCCGCCGTATCGCCATATCGCGCGCTCGCATTTCGCCGTCTTCCTGTTGTACATTGCATGTCATAACCATCAAACCGACCTATGCCCTGACAATCCCACTACTGCGCTGATTCCCTTACAATCTGACAATCGAACATATGAGCCTCAAGCCCTCTGGCTGATCGTCGGCCGTTACCATTACATGGGGCGCGCTCGTTGTCAAGACGCACCTCCTCATCGTGGTGTATCACCCATCGGGTAACTGGATCAACGAGTCGAAGACCACATACATCCCGACGCCCAAGGGAGTTGCTCAACAGATCAAGCAGGCGCAAGCTGGCGAGCGTGGAGCGCGGCCAGTGCGGGGGGCTGGACACGGCGTTATTGTTTGGATGACAGCTCCTCCATACTGGTCCGCGACAGGGACGCAGCACGCACATGCGCACATGCGTTCTCGGCGCTCGAGCCTTGTTTTGTTTGCGGTGTCCGTATCCGGGCTACCAACAAACGTCGGAAGCGCAGACAACATAGGACAGCGCAGCAGGGAGAGGGCCCCGCCGTCTGCACACGCCTTGTGTGTGTGGCCCAGAGCCCTCTTTGGTCCATTCGTCACACTACGGCTGACGCTTTGGGCTGCCTCGCGACCTCGCACCGCTGCTTAGATACCTTGCTACCCCCTTCGTTAGCTGCTCACCTTTTCCCTTGCTCTTGTGCTCCGGCGCCCAGACCAGGCATACTCGCTCACGACAGACCATCACCACGCAACTTCCGAAAGAAAACATTCGCGCCTCAGCCCAGTCCAGCCCAAGGGGAATGCCCGACCCAGTGTTCCGGGGCGCGTGTTGTTTTGCGTTCTCAGCCTGGGACTCCCCCCTCTCCCTCCTTTCCGCTCGTCCTGTCTCGTCCGACTCACTGCAAACATCGAAACAAGCTGTTGACTTCCCCCATCTGCATCTATCTCCACCTGTAATTCCACTACCAGCCTTTCGAACTCTTGACCGACCCCCAGCCTGTACCTAACCCATCTGTACACTACGATCTGAGGAAGAGAAGGGCCAATGTCATCACCGCTACCGCTGTCGCCCGCTCCGCGGCGGTGGCGCGCCGATCACTCGCTCGTGGACCGTCTAAACCAGCTCGCAGAGAACAGTCCGTCGGGCGATCAGAGGGAGGTTGATGAGTTGGGCGCTCTGTTGTCTCCTTCGCCGGTGCGACCACCAACGCGTCCCGCATCAGTCCCGAAGCGACACGACAGCACGCGCTTCATAGACTCCGCCCACTCGGTCGCCTTATGTCGGCGCAGCACGCGGTCCAGTGCCACGCTGCGTCTGAGGCAGCAACCGACGGGCGAGAGCTTCGCGCGAGCGTACGATGATGTTTACGCGTCGCTGGACGCGCTCGCGAACCCGTTCAACATCTCCTCGCCCAAGGTCGTCACCCCCGTGGCGACGCCTAAAGCTGCGACTCCAAAAGTGGTCGACTCACCGCAAACAGCAAGAACGCCCGTACCGAAACCCGCCACGCCGAGGGCGGCATCAGAGCCGAAAGGGAAAGGAGGAAGCTCAGAAAGCTACCCCACAACACCGGCAGGACTCGGAGGACACGGGCTGGGCATCCGGCTTGGTTCTGGCGCCGTTGGCGAAAGCTCAAGGGTCAGTACGCCGAAGTCGATGACCATATCTGATGCGGCGGCCGTTGCGCGAAGTATCCCGCTGCCGCCATCGTCCAGCAAGAGCGCCGCGCTAAGCCCCGTGACGAGCTCGCCTGCGTCTCCAGCTCGGCCGAAGCGTGAACTTGGCGTATTGGCCTCCCCACTTTCCATCTCTAGTGTGGCGGGCAGCTTCCAGACTGCTATGTCCACGCATACCTCGCTGAAGCTCTCCAGCGCGACCCCTCCGCCATACTCGCGAGCCTCCTCCGAAGCTCCGCCAGTACCCAGCAAGTCTCCCAGCAAATCTCCGTTCCAGACCCGGCGCATGACGCCGACTAAGCGCACTGGCGCAACTCTCGATGCCCCTGCTCCGAAGCGTTCATCGCCGACGAACGCGCCGAGCAAGGCGCGGGTGTCGAACCTGATGAAGATGTTTGAGACTGGTTCCTCGAGCTCAGGCTTACCCACGCGACCTGCTCCCGTGGGCGGAAGAAGCCTGGCGGGCATGAACGCGCCGGGACAGAGCTTCCGCACCGCTCCCGACACAGTGTCACCGAGTGCTGCCATCTCTCCGGCGCTTACTCATGCAGCTGGCGCGACGTCCCCTAGCTTCTCGCCTGGCCGCTCGACGCCGACTCGAGTACCCAGCGCAACGCCGAGCACGCGCGGTCGTGGACGGAGTGTTGGGCGGGTCGAGAGCCCGCCCTCAATGCTCGATGGACCGCGAGCTAGCTGGCAGGTCCGGAGTGCTCTCCCTCCGCCAGAGCAGCTCGACCTTGGCCCGCTTAAGTATGTCCCGCCGCCGACGCCGACGCCGACGCGGAAGCTGTCTAAGGCCTCGCCGTACGGTGCAGTCGGGAGGGGCCGCTCGACATCCTCTGGCTCAGTCATGGGCTCTGCGCTGCCTGTCGAGAAAGTCGCAGCCTCGCCTGCAACTCACGTTCCCGACATTCAGACAGCGTCTCCTCGCTCCGCCTCCAATTCCAAGCCTGCTACATCGCCCGTGTCGAACGTGCGCAGCATGATCGCCGCATGGCGTGCTCGCTCCTCGAGCTCGGGCGGTCCTCCGCCTCCGTCCTTCGGATCGGTGGCTGAGAGCCTTGTCGCGGAGCAGAAGGACGCGAGCGCTGCCAGTGGCACGGCCGGTGCCGCTGGGTTGGGACGGAAGCGAAGCTGGAATATGAGCATTCGCCGGCGGCGGCAGAATGAGCAGCGCAAGGCTGTTGTCGAGGAAGAGCCGGTGGACATCAATGCTGAGCGTCCACACTCGCCCCCCATTACTATCAGTAGCGGCGGATCGAAATCAGTTTCTGGCCATGGCTCCGATAGGTCGAACTTCAGCTTACCCCCGCGATCCGCGAACCCGTCCCCGCCGTCTATACCCTCGGCCCCGTCCGGACGCTCTTCCGACTGGCAGACGACCCAGAGCTCGCTTTCCCCTTCGTCCGACTCAGAGCCCACTGGCGAGGTAAGCTGTCTTAGTCGCGATAATTTAGCTGATATCCAGCCCATCAAGACTGGCGTCCTGTACTACCTGCAAGTGCACGAGAGGCCCGCTGAGGAGTTCGCGTGGATTCGCGTCGACGCCCGCCTGTACGCGGACCGTCTTATCCTGAGGCAGCGGCTGTTGAATGGAATGGATCATCAGACGACGATCTACCTCGACGATTGTGATGGTGAGCCTACTATCGATATTTGGAGCTGACAGAGGCAGAAGTGGTAAGCTCACCGAGCCCGACTAACAGCCGCTCGGACGACATTGGGGCAGCGATTGCACGACGTGACCGTGAGCTCGCGAACCAGCTCTACCCTTTCCGACTTCAGTACGAGGAGGGCCAGGAGCGGCTCGGATGTGACAGTGCTATTGAGCGAGGTGAGCAAAATGCCACAGCTGGGTGTACGTGACCACAAGCTAACGTCAGTGCGCTGGGTGAGTGCCATCTGGGGAGTGCTCGACCGCCTCAGCACCGCTGCGCCGTCTCGCCCCGCTCCTTCGGTGCTCAGTGGAAACAGCAGCTCGATCGCTGGTTCGGCATCCACACGCCTGACGCTGTTGCACTCGGCGCCGCAAGGTGTTGTCGACGATGCCGTCATCCCGACCGCAGGAGGCAGCGCTGCTTCGCTCGTCCACCGGGACTCGAAGCGGCTCAAGCCGCAGCGCTCCCTCCGCCGCGCGGCGAGTGATCTCGACCTCCGCGACGAGCAGATCGAGCAGCTGGTCGCTACGCGCTCCGAGCCATCGACATTCCTGACGCCCGGGCCCGCCAACCCGCCCACGATCGCGACGTATCCCGCCTCGTCTCTTCCGGGAGCGACTGTTGCCACCTTCCCCGAGTCACAGCGTACGCTCCAGCCTTATCCTCTTTCTGAAGGTACGGCTGCCCCGACGGTGCATGCGGCGCCGACGATACCGCCCTTCGAGCCCTCGGAGCCCGGAGCGGTGCACGATGACGCTGTGTCGGATATCGGACCCTCGATCTCCGAGTATGCTGCGCCGGCGTCTCGCGGCACAGGGCGAGGAAGTGGGTCAGGATACGCTGCCTCGGCATCGACAGTGCCGAGCTCCAGTCTCAGCGCGACTGCGTACTCGGGGACGGCGGAGATGGAGACGATCGACGTAAACCGGCCCATGAGCTTCCCGCTTTCGGCGCCGAGCGAGATCGTTATCCCGGGTGCGACTTGGCCGCCGGAGTCATCACGACAGACTAGGTCGGGGTCGGTTTCGGGATCTGGCTCGGGAAAATCGGATGGCACCTCTCCGCCAGGCTACACGAGTGAGCCATACGAGGGTCCGTACTCGGAGGTCGCTGTGCTTTCCATGTCTGCACAGACAACTGGGGCTGGGACCGACGCGGGATTCACGACAGCGACCGGTGCCAGAGGTACTGCGGCAGGGGTCACGGAGGGCTCGAGCGGTCTACCGTCCGTCACCGGCGCAGGCGGCGTGAAGCGTTCTCTCCGTACACCCGCGACCCCAACGAGCGAGTACAGTGCCTGGGCAACTGGCGAGTCGTCCGACGTCAGTCTGCTACCTGTTGAGACGGCTGACAGGTTCATCTCGCCCCGTCCTGGGTTCCTGCACGAGTCCGGCTCTCCTGCGTGGTCGAACACGGTCCGCGGGCAGAGTGCTAGTGAGACCTCCAGCCCGCAATGGACACACGCCCAATCGCAGCACATGTCCGCGACGGCCACACCTAAGAGGTTGGCGCGTGAGCTTCCCGAGGGCTCGGCGTACGCAAGCGCTCCGGAAGCGTACCAGAGTGCGCAGGAGATGCACCCAGAGGAAAAGCGGATCACTAGCTACGCCAACCTCCCACCACTGCCGCCTTCGGACTTAAAGCCCAGCTCCAGCTCCAGCGGTTCGTCGGGATACAGGACTTCAGCGTCGCATGCTGCATTTCGGCCGGCATCCCACCTGTCCCGCTCCGACGTCGTCTTCCGTCACACAACGGGGAAGTCCATTCCGTCCAACCGCTCCGGACAGCCGAGCTCTCATCGTTCCACTCCGCAAGCATCGCATCACTCGTCGCCAGCTAGCGTCCACTCTGACCATCGCAGCTCGCACAACGCGCACTTGTCCGAGTCTAGTTATCGCCACTCGTCCTCATCTGGCTCTTCGAGCTTCCAGTCAGCCCCCGGATCCCATCACTCCGGCCGCAGCTCGCACCACTCCGTCCATCAATCTCGGCCCAGCTCCCACTCTGGCTCCGGTTCACAGCACTCTGGACCCAGCTCGCACCATTCGTCCAGCCGTATCTCTCAGCACTCTGGTCCGCCTTCTGAGCACTCGACCCCCGGTTCTCGTCACTCCGTGCCGCGGAAGGCACCGCCTCGAGAGTCTCAGCCGCAGCCGTACTCGATCCGGGTCGACGTGCCCGTTCCTGGTCCACCGAGTGGCCCGTCGAGCTCCGGCTCATCGAGTTCGAGTGGCCACCACGGCTCATCACCGCTCACCGGCTCCGGCAGGACTGACGAGGCGACTGGCGACCCCTCATCTGAGAAGCAACGCGGGACCTCGACCTCCTCAGGCACGTACGAGAGTGCGAGTCCGCTTATGGGGCAGCTGCTGCGAGACGATGGACCTGTTCCTCTTCCCTCGGCTCCGTCGTCGGTCTCGTCCCCGCGCCCTCAGCCCATCACTGCCTGGGCGGCTGGCATCCAACCTCCGGCCTCTGAAGCCGGTAACCAGAGCTACTACACGGATTCCGCAGTCCCTTCTTTCGCCTTCTCTGTCACCGGCGTGGCACCTCCTACCTACACAGCCCGCTCCACGGCTTTCACCACCGTCCACGGTGGCCCTTCGACAGCCGGTGTCTCCATCGCCACTGGGCGTACCTCCATGTACGCCAATGCTAGCATCGCGGAGCCCTCTGCGCCGTCCGAACTACAGCCGCCGAAACCCCCATTTTCAGCGCCGAGCATTGCCGTTTCGGACCCACAATCGCCATTCGGAACGCCACCCTTCGTCTCTGCCGTTCCTGTTTCCCCTGGGTGGAGCACGCACCGCGGCCCGCCCTCCTATGCGCCGAGTGAGGCCTCGGCTCTTCCGAGCAGGCCATGGAGCGCTTGCGGCACGACCCCGTCCATTCCCAAGCAGCAGCAGCGTAGCACGACGCCGATGAGCATTGCAGACATCAATGTCGCCGACCTCGAGCGCATGTCCAGTGTAGGCTCCAGTGCAAGCCGCCTGACCGAGATACCGAGACACTCCAGCTCCAGCAGCAGCAGCGGCAGTGACAACCGCCGGTCTAACAACTGCTCAGTACCCAGCGACCCGAGGGGTTACCGGACTGCAAGCATGCACGAGAGCTATGCCACCGGAACTGTAGCGTACACGACCGCAGAGGGTACGCGGTATCGCAGCATTGGCAGTACGCCGTGAGTATGCTACATCGCCTTGGAATCCTAGCTGACCCCCAGAACCCCGCATACTGCCATGTCTCTCCCGTCGACGATCGCGTCATCCGAGACGGCCATGCCTCCGTCGACGACCAGCATGTCGAGCATCCCCTCAACCTCGACCGAGACCGTCTCCAGTGTGCAGGGCTGGGCGCAACGCAGGCCCGACTATGCGGACGTCGAGCGCCTCACCGAGACATCGGCGCCGACGAGCATTCTGCCACCGTCGAGCGTCTCGACGCTGCCAGTAAGCTCGAGCGCCCCGTCAAGGTTCCGCAACGTTATTCCGAGCACGCTCAGCACGCAGCCTGGCAGTACGCAACCGCCGAGCACCTCCGTTCCATCGACGAAGCAGCGCACTGTGTCTGGCTCTACGTCTGCGACGCAAGCGTGTAGCTCTCAGTCGTCAGACAGCAGTTCCGACGCAACGACCGCTCTCCTCCGTCCGTTCCTGAACCACGGCCGGGGTGACGTCGCAATGAGCAGGCTCGTGAACCGCCTTCTGGCCTACGAAGACGTGCGCGATGCTCAGGCAATCGGCATGCGCTCGCAGCTCGACCGCATGGAGAAGACACTCAACAGTGTCGCGATTAGGGAGCTACCAGCGCGTGAGGTCATCATTCGGGAGATCGAGCACGGTCCGCCTCCAGTTCCGGCGAAGGACGAGCCGAGAGAGCCATCCTCATCCTCGTCTTCGAAGTCGTCGTCATCAACGGCAACGCCGGTGAAGAAGATCCCACGTAAGCCTCCCCCCTCGCTGCCGGCTGAGACCGAGCCCGAGTCGGAGGAGTCGTACACCGAGGCGAACACGGGTATGGCGGACGCTGAGACGTTATCAGTGCATTCGGACAGCTCCGAAGAGACGGCGATGCCGACCACTCCGCAGATGGCCAGCATTAATCTAGATATCACTTCGCGACTTGACCACATGGACAGTCTCTTCGGCAAGGTCCTAGGTCAGCAGCAGATGCTGATGGATGAGCTTGACCGCCGCGATCCCTCGCGCTTCGAGCAGCTCCTCGCCCGCATCCTGGCTATGCACCTCGGTGATAGCGGTACTAGCAGCCCGACGTCCACTGTTCGCTCGTTCTGGCCCGAGGGCGACTTCTATCCCGGCGCCAGCACTGTCTCCTCGAAGGACGACCCTCGCACTCCCCACGCGTACACGGTCGCCAGTTTCGGCTCGAGCTCGCAGTCTTCATCGTACCAGTACAACCCCTCCGCGGACCCCGAGTTCCGGGGCATGCCCACCCCGCTCGGTTCGGAGATCGCGCCTCCCTGGATTCCGCCGCCCATGGAACTGCCCGATAACGTCGTGAACCGGTTCCGGCAGAAGAGCCGGACCAAGGAGGAGCAGCCTCAGCTGTCGCAGCATCCCCAGCAGACCGTAATCTACTACCCCCAGCAGCAGGCTGTGCCGGGCGAGTACCCGCGCCAACCCTCGCCGCAGGAGAGCGTGCCAGAGCCGTTCCGGGATGCTGACTCGAACGATGGCCATGGCGGGCGCGACATTCGCCCAATCTCCTTCACCATTGAGCGGGAGCAGCGTTCTCGTGATCGTCCTCCTAATGCGCCTACGTTTGACTCCGACGAGCGCAACAACATATACCGTGGACCTACGCCCCAGGAAAACCTAAGTCTGCCTACTCCCCCTCAGGACCGCCGGTGGAAGGACCGTGACCTTCCTCAGGCGACCATCGCACCACCCGTCTTCAACCCCGGATCTGGTCCTGGCTCCGTCCCGCTTCCTAATATGGCTCCCGGCTCTGCCTTCACTCACCCTCCTCGTGCCCAGAGCATGCCGCCTGGTCCCATCCCGGCGCGTGGAACGCCGGGCTTCGTTCCTCACATGCCTACTTCGGGTCTCCGCAACCCTTACCCTCCGGTGGTGAACCCGCTCCGCACGCCCGCTCGCACCCCCATGACTACTCCGTGGAGACGCGGCTTCGGTCCCGGTTGGCGCCCGCCCATGGTGCGCAACATGGGCATGATGCAGCCCGGTCTCCGTCCTGGTATATTCCCGGGCATGCCTGTTCGCCCTGGTGGCCCAGGTGGTCTCCACCGCCGCTGGGGAAGCGGTTTCGATGCTGTGGACAAGCAGCGCTTGTCCCATGGCTCTGATGCCGGCAGCGTCTCCACGACCAGCAGCAAGACCACCAAGTCGAGCAAATCGAGCAAATCGAGCAAATCGAGCAAGTCGAGCAAGAGCACTAGCACGACCGAACTCAAAAAGCAGAACGAGCAGGAGCTGGCCGAGATCGAGAAGAAGCGCGACGAGCTAGAGAAGGAGCAGAAGGCGTTCGAGGACGCCCAGGCTAAGGAGCTCGTCGACCACGTAGCCGAGGAGGCCGAGAAGGTACGCGCCGACGAGAGGAAGCGGATCGAGGACGAGTCTCGCGCTCGTGACAAGGAGCTTGAGGAGAAGTTCGATGAGAAGCTCGAGGAGGAGCTGGATAGGATCAAGAAGACTCACCTCGAGGTGCAGGCAGCGCAGCCCTCTCCCCAGCCCCAGTCTGACACTTCCGTCGCCGCCACTCCGGACGCTCCCGTCATTCACATTGATGTGGCGAGCCCGCACAGCCACAGGAGCTACCGCAGCTACCCCATGTCGCGGTACAGCTCATCGATCTCGAGCGTGTCGCCGAGCTCGGCATCCGAGGACGCTATATTGACGCCCAACACGAACAACATCCAGGTGAATTTACAGATTGCGGCGGTAACTGACGAATAGCTCAACGAATGGCTCCAGAAGCAGCAGAAGAGCGGCATGGCCCCGAGCGAGGAGCGCATGGCGCGCTATATGACCGGCGTCAGCGAGCAGATCAACAGCCTTTCGGCGCACATGAAACGCGAGCTCGATGACCTGATCCTGTGCATGAACGATCTCCGCCAGGCGACCCGCCTGACTCGAGTGCAGGCTCGCGTCCTCTCAGATGGTACTGTGCAGTTGATGACTGGCGAGATCGTCGACGGCATCCGTGGCGAGAGCCAGCCGGGTGCTGAGCGCATCACAACCGCTGGACCGCACGTTCAGGGTCGAGTTCTTCCGGACGGTACCGTCATGGTCGGCGACAACGAGCTCGAGGGCATCCGCGGCAGCCCGCGCGAGCCGGAGACGAAGGCCGAGGCCGAGGAGGTCGAGAAGCGCATCAAAAACGCGGTGCAAGTCGAGCGCCTCTCACAGCTCGAGGAAAGACGTAAGCTTTAACCTTCGGAATCCAGCTGATAGCAGTCCGTGACATCCTTTCAGTTACGCAGAGCGTGTACGCTCCGAGTGAGCGTGGTCGCAGCCCCGCTCGCAGCTCGCACACCCACCGTAGCCACCACAGTCACCACAGCAGCCACCACAGCCACCACAGCCCGCCCCGAGACCGCGAGGTCACTAGGGAAACAACGGCGGACAAGGAGCGCATTGTTGAGAAGACTCACATTGAGAAGGACAAGGAGAGAGACGTCAAGCTGCTGCCGAGCGCGCCTGCCGTTCCGACACCGCCGGCGACGGTGGCAAGTCCGTCTGGTGAGGCCCCGGCGCCGAAGAAGCCGCGCGTTATCGAGGAGACTAGAGAGGTGAGGGTCATACAGGCTATGACGAAACTAACTCCTAGCTCCAGTGGGTCGATGCCCAGCCTGGCAGGCTCGGCGTCGCGCGCACCGTGTCTGAATACGGCGGTGTCATCCCCGCACCCATTGTTCCAGCTGCCATTCCTGCGAACCTTACCCCGCCTGGCCTCACGCGACAGGCTCCCGGCCACGGCATCGGCTCCGATACGCCGACGACCGCTGTACCCCCCTCGCGCCAGCCTCTCTCAGCCGTCGCCAATGTGCCACCTACGCTTAAGGAGCCAAAGGAAAGGAAGGAGAAGCCGGTTTGGAGCACCAACCCTCCCCATTCCAGCCGCCATAACTCGCCCGCTCAGCCACAGACTAAGCTCTCGCCGGAGCACGAGGTTAGAACTCTCGGCAACATTCCGACAAAGAGCTCGCCGAAACAGGAGCCTCAGTCGTTGGGTAAGGGTCCGAGGGCGTCTTCGCCCGAGCCCGAACTCCACGTCTTGGGCAACATGGCTAAGGGCCCCACTCCGGAGAACACCCCGAAGGCTAAGCCTGCAAAGCTTCCCGCCGACGCGGCGAAGCCGAAGAACGCTAAGAAGAGGAAGGAGGGCAAGAAAGTGGATGACGACGCCGCGTCCAGGTCTTCCGGCATCGACAGGATGGGCGAAGAGTACTCGACTCTCGGCAACCTGCGTGTCATGAACCCTGACCCCGCTCCCGAGAAGCTGAGCTCGGTGCAGTTCGCTGAGCCGGACGAGAAGGAGAAGAAGGGCAAGGAAGAACAGAAGGCACCGCCAGTGCCCCCTCCGCCCCAGAAGAGTCTGCCTGTTCCGCCTGTTGAGCCCATCGACGGCATCCCGCCCGCCATCGACTACTCGAAGGTCAAGGATGGTAAGAAGGACAAGAAGGGCGACGCCGACAAGGACAAGCTTGCCAGCATTCTCAAGCCTTCATCTGGCAATGCCGGAGACAGCTCTTCTGAGGTTACTACCAAGGCCGCGGACAAGTCCACCGACAAGACCGGTGAAGAACCTGTCACCGCCCTGGGCAACACGGCTACCACGACAGACGATAAGGCTAGCAAGCTAGAGGCGCCGGGTCGACCGACCAGCGCCTCAGCAGGCAAGACCGCAACTAAGGTCATTGCTGGTGCCAATAAGCCCGAAACTGCTAAGGAAATTCCTGGAGCAAAGAAAGATGGCAAGGAGCCCGTCACGACGCTGGGCAACATGGCGACCAAGGACGACAAGCCTGACGATAGAGCCGACAAAGACGGTGGAAAGTCAGCTGCCCCTACAGGCAAGCCTGATGCTCCGAAGGCCGAGGTCAAGAAGCCCGAGGAGAAGAAGGAGTCTGACCGCATGCCCATCTACGACCTTGTCACACTGCCTAACGGACAGCAGGGACTGGTTCGCACCGGCTCGATTGCAATGCCCAGCAAGCCCAAACCTGCCTCGGAGCCGACGCTGGAGCCCACTGCTGCTCCTACATTCCCTGCCGGTGCTACTCAGCCTTCCAATCTGGGCAAGCCGGCCGCTGGTGACAAGCCCTCGGACGGCTTTAAACCTGTTCCTGTGAAGCCCGAGGAGAAGAAGAGTGTCAATGCTCCCGCCCCTCCTGCAAAGGACAGCGAAGAAAAGCCCGCAAACATGCTCAGCAACGTGTGCGGCGACAAACCGCCGCGCGTACTGCCGACGCCTCCTGGCCCGGCGGGCGGCGCTAAGCCTCCATCGTTAGCATCTGCTGCGCCGAAGAGCGATGCACCTGCCAGCGAACCAGCCAAGCTAAAGAAGGGCTCACCGCCACACCCCGTCACGCCGCCGACCGCTCCTGCCGACGAGCCGTCCACCCCGCCGAGCCGGGTCATGCCAAGTATGGGCGGACGCCCTCCCTCGATGCACTCTGGCCCGCCTGCATCTATGCTCTCCGGACTTCAGCGCAACAATGGGCACCGACCTTCTGGGCCGCCGCCCGGACGCCCCGAGACTATTCCGGAGCATCCGGGTGCCGACGAGGAGACTGAGCAACCTGTTCCTCCGCCTGCACGACCGCCGTCCGCTGGACCAGGTGGACCTTCTGGTCCCCCCTCCGGTCCCCCTAGTGGCGGTCCTGGTGGACCGGGTGGCTCTGGAGGGCCGCTTCCGAGCAAGGCACCCAGCAAGGCTCCATCAATTGTCTGCGGACCGCCGCCAAGTGGACTTCCTGGATCGGCACCTCCACTGAGCGTCCGCCCGCCGCCAGACCACGCTGGCCCGCACTGCGACCACTGCTGTCCGAACGAGCCGCGCAAGGGATACCAGCCGCGTCTGCCTCCTGGAGGACTTAGCCTGCCGGCGCCGTTGGCGCCGCCGTCTGCGCCCGCGATGGACGAGAAAACTGAGGGGAAGAAGGAAGGGAAGAAACAGGAGCCGAAGAAGCCGGAGAAGAAGAAGGACGAACCGAAGAAAGATGGGCCGAAGGAGGACAAGAACGCCGCGCCCGCTGCTCCTCCGGCACCCAAGCCCGCCGACAAGCCTGCAGGTGAGTTGGACAGGACTGGTAGAACTGACAGAACAGCCGGTCGAACAGCCGGTCCCGCGGAGGATGCGGACGCCTCGTCTACGCATACCGTGCGCGCCGAGCCAGGACCCGCGCCGCAGCCCAACTTGCCCAAGGCTGCTGCCAACAAGAACACCACCGCCGACAAGCCCGCGAAGGGCGAGAAGGACAAGGGCAAGGGCGACAAAAAGAAGGGTAATGAGCAGCCTGCAGACAAGACCGCTCCTGCGGGGCCTGGCGTCACCGAGGCCATGTTCAAGGACGAGGTGAAGAAGGCGGAGGAGCGTGACAAGGCTGCTGAGGTGCGGCATAAGGAGGAGGCGAAGAAGGCGGAGGAGCGTGAGAAGGCAGCCGAGGCTCGTCACAAGGCGCTCCTTGAGGCTGTCGCGAAGATCGCGGCCGGTGTCGAGGCGCTGCTCGAGACGGACGACCTGGAGCCAGCCAATGTGAAGAAGGCGAAGGAAGCCGTGACGAAGCGGCGCGCGGACAAGGCGACCCTCGCGAAGAAGATGGACGAGTTCCTGCAAAACATTCTCAAGGACACGAACGCGCTGAAGAAGATTTCCGAGGTTGAGGCGAAGGATCCTGGGAAGGCACCTATGGTCAAGACCATTCTCGAGACCTACAAGCAGTCGGGAATCGAGCAGTCCAAGTGGCTCAAGGATTTGGGCCAGAACATTATGGACCACAACTCGAACCAGCACAAGCTCACCCAGGACGCTGCCAAGCAGTGGGCGCGCGAGCAGGTCGGCTTCAACCTCGCCGGCTACCTCGACGACTTCTGCAAGTCGATCGCAGGCGAAGTCCGCTCCCTCCTCAAGGAGGTCGGCGACCTGCGCGAGCAGCGCCGCGCCATGTACATGTGAGCTAACTCGGACCGTACTTGAGCTGACGACCAGGGAGCTTGCGGATCTCTTGCTCACCAAGGGCCGTCAGAGCGGCGGCGACCTCATGGCCGTCCTACCGTATCCGAGTAAGCCACCTGCGAAGCCGGCCGCGCCTGCGGACAAGAAAGTGAGTCACAACCCGCGATGCAGGTGAGCGTGCGCTGACGTCAAGAAGCCTGAACCGAAGAAGGCCGAGGAGAAGAAGCCCGTCGTGCCGCCGGCCTGGACGAGCTACATGGCCCCCGCACCCTTCGCCGCCATGGGCATGTACCCGTCCACGGCGAGACCACTCCCACCCGCCCCCGGAGGAGCGAGCCTCTCCACCCACCCGCTCCCCGTTCCCCCTGGCCCGCCCGGCATCGTCACGATGACTCCAACAGTCATGCCCGAGCCCCGGCCGACGGGCGGCAAGCCGCTGCCTAAGACGTAGTCGGGCTCCTTCAAAAGTAACTAGCAACCGTACCAGTTATCAGAATCATCAGTTTCGACATTTTTGGGTGTATTTTCCTTTTCTTCTTCCCCACTCCGACTCCCATTGTCAGTACAAGTAGTAACGACCCTGTGAATAGTAAAGACAAGTTAGATTACGAATGTGAACAAATGCACATGGTTCGCTGTAAGCTGGTGATGTTACAATGGAGGTTATGACCGCTTCTCGTTCAGAATCACACCGACCTCGTCGACGGGCGTCTCGGTGAAGAGCTCGACTCCAGCGCCGAGCGAGTCAATCAGCCGCTGCAACCGGTTCGCGGTCAGTGTCGGGTCGGACTGATGTCAGCTTGTTTGTTTCGACGAGGTTTGTTAAGCTGTAAGGCTCTCCCCTGTTGAGCTCTCGTTTCAGACAAAGCAACTACATCCCATGGTCCCGCAGTCCACAGCTACCATGACAGCAGTCCGTGCCTACTCACCTTCCTTAGATCCTCCATGTCGCCGCCGAAGCCCTCGACGAGGTGGTCCATGTACACCCTCCTGAACGCAGCTCGGCGCTCGCTCTCCTCCTCGGCCGTGGCAGGGAGGAATGGCGGAATCTCCGGCTCCGGGCTAGGAGAGAGTGTCGGCTGACGCTGCGGTGTCCGTTTCGGCTTAGACGCCTTGACTGCCCTATCGCTCTCATCGTCGCTGTCGTCACTAGAGTCGCTCGAGTCGGAATCACTGTCGCCGGAGCCCGAGTCCGAGTCCGC
This sequence comes from Trichosporon coremiiforme, assembly GCA_039545355.1. Classification (NCBI taxonomy): domain Eukaryota; kingdom Fungi; phylum Basidiomycota; class Tremellomycetes; order Trichosporonales; family Trichosporonaceae; genus Trichosporon; species Trichosporon coremiiforme. The sequence continues at coordinate 612,683 of BCJJ01000010.1, forward strand.
CTTCGCCTTGCCCTTCGCGGACGTGCTGGGTTTGGCATCCGAGTCCGAGTCCGAGTCCGAGCTGTCGGATGACGTCGATGAGTCCGACGACGTCGAGGAGCTGCTCGATCCACTGTCGCTCGCGCCGTCGACGTCCATCTTCTCGGCGGGAGCCTCGTCGCCGCTGTCATCGGAGGAGTCGGAGTCCTCGCTCGATGAGGTCGAGTAGCTCGCGGCCCTTCTTCTCCTCTTCCTCGGGCGGCGGGTTTGCTGCGCGGCGGGTTGGGCTGCCATGGTCGCTGGGTGCTGGAGACGTCACAACAAATCCTGCTGTAGTTGTAGCAACCGGCCGGCGGCGGGCTATGTCAACTTTTAGGGGTTACGTAAGGTGTAGATCCAGGTGGAGGTAAGGCTTTACGTAAGATGGAGAGGATCATTGTGCGGGACAACGCTGCGGAGGGAAGGCCCTGACGAGTCGAAAAGAGTCGCCGCGCCAACGAATACCCGCGTCCCGAACGTCTCTTCCCTTCCTTCTTCCACTCATCTCATCCAGCTCTCACTCTTACAACTAGAGAGCATCTATCCACAATGGCTGAGGCTATCAAGCAGGTTTTCGCTAAGAAGCGGGAGGAGGTGAGTTTCTCAGTTGTGTGCCCGCCGTCTCCTCGACGCTGGGCCGCTCCTCGGCTATCGCTGGTGACTATCCGCTGACAACCAGGACCAGCCGTGAGTATCCCTAGTACGATGCGGGACCTGCCCACTCATGTTTGGGAGGCAGTCGCACCATCATCATGAGCGTGGACGCCTTTGTAAGCTCTTGGCGCAAAGCTTGGAGCTCCGACGCTGCTCCAGCTCCACACCCGGCATATCCGCGGCGTCTTCTTTGTTCCTCGCTGACCTCACAGCGTGTTCGTGACCTTCCTCACGGCTGGCTACCCCACCCCTGACATCACTGTTGACGCGCTCCTCGCTCTTGAGGCTGGTGGTGCCGACATCATCGAGCTCGGTGTCCCCTTCTCGGACCCCATGGCTGATGGTGCCGTCATCCAGAAGGCAAACAACATCGCCATCGAGCACGGCGTCGGCTACACGCAGTGTCTCGAATATGTCAAGGAGGCCAGGAAGAGGGGTCTTAAGGCGCCTATCATTTTCATGGGTGAGCTACTTTACCGATTTCAATGAAGCTGACAGCCAGGTTACTACAACTCGTTCCTTGCCCACGGTGAGGAGAGGGCTGTTCGCGAGGCTAAGGAGGCTGGCGCCAATGGCTACATCGTCGTCGACCTGCCGCCTGAGGAGGCCCTCAAGTTCCGCAACGTCTGCAAGGACACCGGCATGAGCTACGTCCCCCTCGTCGCCCCCAGCACCTCGCTTGAGCGCCTGAAGTTCCTCTCCACGATCGCCGACTCGTTCATCTACGTCGTCTCCAAGGTAAGTTAGTCTCACTGTAACCTTGCTAAATCATCTCAGATGGCCGTCACTGGATCGTCTTCTGGCTCCAAGATGAACGACGCTCTTCCGGACCTCATCGCCAGCGTCCAGGCTGTTACCCCCGTCCCGCTCGCCGTCGGCTTCGGTGTCAGCACGCGCGACCACTTCAACTTCGTCACGGACGCCGGTGCCGACGGTGTCGTTATTGGCTCCAAGATCCTGCAGGTCATCGAGCAGGCCCCCAAGGACCAGATCCCGAAGGCCATCGAGGACTACGCCCGCTCAATCTCGCTTAAGGGCCAGAGCCCCAAGCCGCTCGGACGCAAGAACAAGCCCGAGGACGCTGCCGGCAAGCCCGAGCCCGCCATGCCGATCCCGCCTTCGGACATGAAGGAGGGTGAGAAGGAGTACGGTGTCAAGGCTGGCGAGCGTCTGCCGAGCAAGTTCGGTGCCTTTGGTGGTGCCTACGTTCCAGAGTCGCTCACGACGTGTCTCGACGAGCTCGAGAACGCCTACATCAAGGCGAGCAACGACCCGTCGTTCTGGAAGGAGTTTGAGGACATGTTCGAGTACATCGGACGGCCGTCGTCGCTCTACTACGCCGAGCGCCTTACGGAAAAGATGGGCGGTGCCAAGATCTGGCTGAAACGCGAGGACCTGAACCACACCGGTTCGCACAAGCTCAACAACGCCATTGGCCAGATCCTCCTAGCCAAGCGCCTCGGCAAGAAGCGCATCATCGCTGAGACTGGAGCCGGCCAGCACGGTGTCGCTACCGCGACCGTCTGCGCCAAGTTCGGCATGGAGTGTGTCGTCTTCATGGGTGCCGAGGATGTCCGTCGCCAGGAGATGAACGTGTTCCGTATGAAGATGCTCGGCGCCACCGTCGTTCCGGTCACGAGCGGCTCGCAGACGCTCAAGGACGCTGTCAACGAGGCCATGCGCGAGTGGATCACGCGTCTGGACACGACGCACTACCTTATCGGCTCCGCGATCGGCCCCCATCCGTTCCCGACGATCGTGCGTGACTTCCAGCGCGTCATCGGCCGTGAGATCAAGCAGCAGTGCGCGGAGAAGTTCGGTGCTCTCCCGGACGCCGTTGTCGCGTGTGTCGGTGGCGGCTCCAACGCCATCGGAACCTTCTACGACTTCATCCCCGACGAGAGCGTGCGCCTCCTCGGTGTCGAGGCTGGCGGCAACGGTGTCAACACGACGCTGCACTCCGCCACACTCGCGAAGGGTGTCCCGGGTGTCGTGCACGGTGCTGCCTCGTATATCATCCAGGATGCCGGCGGCCAGCTCGTCCCGACGCACTCGATCTCGGCCGGCCTTGACTACAACTCGGTCGGCCCCGAACACGCGTACCTGAAGGACCTCGGACGTGCTGAGTACATAGCCGCCGACGACGTGCAGTGCCTGACCGCGTTCCGTATCTGCACGCAGTCTGAGGGCATCATCCCCGCGCTCGAGTCTTCCCACGCTCTCTGGGGCGGCTTCGAGCTCGCCAAGACGCTGCCCAAGGACAAGAACGTTGTCATCTGTCTCTCGGGCAACGGCGCCAAGGACGTCGAGGAGGTTCTCCTCACGCTGAAGAAGAAGGAGTGGGCCGACAAACTCGACTGGCACATTGCCAACTAAGCCGCCGACTGAGTGGCTGGCCGCTGGCCGCACCGCGAGTGCAGCCGGGCAGAAATAATCTCTATAGTCAGTAGCATCTTGACTCGATAGGTAGCAGTAGACGTGCCGCGAATAATAGAAACTTTTTTTACCAAAAATGTAGGACCAATGCATCACCTAGACTAAGCCAACTTTGCGACCATGACGGCGTCCTTGCCCATGGCGACAGTAGCGACTTCCTTCAGCAGCGGCAGCTTCGTCTCCTCTTCCCGCGGGACGACGCCAACGCCTTCGCCGATGAACATGGGTGCGACCGTAACAACAACAGTGTCCACTTCCCTGTCAGCAAGGAAAGAGGCCAGTACCCGGCTCCCGCCCTCGATCATGACGCTCCGTAGCCCGAGGTCAGTCAGGATGCCCCGCAGAGCAGAGGGCGGGATCCGACCGTCCTTCAGCGGCGTGCGGATGATGCACGCTCCGGCCTTCTCGAGCGCCTCGGCGTTGGAAGCGGAAGCGTCGGGGCCGCAGATCAAAAAGGGCTGCTTGACCGCCTTCGGGCCGACGGCGGCGGAATCACGATTCTGCCATTCCTGCAGCATGCGAGCATTTGTGGGAGTACGGAGGGAAGGGTCGAGGATTAGAATCTGGGGCGGGTTCAGGGAGGTGTCGTCTTGCGGGACTTGCTGGACTGGAGAGTTAGCTTCCAACGAGAGAGCGCTACAGTTGAAGAAGACGGCTGGAGAGCTACCCATCTAGCTAAATGACAAGCCAAATGGCAGCTGAACAATTGACTGACGCTCCAGTGCCTCAGTGTGGCATCAGCCAACACACTCACTCTTCAACCGCGGGTCGTCATGGATCACCGTCTGGACTCCGACGAGAATAGCGTCGTGCATTGTTCGCAGCCTGCATTCAGCTCCTGTTGAGTGACAGACAGCTATAATCAGGGACTCACCACTGGGTCATGCCCATACTCTCTGGTCCGGAGAGGAGAACCCGCTTTCCTCCCGGCCCGGCGATCTTGGCGTCCAACGACTGGGCCCACGTCAGCGTGATGTGGGGTTTGGACGGCCACGCTGCAGCGGTCATGAGCGCGACGTGCTGCACCAGGATGTCTGGCGGCGTGCTCGTGTCAAATTCGGGCATTGCGATGTTGCTGTGGACGATGCGAAGGTGTCGTAGGGTAGTCGCTGGTGACATAGCCAGGTGGTCAACCTCCACCTGCGGTCCAGGCGGAAGTGCCACACGGCGGCGTTACCCGTTCCTGGGCCTCATGACGCCTTCGTTCCCTGTCCTCGTGCTGGCCACTGGGTACTGGCTAGTGGAGGACACCGACCAAGTCAAGAAGCAAGCAAGCATCAACGCTCCAGCGTCAACAAACCATCACCATGTCGTTCTTCGGCTTCGACACAGGCCTGCCGGACGACCCCCGCTCCAAGCAGGGACAGGGACAGCAGAGCCAGTTCGCCTCCCGCGCTGACCAGGACACGTTCGGCTCCTTCGACCGCGCCGGAGAGGAGGACCTCGCCGTCTACAACTGGGGCGAGGGCGGTCTGCTCGAGAGCGGCGACGACTTTAACGATGAGACCTTTGGCGACACGGGCGACTTCGGTGGGTGGTTTGGCGCCAGGTCACTGGGATAGATTGCTGTTGATGGAGTAGCTAACATCAGGCAACGACTTCCAGTTCGCCGCGGCCCCAGAACCGGCCCATTCCAAGCCCAAGGTCGCCTCGACGACGTCGCGCTTCGGACCCAAGGCCCAGGTAGACCTATTCGCCGCGACCGAGGACGACTTCTACACCTCGCGCCCCGCTGCGAAGAGTGAGCTTACGTTGCAGGCAGAGAGCTGACAGCAGAACCGACGAAGACGCCCAAGAAGAAGAACAACGAGCCGCAGCCGCTGTGGGCTAATGCTTCGCCGGCGAATGCGTGGGGCGCAGCCCCGATCGCGCCTCCTGTCGCTGGGCATCAGCCGAGTAAGATCCTCTCGCTCGAGGAGATCGAGGCCGAGATGGCACGTACGTCGATCGGCAACAAGCAGCAGCCCCAGTATGCCCCTCAGCAGCAGCAGCAGCAGTACGCGCCGTCGCCGCAGCATGTGCCCCAGCAGTACCAGCAGCCGCCTCAGCACCAGCAGCCTAGCCACCAGGTGCTCAGCCTCGAGGAGATTGAGCGCCAGATGGTCGGCGGCGGACCCTCGGCCGGCCCCGGCCCTCAGGCTCCCCAGCAGCAGCCGCCTCACGCCCAGCCGCCGCGCTCGCAGGCGCAGAACATTCCGCCCGGTATGCACGGCCGTTCCGGCTCGGCGCAGCTCTCGACGCCCGCGATCGCGGGCACGCCGCCTGCCCCTGGTCTGAACGGATCCGGCTACGCGAAGCAGCAGGCGCTCCTCGACAGCATGTTTCCCGACCTGCAGCAGGCGAACCAGGCGGGCCAGCAGCCGCCTGCGCCTGGGCAGCCCCAGCACCCCGGCACGCCTGGTCTCCAGGGCCCGCCGGCGGGACAGCCGCAGCCGTCGCCCGAGGAGATGGCGCGCATGGAGGAGCTGCACAAACGTATCACTGCCAAGATCGAGGCCATGAGCAAGTACAACAACCTGATGGGCAACTCAGACAAGGACTTTATCACGCGTATCCAGCTGTCGCAGCTGGCCACGAGCGACCCGTACTCGTCCGACTTCTACGCGCAGGTGTTCTCGGCGCTCGCCAGGCGCGCGCAGGATACGCAGGGCAACGAGTCTGGCCCGACTGTGGTCCAGATCGCGCCCGGCATGGGTCTCGGTGTTGGTGGCCCCGTCGGCAATCGCTTCGGCAAGATGGGTAGCGCAACGATGAACCGCCTCACGACGCAGGTCAAGAAGCTCGTTTCGACGACTGCGAAGCGCCAGCAGGCCATGTCCTCTGACGCGCTTGCTGGTGCGCTCGGCCGCGTCCGCCGCGGGGCGAACCAGGCTGCACCTCGCCCCGTCCTCGCCGTGCCGAAGCCGGAGCACCGCCCCGCCGCCGTCGCCCAGCTCAACCACTCGTCCGGCCCGACTCGCGAGCCGCTCACGCGCAAGCAGGTCATGTATGCGCTCGAGGAGCTGTACGACGACTGCCTCGAGCTCGAGCAGATGCGACGCGAGGCGCCCCCGCCGACCGACGTGCCCCGCGTCGAGCAGTGGAACCAGCAGTGCGCCGCCAAGGTCGACGACCTCTGGCGCAAGCTCATGGTCATGGAGCCCCTCGGCGTCAGCACGCCCCACCCCTTCATCTCGCTCATCAACCCGCTCAAGGGCCAGCGTCTCTTCCCCCGTCTCCTCCGCCACCTCGACCACCAGCGCGCCCTCACGCTGCTTACTCTCCTCATCGCGACGTACCCGCAGCTCGAGGTTGTTGCGCGCGCTCCGCCGCCCCCCGTCGCCGACGTGTCCCTCCTCACGAAGGCGGACCGGGAAGACCGCGCGCGCCGCGAAGCTCAGACGGACAGCTTCCTGCACTGCGTCATTCCCGGTGTCGACATGCTGATCAACCAGTGCAACCTCGGTCTTGTCGCGGGACTTCTGGGCATTTGCACTCAGCGAATGGAGCTCGGTGCCGTCGCCGCGACTCGCCCGGGTGTCGCTCTCTTCACTGCGCTCCTCTCTCGTGCTCAGTCGCTCGTGCGCGGCGACGCGCCCATCGACACCGCTGAGCGCGAGCAGTGGACCAAGACGTTCGACTACTTCCTGCAGACGATCAGCCCGCACCTGCCGGACCTGTTCCCAGCCACGCTGGCTCAGAAGGCCGCCTTCGGTCCCAGTGCGTACCTGCTTAGTTCCGAGGGCCAGGCGCGCCAGGACCGCGACCACGGCGAGATGGAGCGTCGCGAGGCCGAGGTTTGGGGCCTCGCTGCCGCGCTCGCCGTCAACGCGCCCGAGGACCAGCAGACGAACCTCGTCGCTGCGCTCCGTGACAAGATTCTGCACACTGTCCAGAGCGCGCGCGATCCCAAGACGCCCCGCGAGAAGGCTGAGCTCAAGCTTAGGAACGTCAACATGTTCTTGCACGGATTGGGTCTTGATGCGAGCATGATTGAGTAGACGAGGCGAGGAGATGAGTGGAGTGAAGAGCATGAGGAGGCCAGATCAGCAGAAACATAGGATACCCGGATTCTTTTGCAACAGGGCCCACATGCGTCCCAAAGTACGACGCGGGCGCAAGACAGAGGCACAGAGGCAACAGACAGATATGCAAAATGTACACCGTGCACATGCGAGCGGAGCGTGCAGAGTTGACCAGCGAGCACTACGTCGGCGCGAGGCGAAGCGGTGCAGTGCCGGACCGTCCCTACTCGTTTTCAGTTCTGCTGAGAGGCCACGGGAAGACAGGTAAGGAAGGGTAGCAAGCTCGTCCTCCGACCTCGATCGAAGAACAACCAGCTGCTTCGCTCGAAGGGATGTGTCACGGCCCTCTGGCTGAGGGCAAGCACCTATGGAGACCAAGGTAACCATGAGAAACGATGAATCTAGCAAAGCCGAGCTCCGACCTCGTCCAAAGAACAACCAGCTACTATTCACTCAGCCTAGGAGCGCCTCCACCGTCCAAACTCTCGGAAATGATCGCACACTCCTTGTCATTCGGACAGGAAGACCGTCATCACGTGATGCCCTATGGCTCAGTTGGCTAGCGCGTGGAGCTGTTACTCTTAACATACTCCGAGGTCCACGGTTCGAGCCCGTGTGGGGCAGTTTCTTTTACTATCCTGAGTTCTGCGAGCTTGGAGATGCTTTTTGGAAGGTTTGGAAGGTGACAGAGGGCAGGTGGTTGGTTGAGGAAGAGGTCGGAAGGGTAGGAGCGGAGTGCCACCTTCAGGCACGGTCGAAAGTTGTCGGTTTCCCACGGTGGCCCAAGTGGCAGATCCAGTGTCCGAGGCGCAAGACGTGCGTCCTACACAGGTTCCCTTGCTCTTCTGTCAGACCTACGCACTCGCTCACACACACGCACAGCGAACAGAGTGCGAGTAATTGAATCCCCGTACCCGCCTCTGCGGAGAGCAACATGAAACGCCTTTGTTACTGCCGCCTGGATGACGATCTTTACGCATCGACAACCTCGACCCCTGCCTTCGTTCGCATCATTGCCACGAGATTGTAAGCTGAGCTCTTGTCCAGAAAAGCAGCGGGTAAATCAACGGATGTCCCAAGACACCGATCCGACGAGAGACGCTAAGACCCGAGATGCGCGAAGCAGATAGCAGAGGGGTATATGTTTGCATGAGGGATGTAACAGTCAGGAATGGAAAGGTGATATGATGGTAGTGTCATTCGAGCGAAGCGCTGCACGAGCATGCTGGTGTGCAAGGATTCATATGGCGAGCCTAAAATTTGAACGTATACGCACCGCGCTTGACAGCTTCGCGAGTAGCATCATCGAGACAGAGGTTGGCCCAGTTGTCAGCGGCGATCTGCTCAGCGTCGATGGTAAGGGGGATGTGGTGATGGTGGTTCAGATGGTCGGCCATCTTGAGTGGGGTGAATGGTGGAGCGGTGCAGCTGAGGAAGAAGCATCGGACGCATTGACGGGCTGGAGGCGTGATGATGTGTTCCATGAACATGTGGCGGGCGAGGTCGCCGGCATGGTCCTTGAGTGCAGTCGCCGCGTCGGCATTCAGGTCGAACAGGCACGCGGGGCAGAGGTGCACCCTCCACATTGGCCACTTGTTACCCAAGCCCGCCAGATCCTTGTGTGCCGTCACCGCAGTCCGCACTTGGAGGAGGTGTGCCTCCCTGCTCCGCAGCAAGACTACGACCGAAAGTCCAGTGCTTGCAGAACTCGCAGAAGGTGATAGTGTTGTCTAGCGTTGTCCTTTCCCAGGCTTGTCAACAGCCCATGGTAGACTTCCAGGTGCGCGTCCATGTCGACGGCATGCTCACCGCAGACGACCGGCTCACCGCTGACGTGGTTAAGGACTGCAACCTGGCAACGACCGGGAACGACGTGTGTGGTCAAGTGTTCCGCATAGGCAAGGTTATCGGTTCCACTTAAACCCACACTTGTCCCAGGGACAGCGAGGCGTCAACTCTTTACCTGCACATTGCCACCATGCATCCAGAAACTTCTCCCAGCATTGAGCTCGAATATGGGCGTGAATGAAAGTTGAGCGACTTGGCGAGGTTGAGTACTCGATCCAGAGTTGGAAACGTCAGTTCCCTCAGAGGCTGTTGGTGATGACGGCGGTCACTGTGAATGGAGCATCGAGGATGGGGGAAGATGGCCCGTCGGGGATGAGTGAAGTTGAGTCAGCTTGTGGGGCTGCAAGGACGTGTATATCGCCCAGGCGAGTGTTTCACGTGCAGCAGGGCTGGACACGAATGCCCAGCCATCGATAGTCTCTCTCTGTGGTGTTTTCACCATCGCTCTTCCTCTTTTCCTCTTTTCCTTGCCACAGGCGACTAGCGTCAGAAACGACTCTCGACGGAGCGGGTTGACGAGATGATGTGCTGAATTTACGGGCAGTTGGGGTGCTGTCGAAAGCGTTGCGCCAACGCATCGACGGACTCCTCACTCCTCTCGCACATCGTTGCATCGTGAGAAAGTGGAGGCAGGTGCGCGACTGACCGTGTGATCATCTCGGCAATCACTGTCTCTTGTGAAACCAGAATAGCACATGGGCAGGCTCCGTCGAATGGTTGCAGCTCATGTGATGAACGCAGAACACTCCACTCCCCGATTGCAATCAGTCATCTGTGCAGTGCATAGCTGATTCTGCCTACACCAGACGGGCCCACAGAGAGTAGAGCTGCTCCACTCCGAATCACGCGCCGTCGGGACGCCGCATAAGCCCTCACAACTCGGCCACGGATCATAATCAGAGTTTGAAGCTCCATACCTCGCGTTTGTGACAGGAACGCAGGTACGTCGAACGGGCCCACTCCACTGGCGTCTTGTGGAGTGCTCATCACCGTGCTAGGCTGCACTTCATTTGGCGGAGCTTTGACGCAACGCCCTGAGATACCGAACAGCTGATATGACTGGAGGGAGCAAGGTCATCTGCCGAGATGCACACCCTGCGTATACCGGCTGCTGAGCCACTCAGAAGCAGAGAGTACGGAGCTGCTTCTGATACCGTGCGGTGGTTGGCTCGTAATTCGGCGACAGCCGTAGGGTCAAGTGAGCGGTGGGACTCCACCGCCAGGTCCGTCAGGGGTTGTGGAGAACCGGGGGGCCGGAGTCTACGCGTCTGATACTGGCATGTCGGTGTGACGCTGACGAACAGCCGGCCAACCTTGAGTCGAAGCGATGACCTTCTGCTCAAAAAGTTCACACTGCGCAAAGTGTAAGCTGCGGTGCATGGTCTGTGCGGGCCATGAAGGCGAGCGTCTGATAGGTTGGCTAGCGGCCTCGATCGAAAATACTTTGGCGCCAGATGCACCACCTCCGCGCCCAGAACGCCAGATCTCCACCAAGCCTCCGGACGCGCCCTGAACACCCTGCCAAGGTTGTTTATCAGTTCGGCAACGCCGGCGGCAGGCCCAAGTAGCCCGTACGGCAGGTTCCACTGGCCGTCAGCCGACAAGGAGTCTCGGCAAGTCGCTACCGGCCTTTATCCGATCTTTTGGCTCCGGAGCCAGTCAAAACGGCAGACCTGCATCAGACGGAGAGCTCCATGGCTTGCACAGGGTGAAGAGCTGCCCGACAGCTCTCGGACGGCCCCGGCCGCCATCAGACTTCTGGCTCGTCTGACTGATCTTCGCCCGCCTATCTCTCATCTCAATCTTTCTCCTATCGCTACAACTTTTTCCGACGGCAGCAGCCCTTCCCTGGTCGTCCCTCTACGATGTCGAAGTACGACGACGAGAAGGTGACCTCAGGCAAGGCGGAGGTCACGAGTGCGGAAATCTATGATCCATCCCTCGAGAGCATTTGGACGCGTCTCGGCCTCAACTTTGAAAGCTTCAAGCCTGCTCCCGCGACGACCAAGGGTATCGTGACCCACGGAGACATCCCTATCGAGCTCGACCTGTACGACAATGGCCTTCTGCAGCAGAAGATGAAGCCGCGGCATCTGCAGATGATCGCCGCCGGAGGTGCGATCGGAACAGGTCTCTTTGTCGGAACGGGTGGTGCGCTTGCGACTGGTGGACCGGCGGGTATCGTCCTCGGCTGGCTCATCATGGGCTTCATGGTGGTGAATGTGAGTTGCGGAAGCAAATTCACCCACCTCCACCACTTTTGAAACACGTAACCCATTGTGGCTAACGTCAGATCACTCAAGCACTCGGAGAACTCTCAACACTTTACCCCGTCGACGGCGGTTTCTTCACTCTTGTCTGCCGTTTCCTTGATCCTTCGTTAGGTGCTGCGCTTGGTTTCAACTACGCCTTCCAATGGTTGTGCACGTTGCCTTTAGAATTGACGGTTGCGGCGTCCACCGTCATGTTCTGGGACAATCCGGTCCCTCTGGCCGCCTGGATCACGATCTTCTGGGTAGTCATTATCCTAGGCGTTCTTTTCGGAACCCTCGGTTACGCCGAGGAGGAGTTCTGGACCGTGGGTATTGAGAGGGACACCCGGACGCTGACCTATCCAGTCTTCCCTGAAGATCCTGGTTATCTTCATTTTCGTCTTCGTGGCCGTCATCTGCGTGTGCGGAGGAGGTCCTTCTTCGGGCGAGTACGGCAGCTACGTCGGTGCCAAGTACTGGCACGACCCCGGCGCATTCGCCTACGGCTTCAAGGGCGTTTGCACCGTCTTCGTCACAGCCGCGTTCAGTTACTCGGGCTCTGAGCTCGTCTCCTTCGCCGCCTCTGAGACTCCTGACCCGATGAAATCCATGCCGCGCGCCATCAAGGGCGTCATCTGGCGTGTGATTATCCTGTTCCTGGTTGTCGTTCTGATGATCAGTCTCGCCATCCCCTATAACGAGCCCCTTCTCCTCGAGGGCGAAGGAGCCAACGGCTCGCCCATGGTCATTCTCATGCGTAGGGCCAACATCAAGGGTCTTGACCATCTCGTCAATGCCACTGTCCTGATCGCTGTTCTCTCCATGGGCCTTTCGTGTGTCTATGGTGGTACCCGTCCCCTCCTCTCCCTCGCCAATCAAGGCTTCCTGCCCAAGATCTTCTGCTACGTTGACAAGTCTTCTCGCCCCCTCTTCTGCATTCTGGTCGTCATGATCCTCTCGCCTCTTGCCTATATCAACGTGGTCCCGGACGTCGGCACTCAGGTCTTCGACTGGCTTATCGGTCTTTCCGGTCTCTCGACACTGTTCACGTGGCTCGCCGTGTGCATCACACACATCCGCTTCCGCCAGGCTTGGAAGGCCCAGGGTCACTCCGTCGATGAGCTTCCCTTCCGTGCCTTTGGCGGAATGTGGGGCAGTGTCGTCGGTGCCACTCTTGTGAGCCTCATTATCATTTCTCAGTTCTACATCGCCGTATGGCCTGTTCACGACGGCTCAGAACCTACCACGCCTGGGGCACGTGCTCAATACTTTTTCATGATTTTCGTGTCTGTTCCTATTCTTATTCTGATGTGGGCGGGCTTCTGGCTTTGGAAGAAAACGAAGTTTTGGAAGGCTTCCGAAATCGACCTCAAAACCGGACGGAAAATTTGGCTTACTGCGGACGAGCTCAACGCCATGCGAGCTGCGCGACGCAATAAGACTTGGTACGCGCGTGTTTACCAGACTCTGTTCGCCTGATTGCGCTGTGGACTCCGTTCAAGATGGCGAGTTTGACCGGATCTCGTAAAGAATCGAATTATGGAAATGGTGCCACAGCCACGTGGCACCGTTAATTTGCTCTCGTGCCCGCTTGTCGCGCCTGACCTTCCTCTGGTTGCGTCCCCCTCACCCACTGGCGCCACCCATCACCATCTCGACACTGTCAACCTCGTCTCATCCTCCTCATCGCTCTCACATCCACGTTTGCTCCGTCCCATTTGTTACCTATGTCTCTCTCTCATCAAAACATATCGCAAGTCATCAAAACACTGTGCACCTCCTGAGTAAGCACAATCACAGGGTTCCCGTATTCGCATCCTCTTCATTGTTCAACCATGTATTTATCCTGTGCCATGTCCTTCCCTCACTTGAGACCGAAGCAGTTGGCGTAGAACGTGACGGTTCCAGACCAGTCGGCGAACATCTTCTTGACGCCGACCTGTTGGGCCATGACATCGATGGCGTGATACAAGTCGCCGTCGCGGTGGAGACCATCGAGGAAAGTCTCGTAGTAGTAGTCCTTGGTCTCCTTGGCCTGCTTCACGGGGGGGCTGCGGTCGAGGGACCAGGTGATGATGTCGAAGCCGAGCTCCTTCGCCTTCTTGGCGTACTCAGAAGGAACGATGGTGCCGTTCTGGGCATCAAGGAGGTAGGGCGTGGGTGGTGCGAGGATCTTGACGCCGTCCTTCTTGTACTGGGTCAGTTTGAGTGAAGCCTGGTCGATTGGCAGGGTTTCGTCAAGGAGCACAGCCTGCTTGCCGTACTTGCCCGCATTCTTGATCCAGTACAGGATGTCGGGGTAGTGGAAGCTCTGCGGCCAAAACTTCTTTGGGTTGACGCCGCAGTCGCGGTACGTGTCGATGAGCTGCTGGGCATACTTCTCCTGGGTGTAGTCGTCCTTGAAGGGCATGGGGACCTCGGGGAGCTTCAGCTCGGGAGTGTGTTCGAGGCCGAGCTTCTCAACCATGGCGATGTGGTCCTTCAGGCTCATCAGGGTGCCGCACTGGTTGTAGAGCGTTGTGCGCCACGTGGGGACGTTGCCGAGGTAGTCCTCGGGTGTTGTCGCGGACGCGTTGAAGCTGTCCATCTTACCGCACAGCGAGAGGACCTCCTCAAGCGTGAAGTCGGAAGTGCAGCACCTGGCCTTGGCGGTCGAGTTGGCCGTCGCCGGCTGGAACGGTGTCGTGCACTTCTTGCCGAGCTCGGTCGCAACAACGTTGGTCGTAGTGTGGAGGTCACACTGCGAATGGCGGCATACAAGCTCGAGGTCGGACGTGAAGGCGACGTCACACTCTGGTTGTTAGCGGGTATTCCATCGCCGAAGTCTTCGCTGAAGCATCGGCAATCAGACCTTGCGCCTGCAAACAGCAAGCCCAAATGGCAAGCCATCTATTCCTACGCCCTCCTCTCATCAACCTCGTCCATGCCAATTCAGCACCCTCTCACCATCCCAACCAAGCATCTTCTCCTCAATCAACTTAGCGTCCTCTCATCATCCAAATTTCTCTCACTCACCGAGAACGCCAGCACCCATGCGCGCACCAGCGAGGTTGGACTGGACGGTGTGCTCAGGGAACTGGAGGGTGCCTCCGCCGCGGTGTCCGATGCTCCAGTGCGAGGTCCTGGCCGGCTTCTCCGTGCACTTCTGCAGCTTGTCCTTGAGGGGTGAGGGCTCGAGGTCATCGACGAGGTAGTACGGACGGGGACCGAGCTGGACGTTCTTGATCTTGCGGATGGCGTTGAGGTCGAAATCGCGGTGCGCCTTGGGGTCGATGCGCTTGCTGAGCTCCGGGTTTGTGAGCTGGCGCAGCTCGTGCTCCATGTGGGGAGCAGCCAGCGATCCGCCGGCGAGCAGGAGGAGGGTCAAGAGTTGCATCTGGTGTCAGCATGTTCTCTTTCGATCTTCCGCTTTAGATTCGGGCTGGTGTGCCTCAGCGGGAACTGCGGGGCTGGCAACAGGCATCCGCGTCGTGATGTCACTCACTGTTATCAGTGATCGATCAAGAAGCCGAGGTATCCGCTTGCGATTCCGACTTTTCTGTTGCGGTCAATCCAATCCTTCGTCGGACTGGGGTCTTTCGATGGAGAAGAAGCATGGACGCTCGGCCCTTTATACGGGGGAGGGTCACCTGCTCCATGATCGTGACCGGGTTCGGGGTCGCTGAACCCCGACTTACCTGGAGACCTGACATCCGGTCATCCGACAGAACCCCCAAATTGCAATGTCTCATTCACACGTTCGTTCACCGCTCGATTCGGTCCTCTCACAACAATCCGTCACGGCGAGCCAGGGACGGCGCTCCTGCACGAGTATGGATGGGGATGCCGCCGGTAGGTACCCACTCGCAGTGCATGGTGCCAAGGCGACAACTGTTCGGTCGAGGTTGTTCGCAAGCACAAATCCCAGAGAGTATGGCGCTAAATAGATGTCTCAGCGCCATTGCCCAGTGCGGAGGGTGTAGGAGGACCAGTGTCACGGAATACGGCCGCCGAACTCTGATTCTTATCTCTGGTCACGCACCCACGTGCCTGCCGTCATCTCGTGACTGGATGGTTTAGCTGCTTCTCACTGCTCCACCGAAGTCGACCGATTTGCCGGCTCCTGCTGAGCTTGGCGCTCGGGCGGGGACCAGAGCGCTCGAGCTCGGATGGCGGGGCAATCGATCTCTGCCGGTGGCTAGCCAGAAAGTCCACTAGTACGGGGACTTACTAGCCAACCAGCACGCAGTCCAGACAGCAAGCAGGCAAGCGAGCGAGCGGGCAGGAAGGAAGGGCAGGAAGGAAGGGCAGGCAAGGAAACTGGTAAGCACATAGCGGGACAGTCGTATCGTCCTAGACCTTCAAACTTCCATCATACATGCATGCGACACTTGACACTCCTGACATCTACCGAACTCCGTATTCTAGACTTGACAAACAAAATGGCGGGTCTATCGCGCCGCGCCGAGGGCGCCGAGACCGCCGCCGCCGCCGAACAGACTGCCCATGAGGTTCTGAAGCATGTCGTTACCGCCGCGCTGCGGGATGAGGAAGATGTTGGCCGAGATGGCCTCGAGGCACTGGAAGTCAGCTATCGGCACACGACCTTCCAAGCAGCTCGTTCTAGCTCTGTTATTCTGCGTACTCACCTCATGCACGTCCTTCTGCGCGAGCACGCCGTTGTTCCCCGCAAGCCTTCGGTAGCGGTGGAGCAGGCTTTGCCATTCCTTGGCGACGCCTCCATCCGTCCCGCGGGCCTGGACCGGACTCGTCCCCGGGCTGGGCGCGCGCTGCACAGTGGCAACAGCGAGCTGGAGGAAATTCACAGTCGAAGACGTCGTAAGCTGCACACCACCCTCGGAGCCGATGAAGAAGTCAGATCCAATTTTGCTCGAGGGCGAGGACAGGAGCGAGAGGAACTGGGCCAGGAACGTGGACGCGGCAAGGAGGTTCGGAGGCGACACGGCCAGCCACGGGAGCACGCCGCGCACGGCGTAGTTGCCCACGGCGCCGGGGCCGTCGACACCCTCAGAGGACCAGGCGTACATCATCTCGGCGAGCGTGCGCGCCGCGTCTCGCGTTCCGCTGGCGAGTAGGTGCGGCTCGGCGACCTCGAAGTTGCCGTCTGATGTTAGCTGCGCGTTTCCGACCGAAAAGCTTGCTCCTTGCCCTCCCCGCCCCTTCTCCCCGCTTTGCCGCACACTGAGCGGGTCGCGCTGGACTTCGTAGGAAGGTGGGGCAAGGAAGAGAGAGGAACCGGGAGAACGCTCGCTGCGTTCGGCTTCACTCACCCTTGAAAGACAGCTCGCCGAGGTACTGCTGCAGCTGGGGGTCGCCCGGGGGACAGTCGGGCGAGGACGACCACTTGACGGCCGCATCGGAGAGCTTTTTGCGCCACGGGCCCGGCGGCGTGAGTGCGATGAGCTGGGTTACGGAGGCTGCGCGTTAGCTGGATCGTGCGTTCACGAAGCTGTCATTCCCCATCTCCATCACTCCTTTACCAAGCTCCATGACCTGGCAACGCTCGCTGCTGTGACCGCAGTGCGCTTGGTTTGCGCGCGTAATCTCAGCCAGTTCACAACCAGCCTCTCCACGTTCAGCTCGCAGCAGCAAGCTGCTCAGCCTTCCTACCCCTCTTGTCTACGAACCGCTCACTGCGTTCGTGTTTCGCTCGTACTCACCCCTGCTCTTATCGTCGACCTTGACGCCCGCCTCGCCCATAATCTCAATCATGCGCACGCCGAGTTCGGCACCACTAGCAGTGTCGCCCGCCTTGAGCAGCTCGCGCGCCACATTGAACAGGATCTCGCAGGCAAGCTCGCCCTGCCCGTTCCGGACCAGGCGCGCCGTCGTCGTCAACGCCTTCTGGTGCGCCGAGTAGGGGTTTGGCGGGTCTGCGCGGAGCAGGTTCAGAATCGGTGGGAGGAGCTTGTCGAGGGAGGGTTTGGGCGGCATTATCGCTAATGGGGTAAGGTAGAGATGGAGGAGATGTGCAAAGAAGGAAGGGAGGGGGATCGACGAGGGCTGAGCTCGGTGGAATGACGCGAGGACGTTCGAAGGGCGTGCCTGGCGGGCAGGTCACGTGGCGGCCATCAACATCAGTTAGTAGTAATCTCGATTTGAGACTTCAGCGTATGCATGCAGCGAGAGGAGATAGGCTATAAGATGTGCATATGCGCATGTGGTTCTACTATTTATGGAAACTCCTCACTCGCTGTCGCTTTCCTCCTCCTCTTCTTCGGACTCGTCGTCACTGGCATCCAGGGCGGCGAAGAAGCCCGCGTTGTTCGCAGCCTTGAACCCCACCTTATCCTCCTCGCTGCTCTCCTCTTCACTCTCCACTTCCTCCTCAGATTCTTCCTCGCTGTGCTCCTCCTCACTGGCAGGACGAGTCTCCTCCCCGTCCTCGCGCTCCTCGAGCGGCGTGCTGTCCAGCCAGATACCCTTACCCTTCTCACTTCCCCCCGAGGGCCAGAATCCCCATCTCACGCGTCCGTCAGCGAGCGCACGCATCATCCCGTTTGCGGCGCGGTTGGTGTCCGGTCGTCCTCCCTTTGCGGTAACTGTGGATCAGTTAAGAACAACGGTGTGCAAGCTGGGAAACTTACCGAAGCCACGCTCGATGGCACGCTCCTCGAGCAGCTCTCCGGCCGTGATCTCGGGCGCCTTCTTCGGAGCGGGCGAAGGACGCTCGCCGCGTCCCGCGTCCTCGCGCCAGGTCTTCTTTGCCTCGTGGTCGTCTTCCTCGTCCTCGGGCAGAGGGATCTTGAAAATCGTCTCGAGAGGAAGGTGGTTGCCCGCAAAGTGGATACAGGACGGCAGAGAAGGAATCTGTGCGATGGGCAGGACTGTTTGTCAGCTGGACGAAATATGATGCGCAGCTGGTAAATACGTACCTCCGGCAATCGCCTGGATCTCCATCGGTACCAGGGAGGGACACACGAGACCAGGACAGTCGACAATCTTGATGTCCTTGTTGCTGCCCCAGAAGATAGTCTGGAAGTGCTTCGTTTTGCCCGGAGTCTTGGACGCGCGGACACGGGTGCTTCCCAGAAGAGCGTTCAGGAGAGAGCTCTTGCCTACGTTGGGCTGGCCGATCAGGCCGATCGTGAGGGGCAGAGTAGAGGGATCCGGGCGGGTGAACTCGTTGTCCGTCTCATCCTTTTCGTTCTCCTGCTCCGTGTCCGACTCCTTCTCCTGTCTGAGCGCCTTCTGCCAGCGCTCGCGCGCGCGCTCCTCCTTCGTCTTGCTGCCCTTACCGAGCTTGGCGACGGGCGCCGGCTTAGAGAGTGAGTCCCAGTCGATGTTCGTGCGCATCGGCGGCTTCCACTCGGCCAGCTTGGCGGGGTCCTTCTGCGCCCACGCAGGCGGTTGCTGAAGGCGCTCGTGGACGTTCTTAATCGCGTTCAGGAGGTCGAGGCGAGACGTGTCCCCGATCAAGGGCTTGTGGACCTTGTGCTTTCCATCGGCGTACAGAAGATCAAGGTCGTAACTCGTCACGCTCACTACCTGTATCGGCGGCACCTCGGTCTGGGACTCTGGGGACGGCGAGCCGGGTTTGCTGGAGAGAGGCGTGTCGAGAGGACTCTCGGCGGGCGACTTGGCGGAAAACTTGCTACCATCACCAGACTGATAGGCGCCCTCCTTGGTCTCCTCGGCCGTCTTCCGCGGCTGCCTCGGCGGCTCGGGCGTGTCCTTTTGCCACCACTCCTTCATCCATTTCTTCCAGCCTTCGAGGGCGTCGGCATCAACAAGATCCGCCTTCGTAAGGACGATGATGACCTCCTTCCTCTGTTTCTTCAAGTACGTGCGAAGCGACGGCGGGCAGTGAACGGGCGGGCATCGCGAGTCCACAAGCAGCAAGATCAGGTTCGAAGCTTCGTTGACACGCCACCTGTTGTCAGCTATCGGCACATACGCCAAGCTCACAATTGCCGCCAGACCTCAAGGTTGGTCTCGAACCAGTTTGGGCTGCGGACGGTGCCCTGCTCTTCCCCTCCGTCGACCCAGTCCTGGACGATCTCGCCCGTTTTCTCAAGCCATTTCTTGAACAGCCCTTCCTCGTTCTTCTCGAGCTGCGTCTTCGTCATGTCGAACCTGAACTTCGGGCGGCTGGGAACACTGAGTGCATACCCGGCCGGATTGTCCACGAGCCCGACGTCGAAGATGGCCGAGCTCGGCGGCAAAGGGCGCGGCAGCGGCTCGCTCCACGCGAGGTTACGCGTGCGCTCGGCATATCCTTTCGGCAGGGCGAGGAATTTGGTCTCAAGAGCGGTGATACCGCGACGTACAGGCGCATTGAAGGCCGAGCGGCCTGTCTTCTTCTTTGCAGCCTGTGCCTGCTTCGGCTTCAACGGCGGGGGCGACTCGCCCCGCTTCGCGGCGCGGTTCGCCTGCAGCGCCGCCTTCTTCTCCTTGTGCGAGTGGGGCTTTCTACGCGGCATGGTGGTGTTTCAGGTCGTTTTTGGGGTCGGTCCAGAAATCGCGCGAGGTAATATGGCAATGGGGAGCTCGTTAAAAGTCGGAGAGACCGCGATGGGGCCGCTCCTCGGCGGCTGACGGCGATGATGTCAAAGCCATAGCCTTGGGGTGGAGGTGGAGGTCACCCTGATTCCGCTTGAGTTGACCGTGGGAAAGTTTGAATTCAGTGAGGGTGGCTGTGGGAAACCTTGAATCTGCCAAGGGCTGTCTCCGACTGTGATCAAGAACAGACGGTCGTTACAAAGAGCGCCAACGTAATCAGCCATTGCCTTGTGCCAATGTGGCGAAGAGATCGGCAAGATGCGCAAGTCGGGAACTCCGGGTGGCGGCACAGTGCGATTCGCGAAGTGGGCCGTCGCTGTCCATGGCTGCAATGCCGGCAGTGTTCGCTACCCCGTGTCCAACTTCCTCGTGTCAGACATGCTCGAGCTTGTGCGGGCGCACGGCAGCCACCACTTCATGGTTGAGGACTCGATGCATAAGGCACTCCTCATCGCGTGGGTGTTCAACCCGTCCGTTCACATTTCCTTCCGCCGCCCCGCCGCCGTCAAGAAGGGCCAAAGTGGCAAGTCGCACAAGCTGGGCAGCACGCTCGCCGCCCCGCAAGGATGTACTCTCCGTGCAGCCAAGATCATGTACAAGGTCAGGGACAACACGGAGAATGCGGGGCAGTGCGAGCGCCTGACCTACCCCGCCAACGTGTGTGACGCGCTCATTGCCGCCCTCAAGGCGAGCACGACACTTTATCCCGAGCAGCGAAGGCGCATGGGCAAGTGGGAGATGGGCTTCCTGGAGCGCATCTGAGAAACTCGCGCAGCAGCGCGGGGAGCGAGATCCTGCTGAGTGGCAGCTGTTGTGACGACGGAAGTGCATGCCTTCAAGCTCGCTGCTTGTCATCGTGCTTAGTCCGTAGGTAGTGGTTTGTGAAAGGTCTACGGGGAGTGGCCGCATGTCGCGCGTCTTGAATCGTGTGGAGGTGGTGATAAACACGGAGAAGGTGGATGGTTTGAGACGTAGAACCGCTCACTTGTATGCCGCTCCTGACCACCCGCTGCATCATCCTAATGACACTCGTGCGGTCATGGGGGTTCCAGGTGAGCTCCTATTCCTTCCATGAACTGTCATCATACACAGTCGGTCTCCACAGCGCGGAGAGCCCTGCGGCAGACGCGGGTGCAGCTCGAACCTCCTTTGGCGGAGACGTCGTGCACACAATCACACCATGTGCGAACGGCGCGACGGAGCAAATGAAAGACGAGCAGTGCACTGCACACAGCCTCTTCCCCATCAGTTTTGTAGTTTCCGCGCCGATATTCCTAGTGGGAGGCGCTGAGTCTCATCAGAGCGTTGCGGCAACGCTGAACGGGCGTCGCCACTTAGCCTTGCTTGTCTCTGCAGGCAAAGCACGCATTACTGACGACCCGGGTCCGCCCATCTCAGTTCCTGCTACTGCAGCCTTTCTCTTTCTCCTCCTTCAGGCTGCGATAGTCAAACCTGACAGCCTTGGCCGTGAGACTTCCTCCCTCAAGTGGCATGCAAGGCAACTGGTGGGTAACGTGCGCACTCTGGAATCGACGCCGCCAAGCAAGCAAAAGATGGGTCTGAATAGTTTCCCTTGCAAACCCTTCATGGATCGACCGTGTTTCCGGCGGCGTCGAAAGTGCACCGACTGTGCGTGTCATGATTCCCGGTGACGAGATCTTTCGGTCTTCACTTGTCTCCGGATCGTACCCGAGGGCGGCTTCACCAGGACACCTCGTCTGCGCGTCCAATGTCCCGCTGCCATGTATGCATGCCCCGCAGTCTCCGAAGTCTCGGGCTGTGGAGAGGTGTAAACGAGGCAGCCTCGTTACGCGCAGCCGGGGGGTATGCGGGTTGCCGTTTCCACGGGGCGTCGCTTTTCGCCCACCCCCCACGCGCAGGACGCACAACTGTTCCTGCCTACTGGAACGCGAACAGAGGCGTCGCACATGCAAGTCGCACACGCAGGTCGTTTGCTGGATCAGACCTCCGAGTGCTGGATGAGACACCTGAAACACGCACCGCAGTGCTGGATGCCTGTTGTGCGAATCTCACCGAATGGAAAAGACACGCCGAGCGGCGTACTCCCCGTGCGTACTCCTTCTGCCGGGCACACTCCACCACTGCGTACTGGCCTATTGCGTGCCCCGATGGTCCAAGATGAAAGCGCCACCCGCGTACGACGCTCGACGCATCCTGCACATTGCGTATGTCGCCCCGACGCACTCGAATGATGTACGCTGCGCTGGAAACGACGGCGTACTCCTATCCATTATACATGACTCAGACGTGTCTTGCATACTTGCGGCCGCAGCGGACGACCAGATTAACGATCCCTGGGGAGTAATGAGCGGAGCAAAGCATCGCGCTCTGTGTTACACCCGTCATCCTGCAGGTCTACTGTAGGACGAAGGATGCGCTTCGCCGGGCGACCCAGCTTATCGACGCAAATATCCCGATCAGCTCCTCCCTCTGCATGCTCTTGGCCCTCACTCGGCTCGTCCTCTGGTCACAGCGCGACCCAATGACGCGCACAAAGGACGAAGCGTGACCGGCTCTCTGCAGGGAATGGCCATGCCATGCACACATCCAGCCGAGAGGTGAATGCAAGGAACCCGGGAAGGTTCGCGGGTACCGTGGCGTGTGTGCCGTGCCGTGTTCCCCGACCGATGCGTCGCGTGCAGCGCGCGTTTTCGCCATCTCATCCTTTCGTCCAACCAGTCACCATGCGCCCTTCAGTGCTCGTCGGAAAGAGGTGACAGACCCCGCATCCAGCATCCCGCATTAGGTAATGAATCGTGCCGTCCGCGTGGGTCTTGCGGTGGCGCGTGTGGGTCGAGTGAAGGGGAGCAAGCGAACAAGCTCACCGGGCAACGGGCTCGGTGCCACGAAAAGAACGGTGCAGCGCAAAATAGCCCTACCCATCGGTCGCCAATGGTGCCCGAATGAACGCGGCAACCGTTTCGCGTGCGGCATGTGCGCGCGCGTGCTCGATCTGTGGTGGCGGTGGCGCAGGTGACAAGTGCAAGCTTTCGATCGCCCGTGACTCTTCATCCGTCAGGTGCGAGCGAGGCTGTTGCCCACTAGTCCGTCGGGTGGATCAGAGCGACTTGGCAACGAATTCAACTAACGAGCGACGACGAGCTCAGCTGACGTCGACAAAGCAGAAGGAGCAGTTGGCGTGCCCCTCGCGTGTCAGCTTACTCGAGTCTGACGTTGGTGACGTCGTCTGGAGCAGCGGTCTGGCCAGTCCAAGCGTGCCAACCTGCGACGAACATCTGGATGTCACGAAGGCCGTTCCTGCTCGTACCTCTGCGTACCTCGTCGCTGTCCTGTCGGGCGAGTCTGTCTCCGAGGCAGACCAGGGGGACGGTAGTGTGCAACTGTGCCATAAGGGAGTGGGGAGAATAAGCTTACGTTCTCGCCGTTACGCCATGCGCACAGGAACGCCCCGGCGTTATATTGTTCTCCTGGTCGTCATTGCGAGTCAGGAAGTCTCAGAACTCGTGGCCAGGACGACGAAGAAACTCTCTGCGAAGTCTACCAGTCGCGAACCCACGAACCGCGAACGCACGACCCACGCCGAAAGCTGCCGGGCAACATGCCGAGGCGAGTGCAAGCGCTAGCGTGCTGCTCTCCCTTTGTGTTAAACCGAACAGCAGCAGGTCAGGGGGGCGCAAATCAAGGACGCAAACTTTCCTATTCAGGCGCATCAAAGCAACGTTGAACCCAAAGCGCGCCCCCAAACGGGTCCTTCCTGAGCGTCCTAGCGATTCCTGGCGATTCCTGAGTGAGGGTTATCCTGCAATGATGTAACCACAGGGCCTTCCTACCTTTGGCCCAATTCTGTACGCTTTGAATGCAGCTTGTTTTCGCGCAATTGGTGGTCTAGACTAGACAGTACAGACATGCTCGCCGCACTGTACCGCGCAGCTTGACGCGCGCCGATGACAGAGACACAAGCTCCGCGAGGTCCGCAAGGGACCGGCGTGTCCGGCGATCCATCGCTCATGCTATCTCCTGAGCCTTGCAGTTTAGCAGGCTCTGGCGGGCATCTCGCTGTGAGCGCGCCAAGGCTGCTACAGAACCGCTACGAGCCAAGGCCTCGAGGCCAGCCAAGCACTACCGCGAACGCACTGAGTCGCCCCGGAGCGGATCGATAATCGGTCCAGGTGTGCTCTGGAAGCAATTGCTGCTTACGTCTGGCTTGTCATGGTCTCCCGTAGTGTTCGTTGGTGGTCCCGCCGAGTCTCGGGTCGGGGTCAGACCATGGTACACCCAAAGTTGCAGGAATAGAAAGCCCCCGCTAGCTAATCGCAAACAGACTCAACCATGAACTGAGTGGCCCGCCGCCTACACTGCGATCCGCCAGGGGATGCTCAATGGATCCATGCCGAGACTCAGAGGGTTAATGACCACGAGTGACGGCAGCGCACCGCAGGAGTCCACGGTGGAGCCCAAGGCTGACCAAGACGGGCTCGACACGCTGTTCCAGACCAATAATGAGCAAGACATGACGGCATCCCAGCTTCCAGCGAGTTTTGGGGTCCCCTTGTTTTTCTTGCCGACTTCATGAACTGCTTAGTTCAGGACGAAGCACTTGACATCCGAACAATGGATACTGAACAGCACCGCTTGCGCTCCGACTCGGCATTAGCGCAGCATTTGGACACTTGGACATCCGTTTGCCGCGTGTTCATTGCTGATGCTTGATCCATGGGTCCATGAAAACTTGCATGCGATTGGACGGTTGACTCGGAGCCTTGTCTGTCGATAGCGCGCTGGAATGCTTAGCCGCTTTCACTTGTTCGATCAGCGCCAGGGCGACTGAATGGCCGGGACGGAAGTGGCTTGGGCTCTGTCATTTCTTGCACCGCACGTAGCGCATGCCTGCATTGTGCACAGTGTACACACGCGGCCGCTACGCATCCAAGGTGCATGCAAACCTTTGCGGTGAGCTTGTTCAGCGTACCTGCGGAGTTTCCGAGCTCTTGGGTGGGCTGTAGCTTGTCCCTTTCGCCCTGCCGGCCGATCAGGGGTGATGCTTATCCCTATTGACGTCGATGCCAGCGCTTTGCTTTCGAGCACATTGCGTGCGGGCAGTCTGACCAGTCAGTGTCGACATGCATTCGGCAGACGCCAGAGGCTGGTAACTGCACTGCAACGACACGCCCGACGAGCACTCGCCCAGGCGCAGGCATCAGGCATGTCTGCCGGCGCAGTGGCACCAGGGAGAGCGGCCCTTGTAACAGTGTAACGCTGGTCGCATTCGCACTTTCGCATCTCGCGCATTCACGCTCATCTCCACCATACCACTTCCAAACGAGAACATGTACAGGTAGAGCGGGACCTCTCGGCGCAATTAGCCTGCGTTCTATGTCGTAAAGCTTTGCTTTTGTTGCCCGGCTCGGAGGCTCGGGGGCCTGTGCTTGGACG
Organism: Trichosporon coremiiforme; assembly: GCA_039545355.1. NCBI lineage: Eukaryota > Fungi > Basidiomycota > Tremellomycetes > Trichosporonales > Trichosporonaceae > Trichosporon > Trichosporon coremiiforme. The sequence goes on from BCJJ01000010.1 coordinate 637,812, forward strand.
CAGCGGCACGCAGCGGGTCCGTCCCATGGAGCCCAGCATAGCGTAGTGTAGCCCAGAGTAGCCCAGCAAGGTCTCCAGATGCAGTTGTCAGGGGTGCGCTCTGTGCTCACTCGGCCTACGGTGGCCTACAATGGCTTACGGTAGGGATCTCCAGGGTCGCAGCGAAGGGTTAACCATATAATATTGTGCGCGGGAGTCGTAACCTCTTAGGGACTGGGAGGGAGAAACGTAAACCGCACAATCAAGCATGCAAGCTGCCGACCTGGATCAGGCCCGATTCCGGCATTCTGCCCCAGTCGGCCCTCTGTTGCCCTCTGTTGTCATCATGATGCTGGCGAAACGTGGGCTTGACCGCAGAGCCATGGTTCGCGACTGAAGAAGCAGGCAAGGAGCAGGCCTGGAGCAGGCACAGGAGGTACAGACTTGAGAGGGCTGAAAAGCAGGAGACCCAGCCCGTCGCAGGACAGGGCTGTTCAACGATGCAGGATGCAAGTGGTGCTTACCTCTCGTACACCTCGTAAACCCGAGCTCGACCGCAGCTTACCACAACGGGAGGCGCCCTGCTGCCCGACCTGGCCGACCCTGTTTCTGTCCTTTCGCCTGGCCAAGCTGCAAGCGTACCTCAACTCCCCGAGCTGGTGCTCCCGTCCAGGTGCCTCCGATAGCAGGTGCCTTCGTGCAGCTACCACTGGTGCTAGAGTTTGCTTCCCACTACCTGCTGCCTATCTCCCTGCACAACGTCGCATTCGACATTGCCACATTGCTCTTGCGCAAAAGTTGTTCTCTATCATACCTAGACGCCCACATAGTACTCAACCACACACGCTACGGATCGACTCTACGCCCCCACGACTACTAGCGCAGATCGCTCCGCATCCCGGCTCTCGCAAGCAAACCGCCCACGACGGTTACGAGCTTCACGTCCCACTCTTCCTCTCGACTGCGCGTTCGATTGGGGTCATCGCAGTTTGCATTGACTCTTGTCTAACTCGCGCAGTCCTTCACCACTTATCTTCTCTCTCTCTCTCTCACACACACAACGACGCTCTCCAACCTTCAACGACATCGAGCAGCAGCGGAACGAACCCCCCAGCAAGACCATCCCGACTCGACTTGCCCGACAAGTCGACTTCTATTGTTATCCCGCACCCAAACCCAGGTGGAGTCTGTCAACCCCGCGCTTTGCATGCGCAGCTCAAGTTAAACTTCGTGTGGCTTCTTTACGCCTCTTTCCATCCGGAACGCCAAGCGATCCGTGCGCGTGCGGCGAGTGTCCGATCTGTCACGCGTCCGCAATCTGCTTCGGGGTAGTACCTGATACCTGATCAGGACGCATCACAGCACATCATATCATATCTGAAGAAGCAGCCCGCCTTCGCCCCCGATACAAAAACGACTTTGCCCGACACCCCGCCTCCGCCACCAATCGACTGGGCACCGGCAGACCGGCAGACCAAGAGAAGACGAGTCAAGACAAACGGGCTAGTCACCAACCCACTGCAAGCAGAGGCTCGGGCTATCACTCGGTCTCGAACCCACTGCGGCGTTCCCCACACGCTCGGCTTCGCAGACTTCGCATCGATCACACCGAGCTCCCCAGCTTCCAGCTTCGAGCGACAACCGGCATATCGGCAGCAGACGCAACGGCGCGGCAACGCAAACGGCACGCGAACGAGAGAATACGAGCCAGCCCAAGCAAGCCACGCAAGCCACGCAAGCCACATCCGACGGCCCTGTCCTCCCTTCCCTTTACCTGGAATCCTGCACGAAATTCCTGCGATCACGACTGCGCAGTAGGAGCGACTGCAGAGTAACTTCTTGCAGCAATGCACGAGACGTCGTGCATGGCGGGCCCGGGGCCAGCGACGCTGGCCGCGAGTCATTATGGATATCATCGGAAGGTGAGTAAAACTTCTCGGTCGTGTGCTGCTCTTCCTCTTCCATTTCTCTTGTTTTCTGTTTTTTTTTTCTGTCAGACGACGCGGTGCGTGGTATGAAGAGGACGACGCGGTATGCGTACTTCGCTTCCACATTCCATTCATACTTCGTCGGCGCGATCCGTGGCTTGCTGCTGGCTTTGATGGCGTGTTGCGGGGCTGTTGTTGACTTGCGGCAGCGCTCTTGCCGCGCGTCTGCCGCCGGTGTACCGGTGTCTGCTGCTTGTCGGCTGTTGGCTGTGTTTTGGTTGGAAGAAAGCGACCTGATGGCCTGGAATGGCCAGGCTCAATGATAAGGGGGGGTTCGAGGTTGCCTGGGTGCGAGACATTCAGTCAGCGAAAGTCTTCGTTGGTGAGACACTGTCTCGGTCGAGTCATCCCTGGGTGCCCGCATTTCTCTTTTCTTGCCAGAGGCGTCGAGTGCGCATACACTCTTGGCGTTCACTGCGCCGCATATTCGCGCCGCACACGGGTACATGCAGGAGCATGCAGCGCCGTGAACGCCGACTCTAAAGGGGCTGTCTCCGATCTCCAGGGCTAGCAGGGCCAGCAGGGCGATTGGAGGATGCTCGACGCGCCTGCTATTTTTCTTTTTCCTCGTCTTGAATTGGGAGCTACGGCTACTAGTACTCAACGCCTAGGCAATCAAACGCATACAGCCATACAGCCATGCAGTGCCATCAAGTGCCATGCAGTGCCATCAAGTGCCATGCAGTGCCATATGTTGCCCAACGCCTTTGAAAGCCGCACGCGGCTAGACTCTTTCAACCATCTCGTTCCTCGTCTTCTTCCCCTTTAAACTCTGCGCAGCGTCGTGACATTCCCCCTCCACGTCGCACGACACTGCTCTTCACGTCGCTTGGCTCCACACTCTCGCTCGTCGCTACGCATCGCTACGCTCCGACTCGCGCGTTCTCGGTGGTTTCCAAGGAACCCGACTCGCATCGCCCGAGACCCACATCACATGGTGGCCGGGTGCTCGTGCGTCACTTGTTCCTTGAACTCGCCTTGAACTCGGTCCTCGCAGCGCACAGTACCGACCTGCGGGAAACCTTGAGTGCTTCCCTTGCCGGACCTGTGGACCTGGTAAACCTGGTCGACCTCGCCGGCTTTGCGGGCATTCGGACCTGACGCATGTACGACTCCCCTCGTGTCGCCGTGTCTCGTGTCTCCGAGCCTTGAGCCTCCGACGTCAGTCCCCACGCGCAAAGATCATTCATTCTAGCGGCGACAAGAGATTGAGCAGCAGTGCAAGCGTAGTCGACGCCCAATTTATACCGCGTCGCCGTTCCCACCGTCCCCCTCCACGCTCTTCTTGCGATCATCGTATCTGACTTGCTCTCCAGATTCAGAAAAAGTCGTCCCTCCCCTCCCTCTCAACGACCGCACGGATCGCCAGCACTCCTACGCCTCTCAGCTTCATCCCTTCCGCCTCGTCGTCAACCACCTCTCTCCACTCCCACTCGAACCACCAGAACACGACAAAGCCAGTCTCCATCCTTCGCAAACCATCTCTCCCCACACTCCCCTCCGAGTCCCTGCTGTTGCCGGCGCCAAAGTCCGCCCCCATCGGCCACTCGACCCATGTCCCGTGGACGCGGACGCCCATCTCCCACAATCACAACAACAGCAACATGGCGTTAACCGCGGGCAGCATCGCCTTCCCTCCCCTCCCGCCACTACCGTCCTTCCCCCTCGACTCGAACAGCAACTATGACAGCTCGAACCGCAGGTCAGCCCCGGCAGCTACTACGACGTTTGTTGCCGCCTCGGGTACGCAACGGTTACGGACCAGGCGATCACGAGTGTCCTTCCGCGAACACGTCGATGTGTCTGGCGATGGCGATGCCTCGCGGCCACGCTCGACCGTCAGCGTCGCTTCGTCTGCGTCCGCACCAGTGCGCCGGGGATCGCGCGGTGACGACGTGGCCACTCGCACGGTCACGAACCCGACATCCGCGTATTCCAAGCTATCCAGTGCGTCCGTGTCGGCTGCGCCACGGCCCAAGTTGAAACGCGTCGCGTCTTCGACAGCTGTTTTATCACCGTCGACCCGAGCGCTGTCGACCGACGACTTTGACGCGTTCCGGCCTCAGACGCTGCGATATCCGAAGATGCCGTCTGCGCTCGCTCGTCTCAGCGACACGTCCGTCCCGCCCCCAGCACCGAACACATGGTCGACGAGCCGCAAGGCGACTGCGCCCGCACGAACGAGTGTGCCTCTGCCCCTCTCGACGACCAAGGAGCACCATGTGGCGCCCAGTAGTCACTTTGTGTCCGAGTTTGGCCAGGTCGACGTGCCCTCCAGGCGCGAGCGCACTGTTTCGCAAATCTCCCAGACCTCGTCGCGCAAGGGCAGTGGCAAGACGCGGTCCCCGATCCCTTCCTGGAGCTCGACGTGCCCGTCGCTCATCAACGCCCACCGTGCGTCGATCGCCTCCACCTTGACGGCGCCCTCGATGACATCGCTGCTGCTGTCGCCTCAGTCACCACACGAGGTGTACCTCCCTAGCAAGGACGAGCAGCAAGCATTCGAGGACCACCTCGCGACGCCGTGGGGTGTGGAGAGCAGCATGCATGACTCGGACGTGCCCGAGATGGATGCGTTGAAGGAGAAGCGAGTGCGGGAAGCTGATTTGTCTGCCACAGACAGTAGCGTGACAGAACCCGTAAAGCCCCGCGTCCCATCCCGCAGACACCGACAATCCGAGCCGTTACAGCAGCCCCCTACGTCCTTCACCGCATCACCACTGGCCGCCCCGACATCTGCACCCCGTGCGGCAGAGCGCCTCCTTCGCCTCCAGAATTCTCTCGCTGATCTGCGTATGCAGCGCAACATGACACGGTCTCCCGAGCCGAAAGAAGAGAGGGCGACGCCCCGTTTAAGGGCCCGCCCGTCACTCGGTGCGATCCACACAACACCGGCTTCGTGCAAGATTCCCTCGCCGCCGTCGCCCACGTTCGGCGATCTTGTGCGCTCGGCCCCCCGCAGCGCCCCTGGATCTCTGAAGGGGCGTGGCGCGCGGCGTCCGACCGCGAATTTCGGATTGTCCGACGACGAAAGCGACCTCGACCTGACGCTGCCGCCTCTGAACGCTGCCCTGCGCTCGCACGTCATCCCTTCCTCCTCGCGTCTGCTTGTCACGAAAACGCGCTCGCGCGGCCTGAGCCAGGGCGGACTCGACGAGGCTCCATCAGGCAGCCTGGGCTGGTCCGGGTCCGAGTCGGAGGAGGAAGAGTTCTCACGCACGGTTGCGCGCATCGCGAGCCGGAAAAGCCTCGCGCCGCAGCGCAAGCTCCAGAAGCGCCCCTCGTTACCCGTCGGTCGCATGGCGAACGTTTACGCGCGCCACTCGCTCGGCTCGAACAACAAGGATTCCCCCGCGATGCCGACGCCGCTCGACGATCGCCCTGCGTCGGCCATCGGCACCATGCGCCCGACCGGCACGGCCGCGCTCCTCGCGCTTGTCGAGCAGAAGTACGCCTCGAGCCAGGCCCTCCCCCGGCCAAAGAAGTATGTCACTGGCTGGGGTGCGCCAGAGGTGCTGCACGATGACGAGTGGCCGGAGCATCCGCTCGAGGAGGTGGCCGAGGTGGGTGAGGCGTGGTAGCCGCGAGCGACATAGTTCCACCCACCGTCACTGTCCACCCATCAACCCATTGCGCGCGCTACATCTGCCGCGCTTGTATCATCATCCCATTGTCCTGTGCGCCGTACGCGCCATCATGTAAAGACCATTATCCTGTTGTTAAAGCCGTATACCAAAGCTACCAAGCTCGCATGAATCTTGTCCACCCAAGTGACGCAATCTTGTACTCCGCCCGTCTATTGGTAGAAGGGAGCTCACAAACAACGCGTTGGCTCTACTGAATTGCAAGCAGTGAAAACGGGGATCCCGCACGAATCCATGGGACAAGACGGATCGAGGGATAATTGACACTGAGCTTTTGAGGAGTGGGTGATGTCATGAGAGTGAGGCCCTGAAGGAATCATGTTTCATGTGGGGGATCAGACGGTTTCAGACGGAAACGCTGGGTTTACGAAATGGTGGGCGTCGTAGGTGCAGTTTCCGGCTGCTCGGATCTCTCGATCTCTGCGCATTTCTGCACCCAACTGGTAAGACAAGTTGACGACCCAGGACCCAAAAGGTGAAGTCGTGTGCGTCGGATGTGCACCTATGTGGTGTGTGGACTGTCGGAAGGAGGAGTCCGAACGCACACGACAACGCCAAGCTTCCGCTCCGTGCATTCGGCCGCAGGAATGTCGGAGAAGAAAATGCAGTCGGGAGAACATGTCCTCCTCTCTTGCACTGTGCGCGTACCTTTGCAAGATAGGGAGAGAGGGAAGAAGGAACGTAGGGTATGTGGCGTCCGACTTCCCCTCGGCTTCCCCTCGGCGCAGTGTCTCGCCCTGTCATCGACGCATGGGCCTTCGACATTTTTCAAGGCACGTTTGGTCTCTTTACGTGGTTTCCACGTGACAGGTCAAGGTGGAGGTAAATGGGACGACACGTTCCCCCGCAGTCTCTCTCCCTGTCCCGCGTCTTTTCGACTTGGCGAGCTTCGTCGTCTATCCGGTCGCCGACTCACTCACACTCTTTTGAGCTCTACATATTCAAAAGAGCTCCGTTGACGACCCAAAAACAGCGTTTGTGCTCCGGACCGCACCACCCACGAGCTTTCGCTCTCGACGGCTCCTCCACTAGCGACGAAAACAGACGCCGACCGGCGATCAAGCGCAATGTCTGCCACCACGTCGGCCGCGGCCCTCCCTTCGCCAAGTAAGCTGAAGCAGCGTCCCCGCCAGTCTTCGCCAAGCGACGAGTCCGTCGTGTCTTCTGGCGTCACCACCGAATTGGATTCGTCCTCTGCACCTTCCACCCCCACTTCGTCGACGAGCTCGGCTCACGCCTCGGCGAAGAGCGATGAGCCCGAGCCGGGGAAGGCGGCGACGGCGCAGGGAGAAGACTTTCTGTGGATGCACACTGAGGAACCGCATCGGAGTCGGCGGATGGCGATCTTGAAGTCTCATCCGGAGGTACGTACGCTTTGGCCATGAGTTTGGCGGGCTCCGGATACTCTGTCCGAATACAGTGTGCTCGTAAAGAGCAGCCGTTCAAGGAGGAGCTAAGCTCGGCAAGTTCCGCCGACAGTCTACCAGACAGTCGTGACTGCTCTCACATTACGGAGGCACCCCCACACCTCCGCTCGACCTTAACGCTGACTCCAGGTCCGAAAGCTCATGGGCCCGACCAAGTGGACAGCCGTGATCGCGCTGTCCGTCCTTGCGCTCCAGATCTCTCTCGCTCTCTATCTGCGCCGGTTCCCGACCCTCTCGTGGCAGACCTTCCTGACCGCGTACGTGATCGGCGGCACGGCGAATCAGAACACCTTCCTCGCGATCCATGAGATCACGCATAATCTCGCCTTCAAGAGCATCAAGCTGAACAAGGCTTTGGCCATCGTGGTCAACTGCGCGATCGCGGTGCCGTACGCCATGGCGTTCAAGGGGTACCACATCGAGCATCACAAGTTCCTCGGCGAGGACGGAATTGACACGGACTTGCCGTCGCGCATTGAGGCGGTGATCCTGAACAATGTCGCCGGCAAGACGTTTTTCGCGACGTTCCAGCTGCTGTTCTATGCTCTTCGCCCCGGCTTCATCAGGTCCCAGAAACCGACGTACTGGCACGTTATCAACCTGGCCACGGTGCTGTCCTTTGACGCGCTACTCGTCAAGTTCTTTGGCTGGCGCCCGGTGCTGTATCTCCTCCTGAGTAGCTTCTTCGCCGGCAGCCTGCACCCCTGCGCCGCCCACTTCATCGCGGAGCACTACCTCCTGAACCGCCCCGACCCGGACTCGGTCCAGCACCTCGCCCTGGAAACGACCAGCTACTACGGCCCGCTCAACATTCTCACGTACAACGTCGGGTACCACAACGAGCACCACGACTTTCCCTCTGTGCCCTGGACACGTCTCCCTCAGCTCCGCGCCCTCGCCCCGGAGTTCTACGACACGCTGCCGTACCACACGTCCTGGCCTGCCGTCACCTGGAAGTTCATCACGGACCCCAAGATTGGCATGTGGAGCCGGGCCAAGCGGGAGAGTCGCGGCGAGAAGATTGACGAACACGTGTGGCACGGGCTCTACGAGAAGAAGGGAGAGGAGACGGATGATCCATACGTCGAGCCGGAGGAGTTGAGGAGGGAGATGGCCGAGGCGGTCGAGATTGGATACGCCAGCGACTGCGAGTAGGGAGCGGAGCGAGCTGCGAGCATTAGTGGAGAGAGGGACGTAGCAGTGCGGTGAAGGGACATGGCGATTATAGAGAGAGAGAGAGCCGCGCGCGACTGCGTCGCCCGCACCGCCCGATAACGGAAACATAGGCTAGAGCTAGGACATTACACATGCATGTTTGTGATATAGTACAAGACGTCGAGCCGGCAGCGGCAGCCGCTGGCGAGCACGACGGTGAGTCCTCCTCTCCACTCGTCTCTCCCCCCTCCCCCCTGCTCTATGGCACCCCTCGCATCGCTGCAGCTTCGAGCTCGCAGACGCAGATTCTCCCACGCTCGCAGCGCGGGACTCGCGCGTAGATTGGCACACCCGAGCCAAACTCGTACTCAAGCCCGGTCAAGGTAGTCGAGCCCCCGCGTCTGCACCTCGAGGTCAACCTTGCCCTCGTCGTCAATGAGGAGTTTCTCGGCCGTCTCCCCCCCGCCCTCGACCCACTCGTACTGGACCCAGTCCTCATTCTGTTCCCGGCCCGCCATGGCCCACATTCGGTTCCTGAAGTCTTTCAGACTTCCACTGCCATCAGACCTCGGGTCGTCCAGGGCCTTGGGGGCGGGCGGCTCGGGTGGGTCCATGTATCCCAATTCTGTGCGGAACTGGAGCATCTTGGAGATCGGGTGCAGGTGCAGGGCACCGTCATGCACTATACCGCTGAAGTAGGACGTGGCATTCGAGATGGGCACGGGTTCGGAACGCAGACGCATCTTGTCCCCCCACACTTGAGGCGCTTTCGGGGCAGCGGCGGGCTTCGCCTTGCGCGACGACGGGGGCGCCGGAGTCGAAGCGGCACTGGCGCTTGCGGACCCGGCGGGGGCGGGGACGAAGGTGAGCTCCTTTGCGCGCTCGTCGCGCCAGACCTGGGGGTCAGCTTGGCTCTGGCTTCCAATCACCAAAGCTTTGCGAAACGATGCGCGGAGGTGCGGCGGACGCGGCAGACACGTCAGGCTCAGCTGGCTATATGCTCAGACGACCCAACGCAGACCCAGCTGTCACCAGACTCAGCTGGGCCGCCAGCACCCCATGTCAGGCCGCCGAGCGCCGTCTCACTCCGCCAGCGCAATCACCGCCTTTCTCACTCGCTCGCTGCGCTCGCCTCCTTCGGTATCACTCACCTTTGGATCCGCATCAATCGGCACCTCTACATCAACCCTTCCACTCTGCTCCTTTACCCTGGCCGTGATCTTCTTCCCTCTCTCCTCGGCCCAAGTCGGCACGCGCAAATTGCGATGCTGAAGCGGGTACTGGAACTGCGTCAGGGCCGGCGCGAGCGAGTGGTGCAGGTAGATTGGGAGCGTGGCTACGATCTCGTCGTCCTCTTCGTCGTCGTCTTCGCGCGATGAGGGCGGCTTCAGCAGGTCGGAGGGCAGCTTGTATTCCCCGCCCGAGGTAGCGGCGGAAGGAGGAAGGGGACCAATGCCGCTGTCCCGTGGCACGTTGCCGGCCTCTGCTGTCATGTCGGGCCCGGCGTACTCTTCACCCTCGGGCGAGCTCAGGATGCTGTCGTTCACGACCTCGAGCGACATCCTGCTTGTCGGTGTTGTTGTTGTCGTGAGCAGACTGGCCGAGTACCAAACGCGCTCAAAATTCAGTACGGTGCAATGACGCACGGACGGGGTTAAACACACGCGAGGGCCGTCTTTGCACGTGACATCCAACCACACCACGCGGACACCGCGGCGACCTCCGCAGCACACGAATGCCGCGAAAAGATGGACCTTGCGCTCATCTATATGAACGAGTGACATCGAGTTGGCTATATACACACACGGCGGGTTCGAAGAAGCGGAAGCGGGGAAACGTCGCCATCATATTACACAGCTAGTAGAAGACTATAGTCCGTTACGAGGGGAGGGTCAGGTGAGGGAAATGGAGATATGGTATGGAATGGAATTGTGTCGGATCAAGTCGATGATGGGGGTAAAGGCATGAGGCAGCTGCAAGCCGCGGTTAACGACGATCTCCAATAGAGTCGTACCTGAATCTGGTCAGCGTTTTCTTCTTCTTTTTGCAAGATCTCGAGCCGGTGCCGAGGAGCAGTGCGCCTCTATTGAGTGACTCACGTAGGAGGGATCTCGTTTCCGCTCGCCTGCACCTCGTTGTACGCGCCGCCGTCAGTGTGCACCGTGACAGGTCCGCTGCCAGAGGCCTCGCCCGGGTTCTGGACGTGGAACTGTTGCTGCTCGCGCCACGCCTCCTGCTGTTTCGCGGTCATGCCAGTCGGGGCTGCAGACGGGAACGCGCTATGTCCCGCGCCTGCACCTGCGAAAGCAGCACCAGCGCCGAGACCAGCAGCACCGGCGCCAAGGCCGGCGTAACCGCCGGTGGAGCTCGTCGCGTGCGTTGACGGCGCGGCAGGGTTGTAATCCTCCGACGAACCGCCGTGGTAGTATTGCGACATCTCCGGGGAACCGGTCGAAGTCGCAGCAACTCCCTGCACGGGCTGGTACTCGTAAGGGTCGATGGCGTGAGGGGCCGCGGTGTCGCTGAGGTCGATGGGAGCGTGGTTCTGAGCACGGGCAGGGTCGAACTGCGTAGTTAGCGACCGTAGCTGCGGAAGGAAGCAAAGCACAGGAACAACTAGACGCCGCCAGCGACTGCCAATCACAATGTGCGTTGCAAGGAAAGACTCACCATCATGTCGTCAAAGTCATCACGGTACGAGCGCTTGCGCTTCCGCATGATGAAGAAGATGAGGCCGAGAATCAGAGCAAGACCGCACACACCACCGACGACACCACCAACGATGGCACCGACGTTCGTGCCGCCACCGCTGTCCTTGCCGCCGCCAACAGTGGAGTTGCCGGGACTGCCAGTCTGAATGACAGTCTGGGTGACAATGATCGGGGAGCCCTCGGCGTTCATGCTCGTCTCATACCTGGAAGTGTCAGTGGCTGCAAATAAGGAAACCATGGCAGCGACTCACTTGAGGGACGTGTAGCCGGATTGGCTGCCGTCCGTCGGCGTAGCGCTTTTGCCAGCGTTGTCACTGCTGCCGGTGGCGCTGCCGGCATTGTCAGGCGGGTTAGAAGACTGGGCACCTCCGTTGCTGGAGCCAGGCTGCTGGCCACCCTGCGAGGGCTGGCCACCGTTGTTTCCGCCATTATTGTCGCCACCACCGGCAGAAGGCGTAGGCGAAGGGTTGTTGCCGCCACCTCCTGGGTTCGGGGCGGACGACTGTTCACCTCCGCCATTGTTGCCGCCACCGTTGCCTGGGTTGGTGGTTGAACCACCGTCACCACCTGCAGAAGAGGTCGGCGGGTTCTCGGACGAGGTGGGCGGGGGCGCCTCGGAGGACGTCGGCTGAGCAGACGAGGTCGGGGCGGGGGTCGAGGAAGAGGAAGAGGGGGGCGCGGGGTCAGTCGTAGGCTGAGGCGCCGAGGTAGGAGCGTTGGAGGGAGATGCTTCGGCTGATGAGGGCGTAGGGTCAGCATGGGATGACGGCGGGGGCTGAGACGGGGACTCCATGATGACGACGACAGTGACGGGGAGATATCAGGATGATGAGGGAAGGCTGCACTGCGAGGTGATGTGATCGGATGTGGTAAAGTGTGACCACGCTGATGATGTGCGGCGCGATGAAATTATGCAGGTGTGCGCATGCGCGATTAGGGGCAGGCGGTATGTGGTATACGATCAGACAAGATCAACCATAACACACATGAATGAATGCACAGTTGCAGCCCGGTCGAGGGAGGAAAGGAGGGAAGAGTGAAAGGAGAGACGACGTGCAAAAGTGTAAAACGGGGAAGACGGCACTCACCCATGTTGCTTAGTCGCGCTGTGCGTGGTTACTGGACTGTCGAGTGTGTATGTGAGCTGCTGGGGTGCGCAGGGAAAGGGACCCGGTGACCGCGGAGGATCGAGGATCGGGATCGAGGAACGGGGGCGGGGTCTGCGAGGTCTGGGTCTGAACTGGTGCGAACCGAATAGGGCTGAACGACGCGGTGCGCGGAGCTCCTTAACGTTCAAGTTCCAGAGTGGGTCGGGTGAAATGCAATGCAATGCAGGTATTTGCGTCCGAACTTTGTTGCTCGAGCGACCAACGGCAGGTGCAGATGCAGGCACGCAGAACTTGTAAACAGGGGCGACTGAGTGGACCAGGCAACGAGGGCGAGGGATAGAAGGGCAGTCGTAAGTCGTTCCGGCTCGACTAAGGTATGCCGAGTCAAAGATTCAGGCGATTTGGGGCGATGTACGATGTCCGTCTAGGATCTGAGTTTCGATGTTTGTTTTCGGGTCGAGATGAAGAGTTGATCAATTCGGGGCTTCAGACAGGAGGAGCCGACAAGATGGGTGATGGATATGAATGAAGGAGTGGGTGATGGCGAAGTTGATGTTTAACGAGCGGCGGGAGAGAGTGTGCAGTGAAGAAGCTGGGCGGTGGAGTGACCGAGCTTAGTTGGCTGGTGGCCGTTGGTTGCTGGCATGGCAAGGCTGCAAGGCTGTCCCGTCCACCACCACTATGCGGGCCATGCGCCGGTCGCCGGTCGCAGGAGCAGGTCTCGCAGGCCTCGCATGCGAGCAGGACATGCAGGACATGGGACGCACAATGTAGGACAGGGGTCAGGCCACAGGCCGAAGGGTGCATAGGGATCTCCCCACCACCCCACAGGGCGATCTTCAGGCAAAGCCCCAGAGGGTCCAAGGCCAGGCTCGTGGCTCGAGCGGCCTCTCCCTCGCCTTCACCGGCTCACCACCCGAACAGACAGTCAACCTCTTCAATTCTCCTCAGACAGCCTGTGCACGGTTCTCCACTGCTCTCATCTAACGAAACACTCACAACACAACAGCGGTGACATGCTGATACCCGGAAGTTTGGGAAGTCCATGCCAAACATGGTGGATAAAACGAGGATGTAACCAAAAACGACGGCAATGTTCATCGCAGCGGCGACGGCGAGCTGTTTTCGTTGCACCCCAGACATGCGATTAGAACTGCGAAGGGGTGTGCACCGCCTTGAATACAAATTTTCCTAATTCTCCGTGTATGCCGGACCCGTCTCCGAGTTGTGGCATTATGCCTGTGTACGCCTGGGGCGATAATGTGGAGGGCACGCGAGTAACGTAATGGGCGTTGCTGGGTTTGACCCTAAATCTCGCCTGGGCGCCCTAGTACCCTGGGCAAGCCTTGCAGCGCCCTCCGCGGCCCTGCCGGAGTGTCTGCCCTGCGTACACATCCTGCATCATGAATCCTGCATCTGAAGATTCTAGGCGGGGCTGGCCGGCCCGGCTGGCCTGGATTTTCCTAGCGTCGCAATATCCAAAACTGTATGCATGATCCGGTAGCTCTCTGCCGCGGTATGCGGACCGGCGGAGCGGAGGCCGTTGACAAGTGACGAGTCGCAAGCCGTAGATTGGCCAAATGCCGCGTGCGCCGTAGTTGTACGCACGGGCTACGTTGATAAGAGCGATAGTGCACTGTCACGGTGCTGAATGCTGAGGCTGGCGCATGAGCACACCAAATTTCGAGACGAGCGGTCGACGCGGAGACACGGGGTACGAGAGGTACGGGGGGAACGCGGGCAGTACAGGCATCCGGCACGGGCACGCGAAGGTCGTGACGCGATCGACCCAACGTCACGATCGACTACCGAATGCCTCTTAGCGCAGGCTGGAAATACGACTGCAGTGGCTGGCTACCACAAGTGTAACGAGAGTCGACGCCGGTGAGTATGCCCATATGCCTCTCCACGTACAGCATCGCTACGTATCGGCCTGCGAATGCAACAAATACCCCGTGGACAACAGGCGAGGAGCCAGGAGCTCCAGGAGGCCGCAAGGGAAGGGCGCAGGGGACGCGCACGCCATGCGCGCCTTGCGCTCTTTGTGCATTTCAGGCATGCGTCGCAGTCGCAGCGTCGCCCTCGACATCCGGTCACTCCAAGCGCTCGGCCCGGCCCGGATGCACTCCTAGAATGAGGAGGCCAAAGGAGGAATAACATGGCCCCGCAGGCATGCATGTCAGGCGGCCGGCCAGCAAATGCGCCTATCGTCCACAACCTGTTGTTGGCGACGGGTCTTCTCGCTTCACACGAACTGGATGCAATGGTCTCCCAGAAATCTCCCAACGTCAACCACGCCGTTTGCCCTCGATCCTCAAGGCTCGATGACTCGGTTGTCCATATAGGCATATCGGGGGCGTCCCTGGCGGAAGGTTTCCCACGGTGGAAACGTACTCGCTGTCGGAGGATGGCTTTCGCAGATTCAAAGCTTCCCACGGTTTTCGCAGTTGCGAAGGGCCTTGACCTCCACTCTGGAGATCCAGCACCAGAACGACGCTCTCATCCTACCGTCCTCGACAAGTGCTGCAAACACGGCGGCTAACACGCACTAACGATGACTTCTCTTCATCTCTCACAACAGGTTCATTCACTCATCATGCATCTCATACAATCCTCGCCCATGGCCGCCCTCCAAGACCTGGTGCGCATCAGCGCCATGATGGACGCATACAGCTTTCGAGTTCGCCCTGCGAGCGACAGCCTTTCAGGTTACGAGAGAGTACGCCCGACCGCTTCTTCGCCAAGGACTTTGAAGATTACTTGCCGCAGACGACACTGCCCGCGTCTCCGGCTTCCTGAGACGACGTACAGGCCGAAAAGTCTCTCAAGGGTGATTCCTGGAGCTTGGCTCCTCCTGGCAGGAGACAGCCTGCTTCGGCTCGCTGCGCTCGCTCGAGCGCGGCAATGCGGAGTTGCGGAAGCTGGACCTGAATGCTGCGAGTTATGTGCCGTGGACGGCCGTCTCGCAATCTCGCGCAATGACGAAGAAGCCGCGTATTGGCAGCAGGCGGATCTGACGGTGCGCTCGAGGGTTTGCGCGCAGCCGCGGCCGTCTTTAGCCCTCGTCAGCCTCTGGCCCAAAGCGAAGTGAATACACAGGACATTGCACGCGCTACATGCGAGGATGAAGTCGACTGGGACGATATCGATCTGGAAGAGTACTGGAACATAGACGGGTGGGCGCTCGCCCCCTAGCGTTTGGGCCCATGGCCACCAAGAACGCACCCCCAAAGCTCCAGAAGGCAACCGCCATGTCGAATCATCCGCTCGCCTCTCCGCCGGAACTTGAGCCGTTCTCAGAGCTTAAGAACGCTTTCGTCCGCGTCGCTCTCGATAAGAACGATAGATGCGACAGATTTGACGGCAGCGAAAGTAGAGCGTACACGCTCGCTGTCCACAGGGAGTTGACGCTGACCAAGATGTTAGGTCTCATCATGCGCCTGCAGGGGATCAAGGTGGGCTACGTCCAACGCGCCGAGTGCATCACGGGGGACTCGATGGATGCCCGGTCGCCGTACGCGCCTATCGCTTCGCATGCCTGTCTCGGTCCGGAGGGAGGTGACAACCAGCTGCGTATTTGTTACTAGGGCTAGCCATCGGTGGTCGTCGTGGTCAGTCGGGAAAGGCGCCAGACCATGGCGCGCCTGAAAGCCTATGTCTGTTTGTCGAGGCGTCACGTTATGTATTCGAGCGTTGCTTAAAGGCATGAGTGGTACAGAATCTTGTTTTGTCCTGTGCGTGTGAAGCGACAATGATGGCCGAAGATAACGAGGCGTCGACCGAAGAGGCGCAAGGAGGCGTCCGGGGCCCGTTCCCGCTCCACCCACCCCATACCGCTCGGCATCGTTGTCGCTTTTTGTTGATTGTATTCCCGCTGTGAGCTTAGCAGTCATACGATTAAGGACACCGCAGGTCAGTCCAAGCCTTGGGGACGGTACTGAGGTGCTCGAGACTAGTACGCTCATCCTGCCATTACTCGCCTGTTCCATCCAACAAGGTCAGCTCCAAAGGGTCAGCATGGCTGTTGAAGACGACTCCTCACACGTTTGCAAGCCAAAGAAAGCCTCGACGTCCATCTTCTGAACCCCCCAGCGCATGGTCCAGTGGACGCACCAGCTCCGCACGCCTGTTGGGTCGCTCGTTTGGTCAGGGCAGAAAAAAGGGTGGATGACCAGCCACTCCAGGCCTGCTCGTGGAGTTCATAGTCGTTGGCGCGGTCCATCGCGATCACTCAAGCCGAGGGCGACGAATCTGACAGATTTCTACACCTTTCTCTCGGCAGAGCCACCTTCAGCGGCAGATGTTGACCACGCGTAAGGAGCGGCGACGGGCAGGCGAGACGAGACCCGTCCCAACGAGCGCTGGGATAACTGATCAGTGGTTTTTGACGTTGCCATCCTGCTCGTCATCGTGTTCGCGACTCTTTTTTGCTGTCATGACTGAATGAGGAGCAAATGATGAGACCCGGCACAGGTCACCCCAGGACATGAGAGCAGGAGTGGCGGTGCGCACAGATCTCTCCATTCTTCCCTCCGGAGAAGACCAGGTGCACCGCGTGCACCGCGGATCGGCTGGATCGAAACCTAATTTTCCCTCTTAATCTCGTAACATCCCCACCGCGCAGGATGAGTGACAACCTAACCAGGTGCTGGCGACCTGCCTGGCATGCCCGTCGAATGGTCGGCGTTTTGGCCGTAACGCAGTAGTGGAACACCTTCAACCCCAATTCCACTCACTTCTCATCGCCAGCATTCGATCAGAATGCGGCATCAGCAGGACATTCCGGGATGGCCAAGATAAAGCGAGAGGGAGGAGGACTGCTCCCGACAGAACCTCGGTGTCGTTCCGTCAGCACGTGTCGAGCGTCGCCAGTCTGTAGGCGGATGGAGCTCCCGCTTTCGCAACTTTCCAACCCACAGACCTGTTGTCCTCGCAACAAGATCTCCCCAGGGAAATGTGTCGTTCATCAAAGGTCAAAGAGGATTGCGCTCGGATAATCGTGAATCATCGCATAATGTTGCGTATTGCGCACGGTCCAAGACTCCAGGTGCGGGATGGGACGAAGGTGCGGCAGATCCAACACGCTCCGTTATGTGGTACGTTCTGTCTAAAGAACGGGCCTCGCCGCTTCCGACACGAGCCTCTGTTCTTTCCTCTCCATCGGTCGATTCAAAGTCCATCGGGTTCAGCAGCGTTCTCATCTCATCGATCAGCTGCGTTAAGCCAGGCTCGAGTCACCTAGGGAATTTTCGCACGTCAAGTGTGCCCGACCACCTATGGGGGCAAGCGGCGCAGCGGTTGCGTCCGCGCGATACTGCGGGGTACGGAACATCGACTGCCCTTCGCCTGTCCTCTCTGTCTGTCCTCTCTTCTTCACTCCCCTCCGATGCCAAGCTAGAAGGAGACACACTGGAGCCCCTGAGAAATCGTGAAGAGTGATGGCAACTGAAGGAGATATCCCCTACCTTTCCACGAGCAATCGTCGCTACGCGGAGGAGACTTCGACTGACGCTCCACTGACCGGTGGTTGGCTGTCGTAGTTGCAGCAGCTCAAGTTTCGCTCCGGGTGTCGATGGCCTGAGCACGTACTCACTGTTCGTTGTGGTGACCATTCATCGGCCACTCACATCTCGGGACACAATGTGCGCTGTCTTGATCATTCCCGGCCTTCACTTCAACGCAATGACTTACGCAAACCTTCACCGTGAACTGCTTTGGTACCGAACAAGTGGTGAGTTGTCATCTCCAGCCCAATTCGCACCCACAGAGTGGTACAGTAGGTGTGGCCAGACCACATCCACCCTCAAAACCACGCAGATTGGCCTTCCTGAATAAGCTGCCACTCGTAGACACTGTTTACCGTTTACGCATGAGAAACTCACACTCGTAGATCTGATCGTCTTCTCTCCTTCCTTCCAAGCGAGAGCTACGCTGCGCATCTTCGTCATCCACCGCCGTCTTAATTGGTTGTAGCTCCACGAAATAGTAATTATGTGTTGCACGACTTCAAGCGTTACACATTCGAGCCATTTCGGGCACTCGGCGTCGTCGGCCGGCGATCGGCGGCGGCGCATCCCCCCTTACGATGGTTGGAACCAGTGGGTTCTTCGGCGTGCACCTGTATCCTCCATTCGCCTCTGACACTGTTGTTTACACCGACGTGGGCCGCTGATGGTTCTTTGAATGGCATTCAAAGCGAGCTTGTCCTCGAACTTAACCTCGCGCTCGATGTGTGCCGCGCCCGGGGTTGCAACCGTGCCTCGCAGTCTGGCGACGACGCAGCCGACTCCCACGTACCGCACGTCAAAGTTTACGATCGGCGCTCCACACAGGCGTCAATTCCAGCTGAACCTAACCTGCTTCCGGTCACAAGAACGCACCAGCACTCCACGTTGGGCGATGCGATGTCGTTGATGTTTGTGCGACGCCAGTGCGAAGCCGCTACGACGCACGCTCACCTTTAGTCAGCTCTATAAAAGTAAGCCACTGACGACGTGTCGTGACGACGAAGTCGACGTTCGTTACGAGCTGCGTCAGCAGGGCGGTAAGCACGATGCGGAGCCGGGGGCGCCGGAACTCGAGGGGGGAGCAAGGAGAGATGCTTGGTCCGGGAATGGAGCCGGGTGCCTTCGGACGCGCTTGCTGATCGACTCCTGATGCTCGTCGTCGTCGTACAGGCCATCCACGCCGAGCAGCACACTCATCCCGGCGATGAGGAGCGGAGCTCCACTGAACACAACCCCGAGGCGTGCTCCCTCGTTACAGTACCTCGGGTTGTTTATGCCCTCAACCAGCAACTGCAGTGAGTGTGACGCGAGCTTGGAGCCGGGCTTTCTTCCCCATTGCGCGCACTCGGTAGATCTCTATCAGTGCGAGCTTCCTGAGGCAGCTGAAGGGCCGCTTGGTGGCAGACGAAGGATCTTGAGTATCCTCCCACCCTCACCAATGGCAACCGCTCCTTCACAGCCATCCCGCATGCACTCACCTTCACCGTGAACAGCAATCGACGTACCACTACCTGTGCACAACAACACTGACCACTGACATCATGAAGCTGCGCTCATCTTCCTGTAAACCGCTACCGAGATTTCCTTCAGGACAGCTCGATCGGAGTCTAGAACCACCCCGCGCCCGAACAAGAAACAGCACCGCTTCCGATCGCCATGTCCGTCCCTCCCCTCTAGAGCGTGTACCCGCACCCTTCTGAGCGTCGGCACAATTATCACAGATGTGGGAACCACGCTACCAACAACAGACATTGCACCAGGCAGCAATCAGCAATCGGACCTGGCGCGCACCAATCGTGTGAACTCGATACCATACGGTGAATGCCCCAGGCGGGGAATGGGTTCATCGCTGTCGCCGTTCGCCGTGTGCTGCCACCTGCCACCTCCACGCTGAGGCATGCCGGAACCCATCCCGGCTGTCTCAGACAGGGGAAGAGCCCCGCCCTTTCTCACTAGGGTCAGGATACGCCGGGGTGTCCCAAGTTCCCAAAGTTCCCAAAGTTCCCAGCAGTTCACACCGGGCTGTATTGGCCGCCCCACTGAAACTTACCGCTCATCGTGGCCCGCGCTTCCACATCCATCACATCCATCACCACAACTGCACCTCCAATACGAAGCTACGAGGCTGCGGGGCTGTGGTGGTGAGAGGTCATGGGCAGAGGCAAAGTTGCCTTTATGCCGGCATTGGAACGAATCGAATGCGCACCGAAGGCGGCGAAGGCTGTGCGTATCCCCGCTAAGCTCGGCGCAAGGCTTGTGCGCAATCCCTCCGTTGGCTCCGCTCCGCACTTACCTCCGACATCGATCCGGACCGTGTGGCGCCACATCCCACTCCAATGGGTCCTTTGGATAGCGGAGGGCCTCAAGCGATGACTCAGCGGCTCGTTACGGTTCACCACTGACAGATGCTGGTCGTTGCAGCCCGCAGGGACAACAACTGCGATTAATTGAAGATGAGTGACGCAGATACTTATCCTTCCCAGCCCCACTCTTCCCAACAACAGCCATCCTCGTCACGAAAACACCTCCTATCAACAGCTGCGGCTGCCGTATACACTTCGCAGTGTTCAAACGCCCATTAGATGATCTCGAGTTCACAGCAACCCACGCCCATATCGTGATACCGATTTCATAAAATTTCGTATACAAGATCATGACAAAGAGAGATGAGATAAGTCACTCGGGGAAACGGAGAAAACGAAGCGAAGCGAAAAGGTGGTGCGATCCGGTGCTGGTCAAGAAGAGGTCGATGCGGATGCGAATGCGTGCTGTTTGCTTGCCGTGTTGCTGATGGAGGGGGGTGCATGGAGTGTCCGTTTTTGCTTGTGGAGTTGGTCTAAATGTTGCTTGCGCCGTGATGGCGCCACATATGCCTTTTGATTCTAGTGATGAGCGCCTTCGGCGCATGACTGGCGCTTATCGCCTGCCCTCGACTTCGCCGCGCCACGGCCACTGCGCCGCGGGGTGCGGGCGCATGTCCCAGCGCTCGTCACGCTCGTGGTGCGGCGGAGGCGGATGACCGGCGTGCGGCGGCGCGTGGGGGTGCGGAGGCGGGGGCATCGGCATCTCGCGAAGGTCGCGGGGGTCGCGGGGGACATCGCGGGGATCACGCGGGTCGCGGAGCTCGGGACGGAGGTCGATGCGAGGCGAAACTCGGGGAGAGTAGTAAGGCAGCTCGCGCGGCGAGAGGCGCACAGAGCGAGGAGAGAGGCGCGCACGCGGCGACAGTCTCGGGTCCGCTCGAGGGTCGGCGCGGGGATCCCGGGGGTCCATCGCACGCGGATCGCGAGGATCAACGACTCGGGGGTCACGGGGGTCGACGGCGCGGGGGTCCATCGCCCTCGGGTCCCGCGGATCGACAGCTCGCGGATCCCTGGGGTCAACGGCACGAGGGTCGACCGTTCGAGGATCCCGAGGGTCGACAGCGCGAGGATCGATGCGCGGGTCAACAGGACGAGTGTCTCTCGGGTCGCGCTCGCGGGGGTCGAAGAGTTCAGGCCTGCGCCCTCGAGGAGACTCCATCTCGCGCGGGTCGCGGTGCATCGGAGGTTCACGAGGATCACGGTCCTGCCATTCCTGGCGCCACCACTCGACCGGCGCCGAGCGCGGGCTGCGCGGCGCAAAGTACTCTGGCGGAGGCGGGGGAAGGGGCGGCGCATGCGACGAGTGCAGCGGGTAAGGCTCGTGCCTCGGCGAACGAGGCGAGTAGGGGTAGCGAGGATACTCGCCCCAGCTCGGGGGCTGCTGCCTGAGCAGGCCGTCCTCGAGCGAAGTCCTGCGCGCGCGGCCGGCACGACCAGGCATCGGGCCGCGCTTCTTCTGCGTCGCACTGTACTTGCACTCACGGCCGGACTCGCGGCAACGGGAGCACACACCACCACCACCGGGCTGGCCACCGGCATCACACCTCACCTTACGCTCGCGACAACCGTTGCACGCCTTCGTCGTGCGCGAGATCGGAGCGCGCGCTCCCGTCTCGAACGGGATTGCATGCGATGCTTCGTAAAACGGAGCAGGACCGTGGTGCGGCGGCGGATGGTAGGGGTGTAACGGGTGAGTTGGGGGTCCGGGAGGGCTGTGCTGAGGCGGAGGGAAGTAGTCCGACGGAGGAGGACCTGGTTGATAACTGTGTCGTCGGTCAAGGCCGCCCTTGTAGTATCCCGGCGGAGGGGGCGCGATGGGTGCCGTGATCGGGCGGTGATCGCGGGACGGGGGCGGAGGGTAGTACCCCGATCGCATCTCACCAGAGTGAGAGTGAGCGTGGTAGTGCGGAGGAGGGGCGGGGTACTCGTGGTGAGGACTGAGAGACGGAGGATGTGAAGCTGGTGTGGCACCGGTGTTTGGGTCCTTCTCTGTCGGCGACTGACGGCTGCCGTTCAGAAGGGAGGAAATGGAGCGGCGCTCCATGCTGGGCCTGCGCTCGGGACGGTCGAGCGCGAGAGGAGGCGGGGGGTGCCGGCGCTGGGAGTGCTGCGATTTGATGTCGAATTCGAAGGACATGTCGACGTCGAGCGGGGTGCGCGGCGATCCGGGAGAAGAGCTGCCTGTCGAAGCAGAGTTGCGGGGACGCTGAGGGCGGCTGTCGGGGTTCAGAAGAGCGGAGAGAGGCGGGAGCGATGAGGCGGCTGTTGCTGCTGGAGCCATGGTACAGAGATACGGGGTGATGAGAGGTAGAGACGAAACAAGAGACTAACGGAGATGACGGTCCCTTGGTCGGCTACGACTTGCTACGCTGAACTACTGCGAGATTGGGCTTGCGGAGGATTCAGGCGGGCATCCGGGTGTACGTGGTGTACGTGCGAGCGAGCAGACAGCTCGGACTCGAATGCGCTCCACACAGGCCGTACACACAGTACACGGAGGTGGTGGTGTGGGAGGGCTGATAGGGCTGGCGTCTAAGGCTTGCAGGCCTCAGATCCGCTTCAGGTAGGAGGCCAGCAAGGTCGTCAGGAATTTCTCAACGAGGCGTTTCGTCTGAGTTACTCCAGCCAGGATCACTTCAACACCACAGGTCCACAAGGCGCCAGGCCAAATGAATAGAGTCCGGTGGCTTTTCTGGTCCTCTCGGGTTGCTTGCGGCCCGTACTTTGCGATTGGGCGTGCCGGCACGATCGCACAAGAAGAAATCACAACTTCGCAGTCGCGATCGCAGCCGAACTGAGCACCGACTGAATACTCAAGCAGCACGCTACGATGACACACTGCACGCGGGCAGGATACCACTACCTTGGTGCACTCGTAGACGACACAGATCCGGTTCGAGACTCGACGTCAGCGATCCCAGGCTCCACAGGGTCTGCAAGAGCTGTGCGTCGGAGAGTCGGAGACCGATAGATTATGAGGCTTGGGGGGGCTTGCGTCGAGGCGCCGATGGCTGAAGTGCTGAAGCGGCTGAGAGGGCTGAGAGGTTCTGAGCGCCGAGGGGGGTCGTATGGTCGATGAAGGGTGGGCAGAAGAAACGGACGCAGTGCGAGAACAGGTTGATGAGGCTGATTAGATGCCAGGGGTAGATCTTTGCCGTGCAGGGTTTGATCTGATCGTGCCGCCGGGGCGTGCTGGGCGCTCTTGCTGCTCGACCGCGCTGCGCAGGGGGGTTCGGAAACACGGAGGTATAGATGTAGGGGGGTGAGGTTGTGTGCGTTGTGTCGGGTTGTGTCGAATGCTAAACAAAACGTCGGGGCCGGCCGATCTGGCTGACGATGTGAACGGTGTCTGAGATTGCCGTGTATTGTATCGACGTGGGTCGTGGGATGTTGGTTGGTGGGAGAGACAGGAGAAAGGCGGGCGGTGGGAGGTGATGGGTAGGCGGGAAGGGAGAGGGAGAGCTGGATGAGATCCAGTTCCGGATGAGAGAGATCGCCTTGGCGTGCGCAAAGTTGAACTATGCCCGGTGATGTGTATGCACCGGAGATGATCACAAAGCAAGGACGAAGCAAGTTTGAATGAATGCCTGAGACTCTGTACTCTGGGGCGCCGGCTTGACTTGCGTTGGGTTGGGCACGAGATGACTGCTTGGCTGGGGTGGACTAGCTGGCTAGCTGCACATTCGATACCAGCGTCGGGTCGCCGGTGAGAGGCCCTTATTTGGTAAACTGAGTTCTTTTGGGATTACTCAAACGCTGTCGCCGGTGGCGTCGCACATGCAGGGATCTCCGTCCTGCAGGTCCAGTCGGTCCTGAGAGTCCTGAACGTCCTGATGAGTATGAGCTTATACCTTGAATCCTGGGTGGTGTGTAATGTCGACGGACGTTGCGCAACCTGGGCCGGTGTCACTAAATGACTGAATAACCATGTCGCCGATTGGATTGTGTGGATTGTTGGGTTGACAGCCATCAGCCCTCCCAGGCGAGAGGCGAGCTAAGACGAGACGCTTGGCCAACGGCGCGCCGGCGGGCCGCCCGGATAGGTCGGATGCGCAGGGAGCCCAACTCAGGACAAGCCCCGGGATGACCAGGATGGCCAGGATAGCCAGGATAGCGTCTATAGCGCAGATGATAGGCGACTAGGAGCCTACCAGCCTAGCAGCGCCCAAGGATCCACGGATCGGACAGGAGTACCAACAGCCTTACAGCCTTAAGCCAAGGAAGCTCGCAGGATACGCAGGACCGCAGGACCGGAGACCACAGGGATCACAGGAGTCCCAGGAGTCCCAGGTCGCAACACAGTTCTGGTAAAGACGCGCGCTGTCCTCGCTACCTGGGCTGCCCATGCTTGCTCTACTCTCCCTGCTGCCAGCTGTCCAGGAACGGTCGGGGCTTACCCCGCCGCGGCCGAGCGCAAATGCCAGTAGCCCGGGGACGCATTTGCGAAGGATCGATCCTTTTTAGACTTGGACCCTGACGTTGGGATTGAACAGAAAGGTACAATGCCAAAGGCGAGCGAGGTGAGTAGCAACTGCTGCTGGGCATGGGCATGAGCATGGGCATGGGCAGCGTAGGCACGCAGGCACGCAGGCACGTAGGCAAGGCAGCTGGGAAGGTAACGAAGCCGATTGGGGCCTAGGCCGCCCGCATCTCTCAGGCCCAGGCAGCTGGCAGGCACGGCGGATCGAGAGCACCAGACGTGGTCGGAAAGGAAACCTAATGGGACGCTGACCCAAGGATCTCAACGACAGGAAAGCCTCCCATCCTCCAAGGATCAAGAAACTAAACTTGACAGTCGGGTGGGTGTTGGCCGCAAGCCGCAGCTAGGCTGTGAGCGAGGCTGAGAAGCGGCAGGCGGACCAGGCGGCGAGCAGCGAGCGGCGCCGGGCCGTGGCGGGTATGGACGGCGGTGCGGCTAGTCAAGGCATGGCACGGCATGGTGCACCAGATGTGAGAGATGCGCGCGGGCATGGGCCGGCGCATGGTTTCGGTTGTGCGCGGCTGCGCGCTGCGCCATCCCCCTGCTCCTCGCTGTCTGGCTGCTGGGCTGCCTGTGCTGAATGCTGGCGCGGCTGGGGCTTGCCTCGGTGAGCTTAGTGCGTACGGGTGGGATGCGTGGGGGATCATTAAGAAGCTCCGAGGGGCGTCAATCATGCGCAGGTCATACTTGCTCGGCTGTTGCCGGCGCTGCTCGTCTGCTCTGCACTGCGCTGCGGCCTGTGCGCGGCAGACGCCGAACGCTCAAACGCTCTGGGCTCTGGCGCCAACAGAGTGAATCTAGTGAATGTGGTGTTGGGGTCGGGGGCTAAAGGTGGTGGCGTGGAAACGAGACATGTCTCGCCGATAACTTGACACACCTGAAGCACCTGAAGTTCCCCTGGCCCTATGGTGCTCCTGAAGAACGCAGATGAACAGGACCTGTGGATGTGGCCAGCACCGCCTAGCATACAATGCCCAGTCGCCAGTCGGCTAGGGCCCAGGCACCTGACGCCTGATGACAGACTAACCTGGCCGCCATCCATGATCGCAAGCAGTAGTTTTGACGACCAGGCTGTGTTTACTGTTTACTGCAGTTGGAAGGAGCGCTGGGCCGGGGCACAGATGTCACGGCAGGAGGTAGGTCCACTGGGGTTGCACTGTGAGCATGGAGGAGATTAACCTGATCGTCCAGCTGGAGCCTGGGTGCAGTAAGCTTTGGTTATGCGGCCCAGGGTCGGTATGAACCGTAAGCTGCTTACCACACGCGCGCGTACATACGACTACCACGACGAGCATTGACTACTACAGTTCTAGATCACAGGCAACACAGACCAGATGACGCTAGGGGGTCAAACGTTAGTAACTCTTGACTGCACTGGGGTCCGTCCCAGGGCGAGGGACAAAGTGACACAGCATCCGTAGCGCTTTCGGCAGACCAGGACCTGACCAGCGATCCGAGGAAACCGGGGCGAAAGGGCCTCGTGCTCGCGTGCATTTGCAGTGATGCATCAGTAACCTGGCAACCCGGCTGGCTGACTCGGCGCGCGCTCTGGTTGCGTCGTCGTGGAGTGGCGCGCCGCCGCAGCACTGCTGCATGACGGGTCTGCGCTAACCCAACAGTTACAAATTGCAGCATATTTCCATCTCGTCAATTGCGTGCCCCTACTGCCCTTTGGTGTGGCGTCCGACATACGTCAAAACACTGAAAATGCGGCCCACGGTCAAACGGGGTTGGTTCCCAGCTCCCATGAGTAGTGAGAGATGTCTGGCGGCCAGCGGCCGAACGAGACCGGCGTACAGTAGGGCGAAATGGGGTACAGGGGTCCAGAGTATCCTTGCAGTCTCCTAGCAGTCTCCATCGACTGTAGCCCGCACTTAAGGTTTAGACTCACTTCACTAACTCTATAATCCCCCTTGTGTCGTAATCTGAGTCTATTCTTCTTCTAGACCATTCGGATAGTGTAATCGTGCATTACAGCTCTGACGCCCGTCCGTCGACGCTCGTTAACCTTAACTCCCAGCCTGGGAGCACTCGAGCACTGAAGGCGATGAAGCATGATCACGGCCCATGCCGTCCCCTTCCCATCCAAACTCCTGCACATCGTGTCAGGCTTAACTGCCCTGGGCACCATACGACGGCCACCCAGCATGGCCTGCGCACAGTTACGCCTGGCCGCACGATCCGCTACGGCCCGGAAGGCGTAAACCCAGGTAATCGAGACACCAGCCGCCAGATGCACAGACCGGGTCTTTCAAGCTCATACCCCGTCACTCCCTGTCCATCCATTTGGCTACTGGCCGGAAGTAGTACGCTACGCGAATCCGCGGGAATTGAGGGACGAGGGGAGCAAGAAGGGATTCATTTGCTCTGATCGAATGTCTCGCCATCTCTGTGCACTGATCACCACCATGATCGCTGTCGGGGGCCGCTAGAGCCTTCCTAGTGCAGTCACAGGCTGTGCGCTCCGATACGAGAGACTAAGTTTACTGCACAGGCTACGGTTGAGCGCTCTGATTGTTTTGCTTTTTCATGTAGTTTCGGGGTGTTTGAGGCCCACACCCCGGGCTACTACCTACAGTATTATACTGGCAGATTTCCGGTTATGAGCTCGGTCTGTGGAGTTCTTGGGGGCACTTTATCCCTGCCTATGAATGAAGATGCCGGCGCTAGCGGCAGGAGACGCGGCGCCTAACGCATGTCACTCCAAAGGATCGAAAAGGATCGAAAGAAGACAGAGTAGATCACCGCGCTAGTCGCAGCATCTGCTGGGCTTTCCTCTTAGTGCGACGGCGCGAGACCACTTTGTGTGAGCTGCTGGCCGCGCCCAAGACCGCTGGATCGCTAGGATCAAAGATGAAGCGCAATGAAGCGCCTCGGTTACGGATGGCAGGGCGGCTAGGCAGCCAAGCACGGGTTAGCTCAACAAGCTCCGTGGAGTAATTCAACTAGTGTGATCTCTCTCGAATCTCAGGCACCGTTTCAACGCCCAACGCCCGGCGCCACAACATTGACAGGTACAGTGGTGTTTATAAGTAACCGGACACTCACATGACCTTGTCGCGCGATGCCACATAACTTTTGCCGTACTGCACCGGTGCCTCTTAAACTTTGCATGCAAGATCAGTCGCGTCTTCTCCATTGACCTAGCATGATGCGGATGCCCAAATCGCCCTCAAAACGCGGTGCAATCGTCAACTATGCCCAACTTCATGGCATCAGGGCTGCACATCGCCACTTCAAAGTACCTAGAAGTTCAATCAGCGATCTTGTAGCCAAATACGAAAGGACTGGCTCCACACGCGAT